>CM053787.1:80644107-81121607 GCA_028749045.1 Cupressus sempervirens | reverse complement strand
GACTATCGATAGTCATGGTAAAGATGGAAGTTTTTAATATTAATGATTTTGTTTTGTTTTCATATTAGTTTCAGATGAAGAGAAACTAATTCCAAGAATCGGTTACCATTTTGATATTCAATTTTCACCCGAATTATCCTTGTTAGGGATATGATTTTCATTATCAGTTAAGCATAGAAAGAATATTATCCTTTCTAGTTTTTGAACAAAAAATTCTTGTATTTGAAGTCTAATTGTGAATGTTGATATTCTTTTCAGGGAAGCCAATAATGGGTATGCGAGTTTCTTTTCTGGTAGCTAGCTAATATGGAAATGCTTTGAATGCATTACAACAAATGTGCTTAATAAAAGAATCTTGCTCATCATGAATTGAGTTTTGGGGTAGTTAGAATGTGGAGGTCTTTAATTTGAAATGTGAAATTGATGCTAAACTAGCCCGATATACTTCCTAGTTGTATGGTTTTTGTTTGGCATTTGGTAGAAGCTGATAATGAATAGTTGCAAATTAGTTCTTTGTGATACTAAAGAAGCTGATATACATTTGAGCATTGATAGGATAATGTGTGGGTTCTTTTTTTATTTAAATGAAACCAATATACTTTATGAACACAACCAATATGTTATGAAACCAAATCTCGTTATGAACCAAAGCTAACACCTTGGAAAGAATTTTTTGTGTTTGATGATAGGAAACCAATATATATATTATATTTGGGCAATGGTAATTGGGTTTGATTAATTGGATGAAGCTGATTTATTTAGCAGTATGAAAGAATGTGGGTTTTTGTGGATTAAAGGATCAGAGGTTGAAGAACACATGCATGCATAAATTGATTGTTTTTTTATTTTACCTATGAAGTCAGTTTGTTAATTTAGATTTGTCTTTTAAGTTATCTATCGATTTCATAGATCCAAAACTAACATTTGCTACAGGAAGGTTTCAGATTGGACATAGTTGGATGGATGTGATGAAAGATCTTCAAATATCACTTTGTCTGGATTGATTTTTCGTAGTCAATGAATTGTAAATGTTGATTTATTGAGGTGTTGATTTCGTGTTACATCAAAGATCCACAAATTGTTGAAATTTTTGCTAACAAAATTGGGATTTTTTTGAAACATGATCTTATCGCTTTTGACCACCCACATCTAGATGTCAGAATTTACCTACTTTTAGACATGAGGAAAAGTCTCCTTGCTGAATTTACCTA
Source organism: Cupressus sempervirens (assembly GCA_028749045.1). NCBI lineage: Eukaryota > Viridiplantae > Streptophyta > Pinopsida > Cupressales > Cupressaceae > Cupressus > Cupressus sempervirens. The sequence continues at coordinate 81,120,396 of CM053787.1, read as the reverse complement.
CTTTTAGACATGAGGAAAATTCTCCTTGCTCAATTCAAGATCGACTCTCAATGAGGCCTATGGAATCAATCCATTAAGATTTAGGATGAGGTCACTCTGCAAAAATTTCAACACAGATTGGGTCATTGTAATTCCCAATGCCAAGAATTGGTGCTTGGTTCTACAGAAGTTTGTCTAGATTTCAATTCTAACCCAACATTATGCACTTTTAAATGGGATTCAGATTCCCATAAGGTCCATAATGTCATCTTGCCCCTTGTCTCTTTTAGAGATTTTTGGTTTATGAATACTTCTAAGCTATCAAGTCATATATCTTCCCTTATGCTTTATTTAGTTTTGCCCTCTATTTAGAATTAGCTTCTTGGTGACATGAGATGTGACTCTTTTCCCTCATTTTCAATTGGTTCTTCTTCACTCACCTTTAAGGCTCTAAGGAAAAATCCTTTTATCTTGGGATCCCCTTCATCCTTTTCTATTTCATGGGGCTTGTTCATTAACTCTGAATTTGTTGATTGGAAGGTTTAGTAGACCAGTGATCAAATCCTTTTAGAGATTGCAATTTCTATCATTTTTGAAATAGAAAAGGAAGAAGGAATTTTTTTAGAGCATCACAATTCCACTTCAATTGATGGCTTGCTCAAATATTTCCAATTTTGGAATAATCAGTCTTCTTTTAAAAATCTGAATAATTTTTAGATCTTAGTATGGGGAAATTCATAAGAAGTACAATATATGGACAATGATAAATCTTCCTTTCATGAGGATTCTTTGGGTTTAGAAGATTGTATTTACAAGCGACTTCAAAATGTGATAGTTTATTTAGACTCTCAATGTATGGATGTCCATCTTGATGAATCTGAGAGTATTAATGCTCACTCTGCCAAGGAGTCTGATAGTTTTTCTGTAGTTGGACTATTTTATCACCATCAAATCCTCTCAATTGCTCACTCCCCTTCCCAATGTTAGTAGCTCCCTAAAATACCCAGATCCAAAGGTAGATCTAAATGTTCCAAGACTAAAATTGAAATAGCAATAGGTATTTAGACTACCTTGGATGATAGTTCTGTTATTACCAAGTGAGTGACAAGGAGAAAAAAAGGTTCTCCTTGTTTGCAATGAAGATTAACTCTTGGAATATCAGAGGCATCAATGCCTCTAACAAAAGATGTAGAATCAAGAAATTAATCGATTCTATGAATGCAGATATTATCTTATTACAAGAAACTAAGTTATCTAATGAAAAATTCAATAAGACACTTGCTAACTGGCCCAAGTGGTCTTCCTTGCATTCTCCTAGGATTGATGCATCTGGTGGTCTTGTTAATCTGTGGAATCCCCAAACTATTCAGGGCCAACTCATTCAGAAGCACTTCAATTGAAAAATTCTTAAATGTCTTATTTTGCCCTTTCTTTCATTCTTATTAATATTTATGGGCCTTTCTCAATGCAAGATAAACTAGAAGTTTGGAATAATATCATTCACTTGATTCAAATCCAAGATTCTTAGAATGTTATTGTTGGGGGAGATTTTAATGCAATTTTGAATCAATCAAAGAAAGCTGGAGGGATTTGCCTACCAATTAAAACCATTCATGACTTCTCTCATTTTGTGGAAAGCAATAATTTAATAGATATTCATCCTACTCAAGGATCATTTACTTGGACAAATAAGAGAGCTAGGTTTGCACAAATTGTTGTTTGCTTGGATAGGTTTCTCCATTCTCAAGAATGGAAATTACACAACTTCCACATTTAGTTAGAGATTATGTCTTTGCCAGGTTTAGATCACTTTCCAATCTCTATTTCTCTTACTTAGGATTCTAATGGGGCCAACAATTGGGCAAAATCTTCCTTCAAGTTTTGGAAGGATTTGGCTTTGCCATCCTCACTTCCTTCAGTTGATTAAATAGTGGTGGTTTAGTGCACCCTTTGTTCATGGTTCCAAGATGCATTGATTTTCAAACAAACTAAAGCATAATAAGGTACTTATTAAGAATTGGAATCATCATGTTTTCAAGAATGTCTTTCAACAAAAAGAGGTTGTTAAAGCATAGTTAAATGATATATATAGAAACATCAATCAAAATGGCATAAATAATGATACATATCATCAACAAAAGAGCCTTCAAAATTAATGGGATGAATTGTGTAGTAGGGAAGAAGAATATTAGAGACAAAAGTCCAGGGAATTTTGGCTTTAGCAAGGTGATGAGAATACTAAATAATTTCATGCCTCAACCAAACAAAAGAGTGCTGCTAAATCAATCTTTCAAATTTAGGATGCTACTTTAGGAGTTATTTTAACCAATGCACATCGTATTAGGGATGTAGGTGTTAACTTCTTCAGAAATATTCTTGCTCCTATGGAATATCCAACACCTTTGGACTTTCAAGTGAATGAGCTCCTTGAGGCTATTCCTACAATGGTCTCTCCTTCAGAGAATTCTATGCTTACGGCTTCCTTTTCCATTCAAGAGATTCGTAAGGTTGTCTTCTCATTCCCACTAGATAAAGCTCTAGGTCCTAATGGGTTTACTGCTCTCTTCTGCCAAAGTTATTGGAATACCATTGGTTGGGACTTGTTTGATACTATTGAGGAATCTTGGAAAAATAAATCTATGCTAAAATACTTCAACACTACCAATCTTGCATTGATCCCAAAATCTATGGAGCCTAAAACTTTTGTGGATTTTTGATCTGTTAGTAAATAATTTTTCTCAAATGATTTTACATTTGAAATGGAGAAAAATGCATACCAAAAAATTGAATTCCTATAGAATGTTAAGGAATTCTCTACTTAAATTTTTTGTCTAGTAAAATAGCTGTAGCTACCTTTATTGAAAAATAATAATTTTTGATCTCTTAACCCAAAGGAAAGATCTTTTCAAAATACAATTTGTTGAAAATGATAAATTAACTTATTCTATTTCATCAATATAAAGTAGAATTGAATGCTAAAGAACCACTTGATCTTAACTATCAATATTATCCACATAGTTGAAAGTCAAGCAAACAAGCAGGTGGATTAAGTGAAATTCACTTCTCACAGCTCCTCAAATTTTTGAATAGGCAATCTCAGAATGAACAACAAACACAACAAAAGCTTTCTATATAAATAGTATTTTCAGAAATACATATTCAAAGAAGCAGACAATAATATCTACCTCCAAAAAGACTTTAACAAAATCAAACTGTAGAGTTCTATTTTTGTTTGCTGATAATCTGAAATGTTGTCTTTGAAAAACTTAATATTAAACCTAAAACAAAAATAGTTTTTCTTATTAGCCTAATGGAGATTAACCCTACACCATACTAATTATTACATTTATATAAGGCATGGGGTTGGACAGTTGCCAAAATTACCCCGCTAGGAGTAAAATATTCTTTTAGTTAACACAACTGTGTTAATCAAAATTCAAGAAAGTAAAACCTAGAAAGATCAACTAAGAAACTATAACTATGCATTCCAATCAAGTAGCACCATCCACGCTAGCCACATTCCTCGCCACTTTCCATGCTTCATGGATAGTTGAAAATGTAGAGATAATGGATAAGTGAGTCACTGTTTCTAGATTTCTTTCTCCTTTTTCAATTCCACTATCTTTTCCTCATGCATTTCCAAGTGTTTCAAGTTCATTATTAGCATTTCTTTAGTATGGGCTATGTTTAAAAAGTCTTTCTTAGTTGGTATCTTCTTATCTTGGAGCTCCTAGAATTTCTTCTAGACTTCTTTAATCACTTCCTCTACTTGGGCTATGGAGTCATCCTCTTTACCTGTGAAGTGTTTACCAAACCATTTGAGGTCTCCCTGAATTATCTAGTGTATAACCTTAAGTTCTTGTAGAGTTTCTTTGATTTTAGTCACACCTTGCACCAAAGCTTCGTTCCTCCATTCAATACAATCCTTGATTACATACAAGGTTTTCTCATCCAAACCAGCTACAAGACAGTCGGCTTGAAATTTTTGAAGTCCAAATTCTTGAATATCTTCCAACCATATTACCACCTTTACCCAATTGCTTCTTTCTTTCTTGTACCCTTGATTTCTTATCTCTACCTTTTTGGTGATGGTGGAGATTTCTTTTGAAGCCTTATCCAAGACATTTATGTGTTTCATAGTGTCATCTAGGACACCTTGCACCCACTCCCCTATTGTTTTTGCAACTACTTTTCACTTTTGTAGATTGTCAATTGATTGTTGGTTGGTTGCAGAGGACACATCTACAAATGCTGACATTTCATTAATGGGATTTGCTTCAGGGTAATGGATGGCATTGATATACTGTGCCATGTTCTTTATTGTCTCCTTCATCTCTTGTTTATCGTATCTGTCCTTCCATACCCTGTGTGCAATTTTCTTATTAGAAGCTTCAAAAAACTCCATATCCACTTTGCAGTTTCCTTTTCCCAAGTCAACCTACGTTATTTGATAATTCTTAGGGGTTAGAGATTCCCACAAATTTCCATCTGGTGGCATGACTATTTCAGCTGACCAGTGCCCTAAGTTTTTATCAAATTTGATCCTTGATTTTGTTCTGGCTTTCTTTACCTTAGGCATTTTCTCCAAACATTTACTAACTAAATTATCAATTGGCATTGAAAGAGGCACCATGCTCTACTTCTTTTCAATTGAGCTCTCCAACCACTTGGGTGTAACTAGTTCCTTATTAGCCATAGGGGAGGAACTAGACAAGGCAAGGTTACCCTCTTGACTATCAATATTTACTGGTGACTTCTGAGGTTCTGGTACATTGTCCACCATCAGTGATTCTTCTATAGCCTCAAGATCAATTTTCACTGTATCTTTGCCTTTATTTGATGATGTTTTATTTGTGCTTGAATGAGTCACCCTTTTAGCCTTAGGAGCCTTTTCTTGAACTTGAAGTTGAAGTGATTGTGGGATTGCTTCAACTTCAACTTCACCTGAACCTACAATAGGACCATGAACATCTTTGTTAGTGATAATTTTTTTCTTTTGGGAGGCCTTTCTACTTTTGGCTTTTGAAGACTTTCCAGATAGATCTGGGGTAACAATAGTTTTTGATTTTATCCAATTTTCATTCCTAGTCAACACATCATTAGTGCAAGAAAGTAGATCATCTTCTTCTTTTCTTCTCCAATCAATCTCTGGAATAGGCATGCATTCAATCTAATCAATATAAAATGGATCAATTACTTCTTCTGAATCTTCCTCTTTTAACCTATACATGTCAAGATTAACATTAAAAATATTAATTTTTTTAATTTTTAACCTCAACCGTAGCCTTCTCCTTACTTCAAACTCATCAAGACAATTTGCCCAATAGTCTTGTAATTGTGGACTATGAACAAAAGAAACCACATTTTAAAAATTGTTCTTGACAAATCCTGTGTAATCAAAATTTTCTCAAGAGGAAAAAGACATGAAACATAGATGGGTCAATGCTTCTCTTGTTAACATGGCTTGCTTTTGATTAAGACATATGTAGTGACCAATTTCAATGGGAGAGAAAATAGAAGAAGACCTCTTAGTAATCTCAAAAGACTCCATCACAGAGACAAATTTTCTACACATTTCAGATAAAACAATAGGGTCTAGGCAATAACAAGGTAACTTTAATGGTTCACTTGAATAACCACCCATTCTGAGGTATGTGAACATAGGGAATTGAATATAGAAATAGCCATAGAATTGTATAGCCTGAATTGCTTCCTCAGATAATCTATTATTTTTGTAACCCTAAAGTTCAAAAACTAGCTTTCCCAAGAAGACATCGTTTACCTTTTTGAACTCTTTATACAGAGCAACCTCTTGGAGATCACTATAGTATTGGTAAATAGGCATTTCATCTATCCATGGTGAATGTGGAAGGCCTTCCCATTCTTTGGATGCTACCAAGATATAGATTAAAAAGGAGGATAGGAAAAATGGACCAAAATTGTTAATAGTCACTAAACCCTTGTGTAAATTCTCAGCAATTAGGTTAGCCCAATCAATGAACTTATCCCCCTCAAAATCTTTTGGATGAAGAAATACATCCATGTCTCCCAATGAAATGCATGCTCATTTCCTTTGAATTTATTCAACAAAAGCACAATATCTGCAATTTCTTTGATGAAATGTTCAATAGTTAATGGTTTAGGAAACCTTTAACCACCTTCTACTAGTTTTAGGAGCCAAGACTGGGCTACTTTATAATCATAACTATTTTTCCTTTCAGCATACAGGCATTTTGTCTCCTCAAATGTCTGTGGTTTATAAGGTTAATTATGAGGGATCCTAAGGGCTGAGAAAACACTAGTCCTATTGATTTTGACTACTACTTCCCCTAAATTTTTCTTAACACATCTTGTGCTAGGATCATAGTGGTTCATGCATTCAATGATTAACTCTAGGCATGTAATAGCTCCAGGAAATGTGGTGGCTTCAAGCAATCCACTACTAACTAGTTTTTGATATATATGACCTAACTGGGCATTTCTAGCTCTTTCAATTACATTGGTCAAGCTTTTGTTAACCAAGAATGTGTTACAAATCTTAGGTAAAGAGCTAAGGAGACATGGTTTTTCCAATTTGGGCATTTTGGGGTGGAACAATGTCATGGCTTGCTATGGAGTGATAGGGTCTAAAAGACACAAATAAAAACCTTTCAAAACAAAAGCAAGCACAAGAAAAATTACAAAGGGCAATGGGAGTGCACTTATAGTTTGACAAATCTTATCCTACGAATGTTCTCCCTACCAGATTATGACAAGATTCCCTTTTGCAAATGGTGGAATGAGCAGTGAAATGGCTAAGCAATGTATTTAAGGGAATTACTATTCATGTGCCCCACATTAGAAAAGACCATCTGAGTATTTTTTATTAATGTCCATCAAATCCACATGCCTATTAATGCTCCATGTCATCATGAAATGAAAAATTTACCTTTTCTCCAAATCTTACCGTATCAAGACATGTGCCTTCTTAACATCCTTATTTATTATTTCACATGCCTCAGAAAATGTCATCATTGGGGCCTATTTCACCTTTTTTTATTTTTTCAAGGATTGAATGCTTGCATGAAAACATAATGTTAGTATAAAAAAATGATATTGAAGTTGAAGTTGAATATTGAGTTGTTCTGACTTCAACTTTGACTTCAACTTCAACAGGGCTGACCTGGGGTAGTGAATATGAACTTTGATACACAAAAGATAATGGGAGGATATGATCTTGAACTTGAAGTTAATTGAAACTTCAAGTTCAACTTCATGATCAAGAAATGACTCATGCATGAGAAACCTTATCACATAAGAAAAATATGAGTGTGGTAACATGACCCATCTCTTTGTGCAATCTAACATATAAGATTTTCATGAAAGCCATGTATTTGTGATTGCAATTCTTATTCCAAGCATTTTTCTCCTGAGCAAGGCAGTTTTGTTTTGGGTAAGGAAATGATGGAGAGTTCTTTGGTTGCTCATGAAGTCCTTGATTCCCTTAGTTCTATCAAACTCCAAACTTTGTGATCAAACTTGATATGATGAAAGCATATGACAAAGTTTGTTGGACTTTCCTTTTTCAAGTTCTTCAGAAAATGGGGTTTTCAAAAACTTGGTGTAAATGGATTAAAGCATGTATTTCTGGAGCTTCGTTATTAGTTATCATCAATGGGAAAGCTTTTGGTTTCTTTTCTTCTACACAAGGCATTAGACAAGGTGATCCATTATCTCTAGTTTTATTCATTATTATGAATGAAAGTAGGACCATTAAGTTTCATAACTCACTAGGAAAATGAAAGGGTGTGCACATTCTATTAGAAATAGGAATTATTGAGGGATGGGGGGGGGGGGGGGGGGGGGGGGTGAATCAGTAATTTACAAACTTTAGTCACCAACTAAATTTTATTTATTACTTTGAACCATACCATAAGAAAGTAAACAAGTAATGTTGAATAGTAATAGTAACCATTCTCAAAGATAACTCATAACACCATATTTTGTTAATTAGAAAAACTATGGCCAAAGGAAAACCCTACTGGGGATGATACTCACAAGATAATATACTGATATATATGTTCCTTGTTAAGAGTCAATGAGAAAATTCAATATAGAGAGTCCCTGTTAGGAGATTCCAACCCTGCTAAGAGTTGTAGTATAGTAGATGGAAGAAGAGCTCACTACCCAAACAAGTAATTACTTCTTTCTTGACTAGTATCTGACCTTAGCTCAATCTCAAATCATAAAATTAGTTTCTCAAAACTTCACATATATTGCTTCACAAAAGGTTCACATATCACTTGTCGCAATACAAAATACACACTACATCACACACAATATTGCAAGATGTCTTTTGTATAAATATCATGCCCTTTCAAAAATTGTTGCTAGGTTAGCTAAGACTACAATATAATTTTCCAACTTAGAGTAAACATCTAGGATGTTGGCCCTAATTGGTCAAGTAATTATTTTGTAAACAAAACAATTCCTTTACCTTTAATTATGCTATTCTCTTTCACTGGTAAAACATGAATATCTCTTTTCTATACTATCCATACTAATGTTTGAGGTTATAAATTCCATCATCAAAATGAATACTATCTCCATCTAGCTTCTCTAGTCATAATATAACGTCAGAAACATTTTACATATAAAATAGTACACTATTGTAAACCAATTTCATACTTAAACAATTTTCTTAGTACCAAAAGCTAAGTATCTTTATTTCTAGGATTTTCTACAAGCATGTACATCATGTGTTGCCATAAATGACAAAAATAAGATATCTTCATTTGCTAATTGTCATTAATCCCCCCTTTGGCATTGATGGTAACAAAATAGGGAAAATTGGCTAAGTATCAAAAACTTGTCCAAAATATTATAGTGACAATACATTAATCATCTTTTACAACTGATTACAACTTACACATGCTCTCCCTTTTGATATAATATCATACCTTACCTCACTTGAAATTTTCCTATGTATTTTCTCCCCCTTTGACATCAATGACAAAGATTGGAATGCCAGACCTTTCAAAACTATTCATCTGCTGCCAAAAATTCTATTTGTTTGCCTTAGGTTAATAACTTCTTCATGCAATCATGAAATCTTTCCTTAAGACTTTTCAAAATTTTTACCCAAGTGTCCTTGGATATTTTAGTAGAAGTGAGAATTGCACATAGGGCATATGATGCAATTTTCATTGCTTTAAGATCAGAGTATAAGAAATTTGAATAGGTGCCCTTGTCTTTGACACACTCCTCCAATTGTCTCTCAATAATATATATCTTCAGAGAAATAGACTCTTTGAGTCTTGATAATCTCTTCAAAATTTGTTCTTTCCTAAGTTCTAGTTTCCTAATATCCTAATGAATACTAGCCAATTTTCCTTTAAATTCATCAACTTTGTTTGAAGGTTGTTGTATCTAGCTTGTTAGAGCTACTAGTTCACTCTACTTTCCTTCAATCTTACTATCAAAATCCTTATTCAACTTATGAGATAAGGTACACTTGATGTATAATACTATAAGAATTTGGTATAGCTCTAATACCATGTAAGAATTTTCCTTAAGGCAAAATTCACCCAAGATCAAGGAACTCAAACACAAGCACAAAAATAGACCAACAAAGTATGATGAGAATAACAATATCCATAATTGATTTTTTGCTATTTAATTTAATGTGAAAGTACACTAGGACTAATTGTATATAAAGGCCTTTGGAAAGCTTCTAGAATGCATAGAAGTTAGCAACATAATAAGTCATACAACCAGAAACATGTCCACCAGATATGGGTTATCTTCTATTAAGCATGGGAGTAAGTGTGATGATGAGAGGATAAGCCTACAAATGTGTAGCACACAAAATAATGTTGTAGACAGCATGTGCTAAAATGAGAGTGCAAATAATTGTGTTTTCTACATGACAACTTAGTTAATGATGCAAACTCCAATGTTGTAGACACCATGTGCTAAATTAGAGTTGCTTACTCTAGTGTTGTCAACATACAACTCATGAGAGTACGCAAACTCCTAAGTGTCTCACCTAAATAAATAATAAAATAATGCATTAGCCTAAGTAAAATTAAGTAAAGTGTAAATAGTAAATAGTTATTTACACCAACTCCCCCCTTAAGTGCAACTTAGGGAAATGCACTTAAGTTCACAAGAAATAGGATGATATGCATAATGGGTCTTGACTACTAGGCCATGTTAGGTACCCATGTAAATAATGAAATGCAATCTCTCATAAAGTGGAGAAAGAGGGAAAATATCATGCAAAAAACCCTCCCTCAAAAAGACAGATGAAAAACTAGATGCATGGATGGATGGAATAATCAAGACCCCCACATTATGACATACATCAAGTATATACAGTAGAGAAATGTGAGAAGAACACTATCCCAAAAGAGAAAAAGGTCCCCCCTTACAAGAAAGAAGAATAAGAGAGACAAGATAGTCGCCCCCCCCCCCCCAAAATGAAGAGTGTTGATCAGTGATAGCTACTCCAATGTAGAAGCAGATCCAAGATTGCAAAATAGTGTTCCTCCACTTTGAAAGAAATAATACCATAGGTACAAATGAGATGCTTTCGCTGTGTGTGGAAAGAATCCCGATGATCACTAATGTCTCTAAAACCTGTTCAATTATCCCTGTCAAAGATAAATATAGAACCTATCTCAAAGAATCTACTATCTCCTTGAATGATAAACATACCTTCTGCAAATGCTGTACATAAGTGTCCACAATCACATCAACCTGTGAAGATCGATCATGTAGAGAATGAACATGAGGGTTAGAGTGAGCCCTCGCAACAACTAAAGAAGGATCTTCTCTATCAAAGAGAAGATGTATATCATCAATGATGTCCCCCAAATCTACTATGTATGACTCCAAAAAAAAACCTAAAATGTTTGTTATGTAGTCATCCCTTGTTGCTAGAGTTGGAAGATTGTGTGTACCCTGCTTTGCTTGATCTATCACTGTGGCAATATATGAAGTATTCACATCAACAAAGAGAAGACAAATATCATCGATGATGTCTCCTACATCTTCAATGCGAGACTCCGCAAACAATTCTGCAATGGCTAGAAGGAAGTCATCCCATGAAGCTGAAGTAGGAAGACATGGAATTTCTTGTTGCACTAAATCTGAGGCATCTGTGGCTAGAATTGAATCAGTAGAATCAACAGGAGTATTAGGAGGTCAAATCTCAATTGGAGTTGAAGGTACCATGATTGGGGTGACTGGTGATAGAATGTCCTCTGGAAATGGAGGAACTCGTGGATCTTCATATGCTTCCCAAAGAGCCATCTAAACATCATGAGGAAAAATTGCCATAGAAAGAGAAGCAAAAGATTCCTTACTCATACTATTATCTATATATATATATATATATATATATATATATATATATATATATATATATATATAAAGAGGGGTAAATGCTTTGACCTGGAGCTATGAACCAGTGAGGCCACAAACGGGGGACCTCATCCCCATGAGATTTGAACCTTGATGGCAAGGATAACAACACAACAACTTAACCATCACAACATGCCACTATTGGCCCATACTATTATTCATAAAGTGAAGAAGAAGATGAAGATATTTGAATGAAGGTGGTATCTTTGAGTATAGAGAAGGAAATACTTCCTTATGTTCTCTTAGATGATCAATGACTAAAGCATTCCATTTTTTATAGTTCCTTTTTGTCAATGGGGGTCTAATCCCAAACTGACATGTGAAACAAAACTCCTCCACGAGATCAATGAATGTAAGCACCCCCCAAAATATAGAAATAATCAATCAACTGCCCCTAATGTATGATTTGGGCACTCTATACTTAGTGTGATAGCACATGCCAATTTAGGGCCTATTTTTGAAAGTAGTATTTCTATCCATAGAACATATAGTCTGATTGTAGATCTAAAAAGTAGACAAAAAAATGCACTTTCAAAAAAAATAGAACTTGATTATGTGTCTAGATGAGCTCGTACTAAGCATTTGAAGTCGCAAAAATCAAGATTTTTGAGTTGCAAAAAAATTCAAGAAAAAATATCTCAAACCAACTACACCAATGTGTAGATCATGAAATTCTACCCCCAAAAAAAAAAAATTCTCGCAAAAAGGAATCTGTATGAAGGAGATAAAATCACCTATGTTGTTATTTTTCTTGAATCATTGCCATTGCACTTCCAAAAATCAAATGGCTCTAGATTTTGCCTTAGATGTTCCAATTTGGATGAAACAAAATCTAATTTGGGGTTTTTTTGACCTTTTGAATGTGATGCAAATATGTAATTTGCACCAACAAGCTTCAATTTTCACTTGCAAAAAAATCTCTCCTACTAGCCTGATTGCCCAAAGATTTCTGAAAAATAATGCAAATCTAAAAAAATTGTAGAGATACAAATGAAAATAATGTAGATCTAAAAATTAAATGTACAAATCTAAAATTATCTTACCAATTTCATAAATTGGGCCTTTGGGTTGCCAATTAGCAAAAAAAATGTTGCCTAAATTTTGACTATGGCCCAACATAGGCAAATTTATAGTTGATTTTCACCGAATCAATGTTTTGAACATAATGGCATGGTCAAATTTGGCTCTAGATGCTCCCAATTTCTACAAATTCTTTAGATTTAGGTCGAGTTGCTAAAGAAAAAATGGTCTCAAACAACTATGTGTAGAGAATCTCCTTGAGCTCTGATACCATGTAAGAATTTGGTATAGCTTTGATACCATGTAAGAATTTTCTCTAGGGAAAAATTCACCCAAGATCAAGGAACTCAAAAAAAAGCACAACAATAGACCAATAAGGTATGATCAAAATAATAATATCCACAATTGATTTATTGCTATTCAATTCAATGTGAAAGTACACTAGGAGTGCCTATAAATAAAGGCCTTTGGAAAGCTTCTAGAATGCATAGAAGTCAGAAAAATGATAAATCATACAACTAGAAATATGTCCACTAGATATGGGTTATCCTCCTTTAAGCATGGGAGTAAGTGCGATGATGAGAGAATAAGCCTACAAAGGTGTAGCATGAAAAATAATGTTGTAGACAACATGTGCTAAAATGGGAGTGCAAATAACTATGTTGTCTACATAACAACTTAGTTAATGATGCAAACTCCATTGTTGTAGACACCATGTGCTTAATTAGAGTTGCTTACTCTAGTGTTGTCAACATGACAACTCATGAGAGTATGCAAACTCCTAAGTGTATCACCTAAATAAATAAATAAAAAATGTAATATAATAAAATAATGCATTAACCTAAGTAAAATTAAGTAAAGTGTAAATAGTAAATACTTATTTACACCAAAAAATACCTTTCCATCTTGTTGACATCTCTGAACTTCTTTAATACAAGTATCAAGACTTAACAAATTATTCTTAATATTCTAACAAATGGTGCTAAATAGATTAGCATCATGAGAAATCTGGGCATTGGATTTTGCAATATTCAATAAATTTATAAATTCTTCATCAAAAGATTTTATCACTGCTTGTGCCCTCTATTTGGGATTTGCCTCTATGCTTGATTGTTAGAGTATTGTGTAATCTATCAGTTACCTCAATTAATGTTCTTTGTAAGCTCTTTACTTTCTTATTTTCTCAATGAGTTTTATTAGAGATGAGATCAAGTTAGTTTGATCATCATCATCACTTGGTAGGCTAGCAAGCGAAAGTGGAGTAGATGAACTAGATGGTTTAGTTTCATCTCCTCTTTGCTTCTTCTTTGCTACCTCCTTAGCTCTTTTCTCTTATTTCTCTTTCTCCTTTTTTTTCCTTATCTTTCTTTCTCTTTCTTTTCTTCCTCATCTATTCTTTTCTTCCTTTCTTCGTCTACTCTCCTTTTCCTTTCTTCTTCAAGCAATCTCTGCTTGGCTTCTTTAATATTTCTCTTTTTAGTTTCTAATTTTCTTTTCTCTTATTTAGTTAGTTTTAACTGATCCTAAATAACCTTGGCTTAAGATTCAAGCTATTCAAAACTCTCAAAAAGGTTAGTGTCATCAATGTTAATAGTATCTACATAGTGTCACCACTTACTGACACTTTTGAGGTTTTAGGTGCTAGAGTAGGTGCTACCTTTGACTCTGTCATCATCTAATTAATAGTTGCCACTGTTTCACTCCTTATTTTATCCTTCTCACCCACCATAAATAGAAATGGTCTCACCTTATTTGTTAAGTAGGGTGCTAAATTATTCAATTTCTTGACTTCTTCCTCATCATCTATCTTGCATATTGTCCTTATCATAGACTTCTGAAGTTCTATATCCTCTTCTCGAGCTAGTGCTTTCTTCTCTATAATTCTCTCATAGACTTTTTGATATATTGTGCTTTCAATATCCTTAAGTTTTATATTGTTAGAAATTATGTATCTTATAGTAGAGATGTCTATCTGATCTTTCTTAATATCATTATATAGATCATAGAATTTGTTCATCTGAAAAAAGTTCCCTTCATTTGCAATGGTTGAGTTGATCTTTTCAATCTTTGGCTTCTAAGGTTGCCTTGATTTACTTATTGACTATTTAGAAATAGTAACTTTCTTTGCCTATTTAACTTCTTGTTCTTCTTGTTCTTGTTCTTCTTCTTCACTAGATTCCACAATTGTCAATAATGACTTTTGTCTTTTACTTGGTCTAGTAGCTTGTTGCTTGACTCTTTTAGTCTAGGTAGTCATAGTTTCCACTAATCTCTCTGATTTTTTGTTTGACTCACTTGGTTGTTTAGTTGATACTACAACATATGTAATGCTCTATTTTGAAGGTATCTCTGCAACAAACACACTAGATGGTTACCCAACTAATAATGGTTTCACATACATTATTGCTTCTTTCACTATCTACCTAACTGCCTATGACTCACTTTCTATTATAATGGCCTCAATTAGAGCTTTCTTCATTATTATCTCAATTTTATTGTGAGATGCTTTCTCTAAAGATTCTTGATGAGCTGACTGGGTAATCTCTTCATATGTCCCTAATCTATACTTAGCTTGCTCCCTCTCAGAGTTTAACAATAGATTAATATATTTAATTGCTACATCATCACTTAACTCATAGACTAAGGGATCAAGGAATGCTTGAATATGAGTTAAATTTGTATCAACCATAACACATATATCATCTTTGAATCTTTCTACAACTGTAGGTGCAATTTTGAATCTTTGTTTCATTCCATTCTGAAATGTCTTCAAAATCAAATTTTCATTGTCCAAGATTTTGTCTGTTGGATGTCTTCTACATACATTTGTAATCTTTTCTATAGTACATCTCTCACTACTCATAATATCTATAACTGATAAGTATGGAAATCTCTTAAGTACATGAACAAATATATGATTGATTAATGACTAAAATTTAAACACACCATTCTTGGTCCTCTTGATCTTCCCTAAGTTTTCAAGGAGTTGTATTCTCAAAATTTCACTTAGGTTAACTTGTTCTTTCTCAACACAAGTCTTATAAGCTGCATAGATGAATCTTGCTGATAATTCATCAATTTTAGAACTTGCACATATAGAGCAGGCAATGATTCATCATCTTGTTTAATGGTTCTGATCACCATGGCCTTTCCATTATAAACTAATTTAGTGTAGCTCTCAACCTTCCTCTTAATAAGTTTCTCACCTATAGGTACACTATCTTTTTTGCTAAGACTAGTTACCTCATGAATAAGGTCTTTTGAAATGTCAACTACATTGTCTTCTATCCACAATTTTCCAAATTCTACTTAGTATAATCTGTGTCCATTCCTTAGTATCAAGTTCACGGTAGAAATGATATTTGAAAAGGTCTAGTTCTCTCAAATGTTCAAATCTAGGCTTTACTAACATATCATGGTTAAAGAAAATTTCCATATCTTTGTTCAAATACTCACTCCCAATAGCTTCAAACTTGCTATTAAGATAACTTCCTATGTCTTCCAAATACACTACATTGTTCGGATTAATGGATACTGATGAATAAGGGTTTCCTTCTATGGGTTTCATGGAAACAACTTCCAATTTTGGTTTCTCCTCATTCTCAACATTATGAATAATTGACATATCCATGATTCTATCAAATATAAATTTTATCGAAGAAATTTTGCGAAGGAACACAAAAATACTTCTTTTCAAAATAGGGTTTAGTTCAAAATCAGCTTGTCAAGTTGCTTTTGAGTGTTGTATGCTTCTTTTTTTATTTCAATGAAGTGGTAATAAAGTATGTACTCCATTTTATTCATTCAATTCAATCTTTCATTAATTGCATACTTTTCAAACATGAAAAAGCTATCAATTTCATTCTAAAATCAAATATCTACTCAAAATCTTTGTTTGATCTTCAAATGCTACACAAAGTTTACCATAGCTTCCTTTCATCATGATAATGCTCCAAGAATCTTTGCTCCACAAAATTCTCTGTAAAATCATATTTTTCATCTTCTACTATAGATTTAACTTTCTTTGTACAACGATAACTCTTAATTCCTTTGTAACAAGTTTTGATAAGCTCCAAATTGCAAGAACAATTAGCTATAGTCTAAACTTATCTCAATACACTTTTTTCCAACTTCACTACCTCTTGTTTGATCTCAAAATGAAATTTCAAATTTTGGTGTTCTAAATAAGCTTAATTCAACTTAGTTTAATCAAAATTGATTATTGACTTCTATTTTCCTATCTCTGCATCATCTAACTTATATTCATAAATATTAATCCCTTCACAAATGCCTCATTAAGTTCTTCTCGAAATCCACTAACTACATTTATTTGATCTTCATTACCTTTACTACTTTTTGAGTTTCTTTCATAATTCCTTCTGTCATTTCCAATGTTTCTTCCATCGTTCCTTCTACTTTTGAAGTTTCTTCCATTGTTCCTTCTATCTCTAAACTTTCTATCCATTATACAATATTTTATTTATGTCTGAAGTTGTTTCATAACTGACATACTAAGATTTTGCTTCTAGGATTTTGCTGATCAATAGGTGCATGATGATTCTAGGCTATGTGTCTAAAGTTTTTACACTTATAACACATGATATACCTTCTTTCTTCATAAGGTCTTCCTTCTCTTGATGTCTTCTCATTGGATCTTCTTCTATTTGTAAGGTTAGTATTTCCAAACATTCTACTATTCCTTCTATCATTATCATATTTAGGTTTCCTATAATCAATTGCTCTATGACCCATAGCATGACAATTATGACAATAAAATCCATAACATGATTAATTGACTTGTCTATGCAATTTCTTTTCATATGACCAATTTCATTACATAGGAAACACTTACCACTAAATTCATACATGATTTCCTTAGGAGATTCCACTTGCTTAGGTTCATCCAATTTCACAATTTCCTTGTTTTTTCCAACTTTTTTAGGTTTATCAGAGGATTGACAGGATTCCATTTATCATCAAGTTTATCTCTTTCTTTTAGATCTAATCTATTTTTGAGTTTTTTTGTAGACATTTTAAATAAATAACCCAGACTGGTCTTATCATAGGTAGGTCTCTGTATTGACATTGAATTATCAAGCTTTTCTTTGCTAGAATAAAGCTTTTCAAGTTGTTTCTTGCATTGAGTTAGTTCACATTTCACAATAGTGTTGTACTTATGAAGTTCTTCATGATCTTCTTTCAATGTTTCAAACTTATATGTCTTCTTTGCTATAGTTTCTCTAAGATTTGAATTTGTAGTCTTCAAATTAGATTCAACTTTTCTAGGATCACTCTTAAAACTCAACTTTAAATTGGTAATCTTCAATTCATGCTTCAAGATCTTGTACTCTATCTTTAGTTTTGAATAATCATCATCATTAGTTTTAGATTCAATAGATTTAGGCTTAGATTTGAGATGTTCAATCTTATCCTTCAATTGTTGAATATATACTTTGGAGTCTTTATATCTATCTTTTAGCTTATCTCTTTCTTCAGTAAGAAAATCAATTTGTTCAAGTGTCTCTTTGAGGTTCTTCATCAACTGTTCCATATCCATAGGGATCCTACTCAAGCTATTAAGCCTCTTCTAGGTAACAGTGTTTTGATACCAATTGTTAGAAATAGAAATTACTTGGGGGGGGGGGGGGGGGTGATGAACCAGTAATTTACAAACTTTAATCACCAACTAAATGTTATTTATTACTTTGAAGCATACATAAGAAAGTAAACAAGTAATGTTGAATGGTAACAATAACCATACACAAAAATAACTCATAACACCATATTTTGTTAACTAGGGAAACCTTCACCAAGGGAAAACTCCACTGGGGGTGATACCTTCTAGATAATATACTAATATATATGTTCCTTGCTACAAGATGGACCTTGTTAGGAGTCAATGAGAAAATTTAGTATAGAGAGTCCTTGTTAGGAGACTTTGAATCCTTGTTAGGAATTGTATTACAGTAGATCCAAGAAGAGCTCACTGCCTAAACAAGTAATTAGTCTTCATTTTATAGGTGTTGTAACTTCTTTCTTGACTGATCTCTTGTTAGAAATAATAGTCCACCAATATAAATTTGAGGGGGGGAGTGAATTAGTTATATGAAAATTTAAAACATTTAACCTTTTAAACAATCTTGACCATTAAACCAAGGTAAACAACAACAATAAAGAGATGCACATAAACAATTAGACTAGATATGTTGACTAGGGAAACCCTTGATTAGAGGGAAAACCCTGGTGGGAATGATGCCCACAAATTGATGTACTAATATGAATATTCCTTGTTAGAGGATCAACCCTGTTAGAAGTCTATTACAACATTTAGTACAAAGAGTCCCTGTTAGGAGACTTTGAATCCCTATTAGGAGATTCCAACCCAGTTAGGAGTTGTGCCAACCCTATTAGGAGTTGTGGAAGGTAACTTAATCCATTGTCCAAACAGCTTTAGGATCAAATAAATGAACCCACTGTCTAATTGACCTTAGTACCATTCCTTTCAAAATAACATATATGTAATAGGCTTTTACTTCTTCCTATGTCTAGTATGTTAGACTCCTTTACCTTCAAATCATGCAATTAGATCTGGAACTCTAAACTCAGTAACAATAACCCTTAAGGTCACTTACATGCATTAATAGGTCACTTTGCTCTGCTTCTTAGTAATTCACAAGTCTTCTCTTTCCTCATACTTATAAAATATAGAAAACATCTTTCCTTTATACCACACTTAATAAAAAATCTTTGAGTTAGCTTCACACTTAATTATCATACATTAATTAAATGAAATATGCATTTAATTAATGTTGTTGGCTCACAGTTATACACAAACTTTCACATGTGTGAGTTTTGTACATGTACACTCTCTGACATCATCAACGGTCATTATACTATCTCTATTTTACTACACAACCGTTTACTATAATTATAATGAATTGTAGCAATCATACAATAGGAATCTCTTTCCTAATACCCTGTTTCCATATGGTTCTCTGTAGATCAACCATATCTTTCATAGACTTTTGATTCAACTTCTACACACTATAGTATGTGCTGGTAACTACACATAATTAGATAATTAATATAATGTTCTCAATAAAAAAATCACAGTTTGCTGCTCTGTCAGTCTTTTATAGACTTATTACTATGTTTTCATCAATGACAAACATAGTTATAAATACATCATGATAATGTTCTATAATGCTCCCCCATAGCATCAACATTCATGCTAACATCTTTAACCTCAACTTCATCTTGGATCAAAAAATTAGGTTCTAAAAAATTCTCATATATCGCTTCAAAAAAAGTTCACATATCACTTGTCATAATGCAAAATGCACACTACATCACACATGATTTCACAAGATGTCTTTTGTATAAATATCATGCCTTTTCACAAATTACTACTAGGTTGGCTAAGACCACAATATATTTTTCCAACTTAGAGTAAACATCTAGGTTGCCTAACCTAATTGGTCAAGTAATTAGTTTGTAAACAAAATAATTCCTTTACGTTTAATTCCACTTTCTGTTTCACTAGTAAAACATGAATATCTCTTTTTTGTACCATTTGTACTGATGTTCAAGGTTATGCATGTCATCCTCAACATGTATATTGTCTCTATCTAACTTCTCTTGTCATAATATGATGTTAGAAACATTTTACATATAAAACAATACACTATTGTAAACCAATTTCATACTCAAACAATTTTCTCAGTACCAAAAGCTAAGTATCTTTATTTCTAAGGTTTTCTACAAGCATGTACATCACATGTTACCATAAATGACAACAATAACATATCTTAATTAGCCAATGTTAACACATTCATGGTACTTCTTTATCCATTACCCTAGATCATTATTTGTTGATGATACTCTTCTATTTGGTAGCTCTCATGTTTCAAAGGCTAGGCATATTAAGCACATTTTGTAGTTATACTCTAATGTCTTTGGGTAGAAAATTAACCCTCAAAAATTAAAAAAAATTCTCTTCAACACCAATAAAAGTTATTTCTAACAAAATTGTGTAGATTTTGGGATTTTTTGAGGACTTTCTACCTTCTAATTACCTTGGAATTCCTTTTTCATGGGATCAAATGTCATTAATAGAATTAAAAGTAGAGTTGTTGCATGGAAATTTAAATGGTTCTCTTTATTAGGTAGAATTATTCTCATTAAATTAGTACTTGCAACAATTCTAAATTACTATCTACTATCTTTAAAGCTCCAACCCAAGTCATTTTACAAATTCAAAAACTACTTAGAGGCTTCCTTTTGATGGGTAATATGTTGGATGATAAGAAAATTCCTCTTTTTTTTTTAGGACATGAAACATACTCCTATTGTTGGGGGTGCGGGTGTTCATGATTTATCAAATATGAATGTTGCATTTGGCAGTAAATTAGCTTGGCAAATGTACACCAATTCTCACACTACTTGGTGCCAAATAATGCAACAAAAATATTTGGATAATAATGATCCATCAAGGATATTCTCAATGTTTGATCCTCCAAAGGGGTCTATGGTTTAGGATTTTTTGGTTTCCTCAAGAGACATTGTTCTTAAATATGTTACTTGGGAAGTGAATAATAGATGCAAAGTTATCTTTTGGAGAGATTCCTAGAATGGTCAACCTCCCTTGATCACTTTTCCCAATATAAAATATCTTATTTTAATTTTAGAATCTATTTGGGGAACACAATTTCATCACTATATTTATGAAGTCTGCCTCTTTTCTAGGAAAGTCTTTTGGAAGGATC
Organism: Cupressus sempervirens; assembly: GCA_028749045.1. NCBI lineage: Eukaryota > Viridiplantae > Streptophyta > Pinopsida > Cupressales > Cupressaceae > Cupressus > Cupressus sempervirens. The sequence continues at coordinate 81,099,226 of CM053787.1, read as the reverse complement.
CAGAACTTCTTCCTCTTCCTAATCAAGAGTAAGAGTATTTTCATACCATCTTAGATAAAAAGAATTCGCTCTTATCAAATTCTAAAGAAAAATTTTTGTGGGCCCCTGTGAAGTATAGTAACTATTCTATTAAAGAGGAATATAAGCTCATTCAAAGGATTGCTTCAAAAAAGAGTCCTTCTAGAGCATACTTGTTTTGTTGAAACAATGAATTTCTTCTAAAAGTTGGCTATTTTGCATGTCTTCCTATTAAGCATAGGATTCTTACAAATGATAGACTTAGAAGACTAAATATTGCTTCATCCTTCAAAGTGTGTTATGTAATAATGAACTTGAAACAAGTGATCACCTTTTCGTGAGGTGTCACTTTGCCTATCAATGTTGGACCTTTGTTCTATGCAAATTAAGCTTCTTCACCCCTCTTCAAAATAATATTTTTGATATCTTCCAAGCATGGGCAATCATCCATCCCCATGCCTTGTTTGCAAGGTTGTGTAAGTATTCCCTGACATTAGTCATATGGGCTATTTGGTGGGAAAGAAATAAGTGGATATTTAGAAAAGACTTTTCTACTATTTATAAGATGATTGAAGGTATTAAAAAGTCAATTATGGAAGTAACAAAAGAAAGCCTTAGTAGATGCAAGATCAATCCAATTATTACTCATTGGGATGCGTACATTCTACATGAATGGAAAACACCTTTTATTCCTATGGGTGGGGGATTAACCAATAAGTCGCAACCTAAAGTAGATTGTTTTGATATACACTGGTATCCTCCCAATTCAGGGTATGTGAATACCAATTTTGATGGTGCCTCTAGAGGAAATCTAGGTAAATCAGGGTTAGGGGCATGTATTTGTGATTGCAATGGGAAAATTTTAGCATTTACAACTGCCCCCTTACCGAAGGGTAGTAACAATCTTTTAGAAGCTCAAGCCTTGTTTGTTGATCTAGTTCTTGCCCAAAAAGATAAATTTCAATGTCTACACATTGAAGGTGACTCCTAGGTAATCATTAATGCTTGCATTAAAAGGTAGACATTCTTCTGGCAAACTAAGTACATCCTCTTTTAGATTTGGAATTTATTAGATCAATATCAAGATGTATGTATTTTGCATACTCTATAGGAGGGAAATCAAGTTGCTGATTTCCTTTGAAATCTAGGATGTGATGGCATCATGATCTCCACTCTTTAGTCATCCTCATTCCTTGATCAATACAAGGAGTTGCAATTATTAATTACCTCAGATATTGTTAAATGCTACTCTTGATTACTTTTTGTCAGGCTCATGTGTCATGATGACTCTATTTCTCTCACAATCATGCTTTTTAGTTATAACCGTCAAGTTCTTTGTCATACAATTACCATAATTGTAATTTATGTGCCTTGGATGGACATTTGATTTACTTTATTGGGCTTGTGGTCACTTTGACATATGATTTTGTTTCATTTCAAATGGATATTTGTCCTTCATATCCCTTTAGCATGCTGGTTTATGATGGAATTTATTTCACACAAGAGCTACAATTTTCCTTGGTCACACGTCTTATTTATTCCTATCAAGCCTTTGGTTTCAATGCTTTTCATTGTTGGTGTCTTGGAATTGTTCTTTAACATGGAGATTTGTGTCAAGTGTGACTCTTGCTCTCAGTTCCATTCATTAATTCTACCCAAAAAATATCAGATTTGGTTCCAACCAAAGATAGACGAAAGTGTTATCCCTTTGTACATTGCTAATTCTTATATAAATGTCATGTTTTTTGTTCATTTAGCTTCTATTCGGTGGGTTATCAGACATATTATTGGTGATCATATTATCTCCCCTTCCTCCAAGCATTTCCTCTTTTCATCCAACATGGTGTCAATCTTTCTGTCAAATGCAATGGATTTATTATAGTCTATCTCTCTTTTAGATATCCTTGCTACTAAGGTTGTTCTTCACAAATTTTGGGGAGACCATAAATTGAATATTGTAATGCAAGATTACGACTTGTGAGCAGGTAATGCTCTAGTGGGTGGTCTATTTTCATGGTCCCAGCTCATGCAAAAGCATGATTTTATGGAAACTTATGAGGCCCTTCAAAAATTGTTTGAAAAATGGAGCCCCCATTTTATGAAGAATACTTTGCAAGTTACTATGAGGGTGTTGGGCTTCCAACTATTTGAGTGGGTTAAGTATACAGGGCATGTTGTCTTTGACCTATTGAAGCTTCCAAATAATGTTGTCTCACTATCATCCAATATTCAGATTCTATCTCGGCCAACCCCTACCTCTCAACATTGGTTTGAGGAATCATAGAATGTTCACTTTTTTTACTCATAGGATCTGCATTTGGCTTTGGGTGTGTTGAGGGGTTGTCCCTCTAATGATCTTCCCTTCTCAAATTAGTTATTTTCTACTCAAGATGCCCTAGTATCTCTGCCCTCTTGGGGTGTAACTCACAGGTTAGGTTGGGAAATATTGTTATTAATAAGTATTTATGATTTACACTTTATTTAAGTGTACTTATGTTAGTGCATTATTTTATTATTTCTTAGGTGATACACTTAGGAGTTTTCATGCTCTTATGAGTTGTCATGTTGACAACACTGGAGTAAGCAACTCTAATTAAGCACATGGTATCTACAACATTGGAGTTTGCATAATTAACTAAGTTGTCATGTAGACAACATAGTTACTTGCACTCCTATTTTAGCACATGGTTTCTACAACATAATTTTGCGTGCTACACCTTTGTATGCTTATCCTTTCATCATCACACTTACTCCTGTGCTTAATGGAGGATAATCCACTTCTACTGAACATGTGCTTGGTTGTAAGACTTATCAATATGCTGATTCTTAGACATTCTAGATGCATCATAGAGGTCTTTATATATAGGCATCTCTAGTGTACTATAGATCAATCAATTACATTGAATTGAATATCATATCATTATTCTAATCATACTCTTTTGGTCTACTTTTGTGCTTGTGCTTGAGGTCCTTGGTCTTGGGTGAATTTTTCCCTATGGAAAATTCTTACATGGTATCAGAGCTATATCAAGTTATTACATGGTATTAGAGCTATACCAAATTCTTACATGGTATTAGAGCTATAGAAAATTCTTACATGGTATCAGAGCTTGGGGACATTCTCTTCATATAGTCGTTCGAGACCACTCTTGCTTCAACACCTCGACCCAGATCTAGAGAATCCACATATATTGGGGGCATCTAGAGCCAAAGTAGACCTCACTATTGTGTCTAGAGGATTGATTTAGTGTATTTTGACTATAAATTTGCCTACACCATAGTAAAATTTGAGGCAATTTTTTTTTGCAAATCGAAACTCAAAGACCCAATTTGAAAATTTGGTATGATCATTTCAGATCTCTGAATTTAAATTTTACATTTTCATATTTTATCATTTGAATCTCTGCTATTTTTTTCGGATCTACATTATTTTTTGAATTTTTTTGAAATTCAGGCCAGTAGGAGAGATTTTTTGCAAGCAAATATTGGGGCTTGCCGGTGCTAATCAAATATTGGCATCATATTCAGAGAGTAAAAAACCCCAAAATTGATTTTTATTTCTTCAAAATTGGATATCTGAGGTGAAATCTAGAGTCAATTGATTTTTGGAGGTGTAACAATGGAGATTCAAGAAAAATAATAATAGAGGTGATTTTCAAACAAAAATATCTCCCTCATATAGACTCCTTTTTTCAAGCAATTTTTTTTTTGTTTTGGGGTAGAATTTCATGATCTACACATTGTCTAGGTGGTTTGACATCTTTGTTCTTGAATTTTTTTTCAACTCATAAATCTTGATTTTTGCCACTTCAAATGCTTAGTATGGGCTCATCTAGACACATAATCAAGTTCCATTTTTCTTTTAAAGTACATATTTTTTTGTCTACTTTCCACATCTACAATCAGATTATAGGCTTGTGTGGACAAAAATACTACTTTTAGAAATAGGCCCTAAATTGACAAGTGGCTATAAAGTGCCTAAATCATCCATTAGGGGGGGGTTTCTTTGACTCTCTCGCATTTTTGGGGGTACATACATTCATTGATCTCATGGAGGAGTTTTGTCACACATGTCAATGAATTAGACCCCATTGACAAAAAGGAACTATCACAAATGGAAAAGAACAACAACCTATTAAAAGAATTTTGGATATCATTATATTGAATGTTAATTCAGATTGTTGGCCTGTCATTAAAAAGCTCATTCACCCTTATGATATATGGATGGCTCTTTGGAAGAATTTAGAGATCCAATAGTTCCTCCTTTTCTAGAAGACATTCTATCATTAGTACTTTAGCTATGGTTCCTTCACCTCTAGATGAGATCAAACCTCTTGATGCTCCTATTGTTACTACTAATCTAGTTACAACCATAGATGCTTCTGATTTAGTGCAGCAGGAAACACTATGTCTTCCTACTTTAGCTTCATGGGATGACTTCCTTTTAGATATTGTAGGTATATTCATGGAGTGTCAAATTGGATATGTAGGAGAAATCATTGATTATATTCATCTTCTCTTTGTTGAGGTGAATACTTCATCCATTTCTATAGTGATAGGTCTAGCACAGTAGGGTACACATTATCTTCCAATCCCAACATCAGAGGATGACTTCTTGATAGACATTTCAAGTTTGTTTGTGGAGTCACACATAGTAGATTTGGGAGATGTCTTTGATGATTTACATCTTCTCTTTGATGAAGAAAAATCTTCTTCAGTTGTCACAAGGGCTCACTCTGAGCCTCTTGTCCATTCTCTAGATTATCAGTCTTACCAGGTTGATATGATTATAGATCCTTATGTACAACAATTATAGGAGATATTTTTATCATTTGATGAGACAATTAGTTCTTTGGAATATGTTCTACATTCATCCTTGCTAGATTTGACATTGTTCTTTTCAATGGCATTGGAAGGGGCGACCATCAGCATCAACACAAGGATAGTTGAGTAGGTTTTAGAGACACCATTCATCATTGAGATTCTTTCTACACATAGGATAAGCATCTCATTTGTACCTCTTCCATTATTTTTTTCAAAGGGGAGGAACATTATTCAGCAACATTGGATCAACTTCTACATTTGATAGCTATCACTGATCAACACTCTACATTTGGGGGGGGGGGGGGGGGGGGGGTATCTTGTCTCCTTCTTCTCTTTTATGGGGAGGACTTTTTCCTCTTATGGGGTTTTTCCCTTCTTCTCTTTTGTATATACTTGATGTATGTTGTAATGGGGGGTCTTGATTACTCCATCTATCCATGCATCTTATCTTTTCATCTCTCTTTTTGGGGGAGGGTTTTTCTCATGAGATTTTCCCTCTTTCTTTGCTTTATGAGAGATTGCATCATCTTTTGTACATGGGTACCTAACATGGCATTGTAGTTGGGACCCATTATGCATTTCATCCTAGTCGTTAGCTTAAGTGTATTCCCCTAAGTTGCACTTAAGAGGGGGTGTTGGTGTAAATAAGTATTTACTATTTATAATCTACTTAAGTGTACTTAGGTTAATGCATTATTTTATTATTTCTTAGGTGAGACACTTAGGAGTTTGCATAATCTTATGAGTTGTTTTGTTGACAACACTGGAGTAAGAAACTCTAATTTAGCAGATGGTGTCTATAACACTAGAGTTTGCATCATTAACTAAGTTTTCATGTAGACAATAGAGTTATTCACACTCCCATTTTAGCACATGTTGTCTATGACATTATTTTGCGTGCTACACCTTTGTAGGCTTATCCTCTCATCATCGCACTTACTCCTATGGTTAATAGAGGATAATACATATCTAGTGGACATGTGCCTGGTTGTATTACTTATCATGTTACTCACTTCTATGCATTCTAGAAGCTTTTAGAGGCCCTTCTATACAAGCACTCCTAGTGTATTTTCACATTGAACTGAATAACAATAAATCAATTGTGGAAATTGTTATTCTAGAAGCATTCCAAAGGCCTTTATATTCAGGCAGTCCTAGTGTCCTTCAACATGATAGAACACTAAATGACAATTAATTAATTTTGGATATTGTTATTCTAATCATACTCTTTTGGTCAACTGTTGTGCTTGTGCTTGAGTTCCTTGTTCTTAGGTAAATTTTTCCTTCAGGAAAATTCTTGCATGGTGTCAGAGCTATATCAAATTCTTACATGGTATTAGAGCTATACTGAATTCTTACATGGTATTAGAGCTATATCAAATTATTACAAGAACCCTCTTCTCAGCCCTTACCCAAATGTGTCTAGGGATGTGAAACCCATGATGTGGTTGCTTCGGCCCCATCTGCTAAGTCTAAACATGCAACAATGGAGGAGTGAGATTTAGTTCCTTTCAATTTGTCAATTTTTTGAAAATTTGATAATTTCTCAATCTTTGTTCGATTTTGGTTTTGGATGAAGTATCGGCTCCAACTTGTAAACAAAGAAACTTATATTCCATTGATATGGTATTTTGTAAATATCGATGTTTTTAATATTTTGTATTTAGAAAAGATTTTGGGTTTTCTTATTGATTCTTTCTTAGTTGAGCTTTTAAATCATTTCTATTTTTAATATATATATTCAATGGATTGTCCTCTTTTTCCAATAAAATAAAATAAAAATAAAACATGTAGGATATCTCCACAAATTCCATGGATCTACTAAAACCATGTCATGGAGCCATAGATGTAAATGTGCAACAATAAAGAATATAATAAATGCATCAACATATGTCTCCTCCCTTGATGGCCCACAAAATGCTAGATCTTGAAGAGGAAATGCACACAATGGACCCTTGAATCTTGAAAACACCTTCAATTTTTAAAGAAAGTATGTTTCCTTGAATCTTGAATGCTTGAGATTTCCTTGTGGTTGCTTGATGATAGCTTGATTGATTGGTCCTAGCTTTTGAATGTGAAAATGAGGTGCTTAGGCTTTCTTTTATATTAATCGTTTGGCACAAAAATAAAGCAAGCTGATAGGGTCATTCGATTATTAAATTTAGAACCTAGAGACATAACTAGCCCTATGACCCAAAATCCCTAAGGAATTGGTCAACCTAGTTTATGTGTTTCCAAAATAGGTTGACCTAGTCAACATGTTCCTAGAATAGATTGACATGGTCAATATGTTCTAGGGATGGACCACGAGAAGATAACTCTGAGGTCTTAGATACTACATTGGTGTAAGTTGAAAATATGGAGCAAAACAAGAGAAAGAGGTGATTGAGCATGAATTCATCCATGTTCCATCAAGATGCTAAAGAATGTGAGAAAAAAGGTATTAAACAATGAGTGCATCCATTTAAGATAATACATTCTTTTCAAAACCTAAAGAATCATTTGAGTAGTGTACCCATTTTAGCAATACTCTATCTAGTGGGTGACTTTATGGTTTGTGTTGATGCTTCTTTGGAAGTTATTGGAGCATTTCTTATGCAAGGAGGATGTGTGATTTCTTATGAATCTCATAAACTCAAGGATCACAAATTGAATTATCCTATACATGATCTTGAGTTAGCAATAATGGTTCATGCATTGGTCTGATGGAGACAATTTCTAATAGGGAATTGACTTAAGATTCATAATGATAACCACAATATACAGTTGGTGATAAGATATTTCTAAGAGTGCATCCACAAAGCAGTTTGATCCATTATAGAAAGGGTTCAAAGTTGGCACTTCAATTTGTTGGCCTATTTGAGATTCTTGAGAGGATGGGATGAATTGATTACTATCTCGCATTACCACTCATCTTATCTCACACTCATGATTTTTTTCATGTTTTAGTACTTTGATAGTATATTCCAGATCTGATATATGTTCTTTACTAGAATGCATTAGAGGTAAAGGATAGGCACCTAAGTCTAGAGCATGTTTGGATACTTCAACAATGGGATTCAAAACTCATGGGTCACACCATCAAGAAGTAAATGGTCCACTAAGACTGTTCTTATGATTCATTAGTGATTTGGGAGGACATAAAAAAATTATGAAATTTATATTTCAATTTTTTTGACTTCTAGGAATAATCATAATTCTTGTCGTGGATGTAGTTCACACCCATATTTTTCTTTTCATTTCATCTAGTTAAAATCTTTTAGGTCACTTTTCATACTAAAGGTGCATTGGTTATTTCAATGATATTTGAGGATATAGATGTATGCCATTACATTATTATTTGATTTATATATCATGAATAGTGGATAGTTGTGTTATATCATGTGTTGATAGTTAGATCATTATGTTTACCTTAATATTGATTACTGCATATGATAATGTTATTTATGTTTATATATTTTACTGATTCTATACTTGTAGGTGTATGGTTGGCATATGTATTTTATATTTATGTATGATTTGTTTGATATAGTAAAGGATGGTTGCTTTCTTGAAATCTACATGATGTAATGATCCCTATCATTATATACACACTCACACATTAACACACAAATTATGTAGATTACAAGTATCAAGCATCAACCTCCCTAAATTGAAAGGATGACAATGTCTCAATAGTAGTAGAGGGAAGATAACATGTAGGTCCAAATCCCAACATAAGGCATATTTTGTCCTTAAATAGTGGACAATTATCTAATTGATTATCCATTTGAATTTGTCAAGGTGACATGAATCCATGAACCCTTCCTTTGAGAATGATTGTATTTTTGAATTAGTTAATTTTTTATTGTGCAGTTAGGTGGTTTGATGTGATTTTATTATAAAATGAATTAAGGATATGAATGAGTTTAACTAATTTTATCTTATAAAATAAAATATTAAATATAGGGATATTTGATTAATAAGAATTAATTAAATACTTATGTTCATTAAAAAGATTGAATTAAAAGTCTATTATAGAAGAAAAAGATTTAATTACATATTAAATCCAAATTGGAATTAAATGCATTAAAAAAATTAGCATCGAGCATCTACGCTACACATTCTAGGGCCGTTGTGCCCTAGCCCACTCTTCTCTATCTCTAAGGCTTTTGTTTTCTATACATTCGGTCACTATTTTCAGCCTAGGGAGGGGTATTTTGTGTGATCTAGAGAGGGGTTTTTTATGAGTGTCTATGGAAGATTGGTGGGAAGTGGTAAGATCTTTGATGGATGCTCATTTTCATGTGGGTGGCATTGCTTTCTTGGCTAGAGGCTTGAGGATTGGAAGTTTGTAGGGAATGAGGGTTTGAGATTGTTGTTGGGCATGGCAAGTGCTACCCTTGGACATCGTCATGGGGTTTGGAGGTACAACATTTCTGCATGCCCATTTCATTATGTTTTCTTTTTTTTTGGGATTCTTGTTTAATGATGAATTAAGTATACCATCATCTAGAGTTAGCTTGGGAAATCTAGACATGGTAGATTTGGCTGTATTGATGCAAGAGTGAGGAAAGGAAGGTATGGTCCAATCCCAAAAGGGAGTGGATGTTCCTTGATCTAGAGATCTGCTTTGAATGAAAAAGGTGAATGGATGTCTAGAGAGAGCCATTGTGTGCCTTGTCTTGGTTATTCATCCAGATCAGGTTTCTAAAGATGTTGAATATTAGCATAAGCATGCCTTAATTTACAAATTCATGGGTCTTTATCTTTCTCCTTGGGTCTTGGAATAATGGGCACATCAAGTTTTGAATCCTAAAGAGGATATGGATTTATGTTTGGCTAGAAATAACTATTTTTTGTTTATTTTCTCTAACATTTTTTATAGGAGTAGGGCCTTTGAATAGGGTCCATACTTCTTCAATCAGTTGAGGTCTTTCATCAAACCCTATCATAGTGGATTCAACTTTGATGAATAACTACCTTCTTGTGTACTAGTGTGGATCTAATTGTTGTGCCTGCCATTAGAGTTCTAGAGAGAGGAGAATTTTCATTCCATTTTGCTTCTTCTTGCGAAACTAGTCAGCTTGGCCATGCAAACTCAAGATCACAAGGTAATCACTATGCTTGGATTTGTGTGGAAGTTGATCTAAATAATCGTTTACCAGATTCTATGGAAACTTATTTGGATATTGCCTCTTGGATCGAACAACTACACTATGAGACTTTACCATTTAGATGGATAATTTTCCATGAGTATGGTAATCTTTAGTGAAACTGTTCCAAGAATAAGCTTAGGAAGACAAGGGGAAAGGACCCATGATTGAGAAACCTATAGATAAAGAGGGGTTTGTGATGGTCAAACCTCAAAAAAAAGGTCAAGGAAAGAAGAGGAGATGGTTCAAGAGGAAAAATGATGTTACCTTAAATAGGTTTGAAGTTTTTGATAATTTGATCTAGGAGGGGTGAATTTTGGTGGACCTTTCATCTTTTGCCCCAAGTCAACAAGTGATCCAAGGTGAGGTATCAGGTATTGGAGACTTATCCCATCAATCATAGGTTCAACAAGAGTTACAAACATCCATGAACACACTTGTGCAGAGTCAGTCAAATGATGTGGTTAGTGAACCATCTTCTTTGGAGGATTTTATTATGGGGGCTTCCTATTCTGCTCCTAGTAAATGAATCATTGACAAAAGGAACAACACTAAGGCCCCTATTGTTCTTGGTCTACAACAAAAGTCTCTTACGAATAGTAGTTTTGATAAACCTCTACAGATTGGATGAAAAATAGACAAGGAGAAGGTGAAGCTAATGGGGGATACCTTCATTGAGTTGGGATTAGTCAAGCCCATTGTTTCTCACTTTCCCCTTAATCTTAAATCATTGTGCTTTCATGGAATGTAAGGGGGTTGAACAACGTCCCTATACAAAATACTATTCGTTCATGATTTGAATTTGGCGTCAAGGACTTTGGAAAGGGGTAGGTTCTAATGGTAATTCTAGTAGAATTTTCCATCTATGGAACCTTACAAAAATCTCATTCTGTAGTGGAGCTCAAGTAGATTCTCTCTTTCCATGGTGGCCTTTAGCTACATGACTGGAGAGACTTGTCTTTTCACAGGTATTTATGCTCCTATTGATCTTCTAGGGAAGACATGTCTTTCGTCGCATATTCATTATGTTTTCTCCCTAGACCCCTTCCTATCCTAGATTTTAGTTGGAGACTTTAATGTCATTGTTGGTTTGGATGAAAAATGGGGAGGTACTTGTAGGTTGGACCCATCTTCACACTTGCTCAGATGTAATATTGACTTTTTGAATCTTATTGACGTGAATCCTAGAAATGGGGTCTTTACTTGGAATAATAGGAATGAGGATGAAGAGATCTCTAAGAGACTAGATATTTTTTGTTTCTTGCTTTTGGATTTGTGACAAGTGGTCCATTAACTCAGACATTCTTGATTGGAGGGTTTCATATCACTTTCCTATCAAGCTTTCTATCTCCTCTTTCAAAACTTGAAAGAACATTTTTTTAAAGTTTTAGTTGATGTGATTGGGTGATTAACCTTTGGAGGATTTTATTGTATGTTGGTGGTGTGTGGGTAAGCTACAACACAAATGGACCATGTTTAGTTTTGCAAAAAGACTCCATCATGTGAAATATAGGCTCAAAAAGTGGAATAAATAATATTTTGGGAATCTTAAAGTCAAAAAGTTGGCTGCTCAATCCAAGTTGGATGAGGTTACTCATCAGATTAGGGATCAAGGGATGTCTTTGGACATCTATAAAGATGAATCCTTAGCTCTCAAGGATTTGGAAGAATGTGAGCTTCGAGAGGGGATTTTGTTGAAAAAAAAATCGTGGATCTATTAGAGTTTAGGAGGGGATCAAAATACTTCTTTCTTACATAACTTTTTCATGGCTTGAAGATATGGGAACTCTATATCTTCTCTTATCTCATTAGATGGTTCTATTCTCTCTTCTCATGATGGTATTTCCAAAGAAGTAGAAAAGCACTTTTATGAGATGTTTTATAAAGAAGAAATAAGCGCATGCGAAGAGGAGAAGACTTGTTTGAATTGGATTCCACCCCTTGTTTCACTGGAGATGAATGAGGCTTTGCTTCACTGAATGTTGATGTTTGAATTATAAGAGGTTGTATTTCACATGAGGAAAGGTAAGGCAATTGAGCTTGATGGTTTCCCTATTGAGTTCTATCAGGAGTTTTGGGAAATTGTCAAACATGATTTTTGGAGGTGGTTCATGAGTTGTACTAGATCAAGAAAATTCTCAAGTCCATGAACTCTACTTGTCTAGATCTTATTCCTAAGATGAAGGGGGCCAATAAGATGGACCAATCCAAACCTATTACTCTTTGTGATGTGGTCTACAGGATTATCACCAAATTGATTGCACCAACTGGATGAAACCTTTCTTCAGCACTTTGATATCAAAGGAACATGGTGTTTTTGTCAATGATTGTCAGATATTAGATGCTATTGTTATAGCTAGGAAGTAACTCATTTAGTGGAAAAGTCTAAGGAGAAGGCTATGTTTATCAAACTTGGCATGGCCAAAGCATATGAAAGGGTGAGTTGGGACTTCCTATGGAAAACCCTTTTGGCATTTGGCTTTGTTGAAGAGTGGGTTAACTGGGTTTTTAGTTGTGTGACCACCTATTCCTTCTCTATGCTTAGTAATGGAGAGCCCTCAAATTTATTTGGTGCTTCTTTCACACCTATTCATTCTCTATGCTCAGTAATGGAGAGCCCTCAGATTTAGTTGGTGCTTCTTGGGGCCTAAGTCAAGGGGATCCCTTATCCCCATATTTATTTATCATCATGACAAAGGGGTTAGGTAGATTCCTTACCTCCTAGATGAATTAGAGGCTAATTCAAGGATGAAATTGGGGAGATGTCTTTCCATCATATTCACATCTTTAGTTTTTGGATGACATTGGCTTAATGGGAAGGGCTAGGATCAATAAAGCTATAAAATTTAGGGAGGGCTTTGGATATCTACTTGAGGACCTTAGGTTAGAATATTAATGAGATAAGTCTTCTATCCATCTTATTGAGAATTTGATTGTTAGAATATTTGGTTCTAAATCAACTCTCTTTCCCTAAAATACCTTGGAGGTCCCTTGTGCTTCTTCTCCTAGCATAAATATTTTGGGAAGATATTTTAGATAAACTAAGGAGAATGGTCAATCATTGGTCTAATAGGTGGTTATCTAGTGTCGATATGGTGATGCTCTTGAACATTGTGGTTCAAGACTTGCCTATAGATAGATGTTTTGTGTAGATTCCTCAATCAAGTTTTATCTGGAAATTTGATGTTATTTCTCGACAATTTGTTTGGTAGGGAAGAATTCATTCATGCAAGTGGAGTTTACTCAAATGGAACTCTATTTGTAGACTACAATGTTTAGGATAGCTTGGGCTTCCTTCTTCCTCCTTGATTTTCCAAGCCTTGGTTGCTAAGTTGTATTGGAGATGGAGTGTATCCCACAAGCATGATTGAGCCAAACCTCTTGGTGTTCCTAGTTTGGAGGGACCCCATTATGATCTAGTTGGTAAAGGCTCCTATATTTGGGACATTTTGAAAAAAGGTTCTTAGCTCATTAGGGAGGGACTATTTTGGATCTGCAATAGGGGATCTAAAGCATTATTTTGGATGGATTATTGGGATGGTCATCCTCCTCTCATCTCAACTTATCCACAACTCCAATATCTTTGCAAGATCTTTACAGAGGTTGGTTGGAGAAAAGTGGAAGATTATAAAACTACTAGGCATATTGGTTAGATTGAGGTTTCATGCTAGAAGGATCCTCTATAGTGGCCCCCTAGTGGATCAAAGGAGGATCTGAATATGCTAAATTCAATCTTAAGGAACATACCCTGTAGCTCCCTTAATAGGAAGGATGTGTTGGCTTGGGATCATAAACCAAAATGTAAATTCATTGTTTAGACTTCTTTCATGCAATTGATGATTACACATTTGATTTCCTCCTAGGTTGATCACATTGACTTATGATTGGTTGCACTTGCACAACTGATGCATAAGGTGCAATGGGTGTTTTCACACTAGGTTGTGCAATTGTTATAGCCTCAAAAGGTGTTGCAATAACAATTATTGTTACTATTATCACCTCAATCTATCTATTGTTCTTCATTTCTAGTGCAAAACCTTCAATTTCATTAAACTCCTAATGGGTCATACCAAATTCCTTGAAGATGCAATCTATCTTCGTCTTAACATTATTCTTTGTTGATAGTATGGTCAATTTTGTTTATTAGTGGCACACACACTTAATTAGACAACTAGCAACTAATGAGCTTATAGTATAGTTAACAATGTTAACCAAGCAGTTTAGGCTCTACTGAGTTCCATGAACAACATTCAGTTTGCACCAAGCAATATCTACCAAGTTGGTGATTATCAATGTAAACCAAGCTTCATAATGTTTATCAAGTTTATCAGTGTAAACCAAGTTCTCTAGTGCTTAGCAAGTTTGCAGTTTCAACAATGTGAATCTAGTGTTGACCAAGCTATGTAGTTTCTCCAAGTGATTCAGTTTATACCAAACTTGTAGAGATAGTGTTGACCGAGCTATGCAGTGTCAATCAAGTGATTCAGTTTATATGTTGAGTTTCATAGTGTTCATTGAGTCACCTATGTAGACTGAGTTTAGACCACTTGGATGTGATCAGTATGAACTAAGCTTCTATGTCTACTGAGTGCATGATGATGCTGAGCATTGACAATGGTTGCCAAGTATCAGAACCTCACTGAGTTTCTCTTTAGAACTCGAGTACCTGCAGTTGGTTTGACTTTAGGTATATTGGTGAAACTTGTATTTTAGCTGACTTTGATGAATTGTAAATTGGATTAGCATATATGTAATGTATTGTATCATATCCAATAGAGACCTGATATAGAAGTATGAAAGAATATGTATTAAGAGCATTTTTGAGCAGTAAAAGGGCTATAGTGGTTTAAGGAGTAGCAATGATTTATCAATCACAACAAGGTGATCATTACACTCAAAGGAATCCCATTGAACAAATCAAGATTGCAAATCAAAGATTAGCCATTGGTTCATTGTAATAGGTGGATAGTTAAATCCTTTCACAAGTAACCTAGCCTATCTTATATTTCTAACACTTCTTAATATCTTTTTTGTGAAATTCAGAATGAACTTCCCTTACCTTCTCCTCATAGCTACCCCATCTAGGGAGCTCAATGTCCTTTTCTAAATAGAGTATGATCTACACATACCCTTCAATGAGTTCTGCACTCATCTCATATCCCATGGGCTTAATGAATTTCACCCTAGGTTCTACTGCTTCCACGAATGTATTGTTAGTTTCCACCATGAAGCATAATTCATCTTTGTACTTCTTCACCATGGAGGGAGGTATTTTGTACCTATTTTATCCCAATCTAAAAAATCTTCATCATCCTATCTATGCCATTGTCTCTGACATTTTCCAAATTTTCCTTGTCACACTATGTCACCAACTTTATTGCACACTCATTCCTTTCCCAATTTGTCATTACTGGGAATTTCTTGGTTGCATAGAAGAATAAATGTGTTAATAGAAACTCAAATCTAAAGACTACAATTTTAGTCATCTTCAATTTTGCAATGTTGTCCAATAATTGAGTTCTAACTATCTCACATAGGTTCACTTTTCTTCTCTCAACTACCATTACATAGGCTATATGTAAGAATCTAGCTAGTACTTAGTTAACCCTTGAACTATGGTTAAGCTTGTACCCTAAAATTATGCTTAATACTTTGAATCCTTTTTCTTGAATCATGCCCACCTTCATATTTCTTTCATCAAACCTAGTGTAAAAGTTTGTCTCAACTATCTTTCTCACATTTCTATCATTCACTGGGTTGCATCCTTCATTGCTCAAACCTATTATCTTGTGAATTAGGTCATTGTCAATTATGATTGGTACATCACCTATCCAAAAAATCTCATCATGAATTCTACTCAAAATGATTCTGGTCTAGTTATGATTCTCAAACTCTTTGTAAAAAATATATTTTAATAGGTTTAACTCAATCAAATGTTCATATTCAGATTTCAAGGTTAGGTCATTGTTACACATGACTCCTAAGCTCTTATGTATATCCTCATCATAAATACTTTTAATTTTACAATGGATATAACTCCTAACATTTTCTACGTGAAGCACATTTTGCACGATTTGTGAAAATGTGCCTAACAGATCATCCACTAAAGAAACAAATGGGTGTTTCTTGAACTTATACCTCAGTCTTTCACTGACATCATATACCATTTGATTAGCTATAATTATTTAATTGTATGCACTAAAAAGTTAATTCAAGCACCATAAAATACCTTAAAATGTCATATTTAGGGCTTCTACAACTTCATACTTTAAACACCTTTCTTCACACTTGGAATTGTTGTCATATATCTCTAAACTCTTTGCGTGAACAAATGGTACCCTCAATCTTGTTCGTAATATTTAAATCACTTCAAAAGTTACTTCACATTAAATGCACATCTATTGTAAAGTAAAAAACTATCACTAATTACTAGTAAACTTGTTTTTCATCTTTTAGCTTGTTGTGATCATATCTAAGCTTGAAGACTCAACTATAGCTTTCTCTCTATGTCCTCTACCTTATGTTAATTGTGTAACTTCTAATTCACTCTCTAAAATCAGTTATGATTAACTAATGTTATGTCTCTTCTGAAACTTCTTAATTTAGATAGGATGAGTCATAAATAAATTCTGACTTCAATCTCTTATCAAGTGCATCAAAATATTATTCCTCCAAAACTATATAAGAACTTTCTAGATCCTTAGCTATCATAATTGCTTCTTTGACTTCATCAAAATATTCCTTGACTACTTCTTTCTGACTGTTATCATTGTTGTTATCATTCCTTCTGTCATGATTAGGATTTCTATTGGAGTTTCTTCTATCCATTTTTCAATATCTCATTGTGTGTCCAAATTTATTGCATAACTAACATATAGTTGCATTCCTCCTTTGATTAGTGTCATTTTGAGTATCAGGTTCTCTACAATTCTTTGCTATGTGTCCATGATTGTTACATTTTTAACATACAAATTATTTCCTTTCTCCATTAGATCTTCCTCTTTCATTACCTGCAGAGTTAGTGTTCCTAAAAATTCTACTATTTGCATTATTACTATCAAACTTAGGTTTCTTACAATCTACTACTTTATGTCCACAACCATGAGAATTATAACAATAGAAATTATTAATAGGTTTAAAAGGTTTACTTGTGAAATATCTTTTCATATGACCAACTTCATTGTATATGAAACATCTACCTCTAAATTCATGCTTGACTTCCTTGGGTGGTTTATCTTGCTTAGTTTTATCAACTTGATCTATTTTCTTAGGCTTGTCATGTTTCATATACAAATTGACTAGCTCAATCTCTTCAGATACTTTAGTAGTAATGCTTGATTCAATCTTACTTAGATTAAGTTCTTAGGGGATTCAATAATTGGATCTGGTTCTTTTCTAATTTCAACTTTCTTGTCTAACTTTTCTCCAATAAGGTAACCAAGGCCTGTCTTATCATAAGAAGGTCTGTAGTTAAATATTTGTTCATCCAATTTCTCACTAGTGGAATAATGTTTCTCTAACTATTGCTTAGCTTGTGTGAATTCTCCTTTCACAATGGTATTGTACTTTTCTAATTATGCATGCTCAATCTTAATAAAATTTAATTCATATGTTACTTGACTCAAATGGGATCTAAGGTCTGTTTCTCAAATTTTAGCTCAGGTTCACTCTTACTACCATCTTTCTTAATACTCAAGTTCCATAATTTTCAACTCATGCTTCAAGATCTCATTTTCTTTCTTGAGATTTCCTACTTCATCATTGTCAGTAGTCTACATATTTGATTCCTTACCAAATTTCAAATCATCAATCTTGTCTTTCAGTTTGCCAATTTAAACTTTTCCATCTCCATACATATATTTCAGGTTATCTCTTTCTTCTGTAAGAAGGTCAATCTATCTAAGAGCTTCTTCAAGATTTCTCTTTAATTGTTTCATATCCATAGGGATCTTAATCAAGCTATTAAGCCTCTTTAGAGTAATTGGGCTCTGATACCAATTGTTATAAGTAGATAATATTGAGAGGGGTGGTGGTGAATTAGTATATTACAAACTTTTGCCCACAACTTAATAATGTTAATTACTTTATGACTTGCATACGAAATTAAACCAACAATATTGAATAGTAAATATAACCAAACACAAAGATAACTCATAACACCATTATTTGTTATTTAGGGAAACCCTTGGCTAAGGGAAAACCTTGATGGGGATGAGATGATTCACTAAACAAAAGAGTCATGTTAAGGACATTGATCTTATTAGAAGTCTATGAAGAACATATAGTGTCTCAAGTCCTTGTTAGAGGACTAGGCCTATTAGAAGCCTCAACCCTATTAGGAGTTGGTAGGTCAAATACAATGTATGCAAGAAGAGCCCACTACCCTAACATGCAATAAGCAATAAAGTTCTTCACAAGTATAGGTATACATAAAATACTTTCTCACTACTAAAACTCAAACTTTCTTTGACCATACATCAGATCTTGCATCACATAAGGCTCACATATCTTTCAAGCTATCTTCATAATAGTTTGCATGTCATATATCTTTCACATATGATTCCCATTTTTTGTGCAAGATAAGATCTCTATTTATATCTTGCAAATTAATAATTCTTTGCTCAGTCGGCCTTCATGTCTTCACACACTTAACATAATATAAAATCACTTATGGATTAATATCCACAATGTTAGCTGATCATGAATTTGCAATTTATTTGTCACCAAAATAATTTCTTAAGTTGTAAACTCATATTTATGATATGCTTTGTTCTATTTTGTGAAATACTTAAATTGGTAATTCAGCTGTAACTTGCATCATTCTATTTGTACACATCTATGCACTAACTTATGTCATCATGGCATTGCAATAAATCTATCCTCAACTGTACATGAGCTAATTCAAAGTGATGTATGTACACATCACATTTATCTCTGTATTGCTACAAATTGTCTAACACTTAGACAATTTTCTATCTATAAATGCATAAATGAAATGTTGAATACATGTTTCCATAAATGATGACTCTCCAGACATCTATCTGACCATATTACCAATAGTGTACCAATAGGCTTGCAACTTTCCAATCCAAATATCTTCAACAAATCTTTCAATTAATTAGCTTGTGAAATTAAAATACCATCACTATTATGTACAATTTTCAAACCTAGGAAAAACTTCATTTCTCCTATTATACTCATTTCAAACTCATTCTTCATTTCTTTAGAAAAATTATCACTTGCTTCATCATTATCTCCAAATATTATGTCACCAACAAATGGTAGTATTATCAGCAAACCATTCACAATTTACTTCAAGTGCAAGTTACTATCTATCGTACCTTTAGCAAATCCAAGTTTTGCCAAATAGTTGTCAAACCTTGCATACCAAGTTCTAGGTGCTTGCTTCATTCCATATAAAGCTTTCTTTAGTCTACATGACATATCTTTTTCTTCTATTAGAGGGAAACAATAAGGCTTCTCAATGTATACCTCTTCTTCAAGTTCTCCATTCAAGAAAGCTAATTTAACATCCATCTGATATACTTTGAAATTCTTATTTATTGCATAAGTAAAGAACATTCTTACTGCTTCCATTTTGGCTATAGGGATATATGTCTCTTAAGAGTCTAAGAACATCACCTTGCTCAATATTCTTGTTTCTAAATACCCATTTAGTTCCAACAACATTTTTGTCTTTAGGCCTAGGAACCAATTCCCATGTTTCATTTTTCACAATCTAATCTACTTCTTCCTTTATTGCTTAAATTCAATGATCATCTTTACATGCTTCATTTGCACTCTTAGGTTCTACTTGAGAAATTTGACATGATTCCTCATTAACTCTATTTCTTGTCATCACACCTTTGTCTTTGCTTCGATTTATTTCCTTTGGAGGGTGATTCTTTGTCATCTTTATGTTAGAGGTAGGCGTTTCTATTTCAACTCTTATCTCACCTCTTGGTCCAAATCTCTATTCTCCTCTTTTCTCAACAGTTTGTACATAATTTTTTAGATCATTGTTAGTCCCAAAGAAAACTACTACATTTTTTCTACCAGACTCTAGATTGTAATCATCAATAATAGTTACTAGAGCTAACTCTTCATTTACTTCCTCTTCCTTAACCAATTCATGCTTATTTACTTCATCAAAAAGTAAACTCTTTCTAGATTTTCTTTCTCTCATAAGACATCTTGATGAAAAGTGACCAAGATATTTACATGTCCAACAAATGAAAATTTCCATACCTTCTGGATCTCTTGTCATAACTAGATCAATTCCTTCTTTGATCTTCATGTCTTTTTTGGATAAGGATTTTTTTGTGCTTCTATTCTTTTCTATGAAACAAAAGGATTCTGGATCAAGAAATTCAATGTTCATATCTTTACACATTTCTAATAAATCACCAAGAATATCCATCTTTTGTGTGTCAAAATTTCCTCTATCTGACTTTTGACTATCTCTTTTGAAAAGATTTTCGATTGACCTCCCAAATTTGTTAAGCTTTTCCTTCAAAGACCTGAGGCTCTGATACCAATTATTAGAATATATAGTCCACCAATATACCTAGGGGGGGTGAGGGTGAATCAATTATCTAACTAATATCAAAATTATAAACCTTATTAAACTTTAGCAATATGAGCAATATAATTAAAAACCACAACAATATACTCAAGCACAATAAAACTAGATAGGTTAACTAGGGAAACCCTTGACTAGAAGGAAACCCTAGTGGGGATGATACACACAAGATGATTTACTAATATAAATTTTCCTTGTTAGAGGATGGAAACTATTAGGATTCTAGAACAACATTCAGTACATATCAGTCCCTATTAGGAGACTTTGAATACCTATTAGGAGATTCTAACCCTGTTAGGAGTTGTAGAAGACAGATGGACCCACTGTTTGAACAAATTTAGGGAAAGACCAATGAACCCACTATCCAAATGATCTTTGTATTATTCCTTGTAGAATAATAGAAATGAATAGTACTTCCTTCCTCTTTCTCTATCCTGTTAACCAGACTTCTACTCCTTTTGATCTTGTAACCATATCACAAATTTCACATCCAATAATCCCTTGGATCACTTACTCATTTTCACCAAAAATTGTACTCCTTTTCATACTTCACATTCAATACAATGATTACTTCTACATTACAAATAAGAAAAAAATATTTCCTTTATATTGTATCTTCAAAATAATTCCTTCAGTTAGCCTTGAGGCTTTCCCAATTAAGTATAATAAGATAATTAATTAATTCATAATTAAAATAGCACTATCAACTTAAAATCTATGAAAATTCTCACACGTGCAATACTAGGGCTTGCTCATATACTGATATCATGATTAGACTATCTTATGTCACTGGCTAACTGCACAAATCCTAATTATATCTTTGTTAAAAAATATAATACAAACACCAAAAATTGCTCATTATGTACCCGGTCTCTATAATGCTCTCTATAAATTAGGCATATCTTTTGTACATTTTTTACCTAGGTACTACACATTAAGCCTTAACATCAAGACATTGTATCAAACATGTCCATGAACACACATCACTAGACAATCAAAACATTGTCTATACACCTAAGATCTTTGACTGCTGCTCTATCAATCTTCACAAAATTATTAATATGTTGTCATAAATGAAAAATAAAGTCATTATTACAACATATCAATGCTCTCCAATGCTTAGGATACTACCCCAAAGGAATACCATTAGCACTCATGCTGACAAGAACACAATATTGGCCACGGGACAACATTTGACAAATTATGAGGAAATCATGATTTTCAGCCGACAAAGTTGATTTCTTCAAATATGAAAAGCATGTTGAAGATAAGGATGGTTGACATGGAATATTTAATTCAAGGGAAACTATGTTTGAGAATTTCTATGCAAGAATTCAAGGAGAAGTTTCTAGAAGAGAAAAGAGGAGACAAAATGATGGAAGGATTCAATGAGTCTAATCAAACCCTAAGATCTGGGTGATGTTTAAGTGGAAATGGATTAGAATTATCTATTTAAGGAAGTACACGGGAAAAACTTGGAGAGTTTAGCAGAGCTAGTGAAGACCTCAACAAGGTTGGAGAAGTTGTTGATGCTATTGATTGGCTAACTTGAGAAGGAGGCTACGAAGAGTTCTAAAGAGGTAAAGTATGATTTCTTGAAAGCTTGACAAGTAGATCAAAGATAAAGATGAAAATGGAGGCCAGTTAAGAAATCCATATATGAACCAAATTGTAATTTATATTTACAAAGTGAGTTGTATTTTTCAAATCAAATCTGTTGTTACTTTCTAACCATTGTATTAGTATTGAAATCCTTTAATCAACATGGACCTAACAGTCATATAAATCCTTTAAGCAAGGTGATATTCTAATGGAATATTCTTAAGCCCTCTTACAAGGTCACTCCTAACAGGGTGATTAAACCCTTTAACAAGGTCATGTTTGATAGTGTGTTTAACCTTTAACAAGGTTGCCTCCTAATAGAGCTCACTTCAAAAGAGTGAAAAATTAGTGACATGTTACTAGTGGTTTTTCCCAAATTGGGTTTCCTCGTTAAATCCTAGTGTCATACTTGTATGGATATCATTTGATATGTTTTACTATTAATATTTTATATTCAAAAAGTTTGTTACTATTCAAACAATGGACTACAAGTTTATGTTATTGATTATTTTCTATAGAGACTGAGATACGAAATCTTTTGATTTGAAGTATTTGAAGTGATTGAAAATTCAATTGGTACATCTCTAGCCAAGGATAACTAATTAACCCCCCTCTCAATTATTCTAAATCATTTTAACAATTTTTTATCGAACATTTTGTTGGTTTCCTGAGAGGCCTTTATATATAGACACTCCTAGTGTGTTTGCACATCATATACTGAATAAAGATATGTATTAGGACATACTCTGATTAATTGATCATAGCAATTTTTGGTCTACAGTTGTGCTTGTGTTTGAGTTCTTAGTTCTTGGGTGAATTTTGTCCTTAGGAAAATTCTTACATGGTATTAGGCTTGGAGGTTTTCTCATCACATAGCCATTTGAGACCACTATTGCTTCAACACCTCAGCCTAAATCTGGAGTACTCCAAAAATTGGGAGCATTGAAAGCTAGATTTGACCTTGCCATTGCATCTAGAATGCTGATTTGGTGAAAAGTCAGCTACCCTAGCCCAAAGTCGACCATGAGGCAATTTTTTTTTTTTCAAATTGGAACCCAGAGGCCCTGACTTGCAAGTTCAGGTATGATCTTTAGATCTGTAACTTTTTAATTTAGATCTAGTATTTTTTTCTCTGGGTATTTTTGAATTTTTTACGCCTAAGCTATTGGAATTAAGTCATGTTTGTTATTAGTGACAACACTTATTTAGATTTTGTATGGCTACCAAGTTTCATAGTTCATACTGAGCATTCCAGTGGTTACCAAGTAAATTCAAGCAGTGCAAAGTTTAGCAATTTAGACAAAGTAGTTCAGTTCTCACCAAAAAATTTAGTGGTTACCGAGCTTCACAATGTCTACCAAATCATCAGTTCTTGCAATATGAAGCTAGTTTTTACCGAGTGAAAGCAAGGTAAACATGGAATTCAGTTTCTACCAAGTGACCATATATCTACCGAGTCTTTTCACTGAGTTTGAAGCTACATTGAGTGATTAGTATGGACCGAGCCTCTACTTCTACCAAATGCATGAAGATGTTGAGTAATGTAGTGGACATCGAGTATTAGAAGTTCACCAAGTCAACTTTTAGAATGCGAGTTTCTACATTTGGGCTGACTTGGTAATATTGGTGTTAAGTTGTGTTTTGGCTAACCTTGTAATTATGAGAATTGGGATGGTATATATGTAATGTATTATATCATACCCAAGTATGAAGAATTGAATGTAATGTTTTGATATATGATAATGTGAATTAGTAGTAGAGAAAAGTGTATAGCAAGGTCAAATCAGGAGTAGTCAAGTTACATCTATCACAAAGAGGTGATTAGCATTTCAAGGATCTAAATTAGCAATTCAATTGTAAGTCAGATCTACTATTTCATCCTAATAGGTGAATCAACTTCAAATCCTTTAACAGGGTAGACTTAAAAATCTTGTCTTAAATATCTTTACTAAGTGCATACTTCATTGTATGTTTGTAAAACCTCTAACAAGGTGGACCTAGCAGTCCTAATTGCTCCTAATAGGGCAGATCATCAGAAGTGATCATTGTAAGCCTTAATAGGTCAACTTTATACTATAGTATTGAAGTTTAGTGGGTATCATCCCCACCCTAGTTTTACTTTCTATTTGGAAGGTTTTTGGGTCACTAAATATTGTGTTCAAAGTGTTTTGTGTTTTTAGTTTCTAATGCATGCAACAGATTAGATCTATTAATGGTGAATGGATTAAGTTATTAAGTGCTGAATTTTGTCAAAAATTTTGAGGTTACTGATTCACCCCTCCCCTCTAAGTAACCTAACTAGTCTTGATTATTTCCAACAATTGGTATCAGAGCTTTGTGGTTCTCAAGATAAAGTTTAATAGCTTGAGCAAAGATCAAGAACAATAGAGATATTTAGACTTGGCAAAGCTATTGACAATGAGAACCTAGATCTAGAGATGGCCATAGCTTAACTCAAGGAAGCAAAAGAACATCTTTCCCAATCTCTAAAAAGAAGGAAGGAACTTGCAAAATAGATGAATGACCACCAATATGTTGAAGAGAAGATTGAAGACCTTTTCCCTTCAAGTAGTTTAGATAAAGAAAATGATGCAATCAAAGAACTCCTAGAAAAGTATGGTTCCCTCCAAGAAGAGGTAAGAAAATTGAAAAGAGAATAGGAAATTCAGACAATAAGATTGTGTGAAATTTTGGAGTGGAGAAATAAGGCAAATTAGGACTTGGAGGCAAGGAACAATGAAACTCAAAATCAATCCCTTTAGCAAGAAAGTCTTATCAATTAGCTCTCCAATGCAAATGAAGAAATCATGAGTTTGAGATCTGAAAATGAAAGGTTAAGGAATGATTTAAGCACTGAAAGGAAAATTAATGAAAGGTTGAAAGTTGATCTAAATTTTGAGAAGCAACTCAATGAAAGAATAATGAAATCTCAAGTAGACATGGCTTAATTGAATTAGCAAAATGAGAATAACCTTTATAGGGAAAAGGGAAAAACAAGACTTGGATACAAAGAAGGTGGTGAATCCTCCAAACAAGGTGCTCAAAGGAATCAAATACCTACTTGCAACTAGTGTGGTAAGATAGGTCATACATCAAATAAATGTTGGATTAATGGAAAGGAAAAATTCAAAGGAAAATGCTACAATTGCAGTCAGCATGGTTATAAAGCTAATGAATGCAAGGAGAAACCAAAGTTTGAAGGTAAATGTCACAAATGCAAGAAACAAGATCACAAGGCATCTGAGTGCAGATCAAAACCATTCAATCCAGCTAAACAACTTGTAAAGGCAATATTTAGTTGGGACTACAATACTTGGTGTAGATGTCATTACTGTGGAGAGTATGGACACATTGGTATAAATTGTGCAAGGCATCACTTGAGAAGAAAGGATACTACAATAAGATGTTACACATGTATTGAACTTGGTCACATAGCTAAGAATTACATGAATATAGGTAGAGT
Source organism: Cupressus sempervirens (assembly GCA_028749045.1). Taxonomy (NCBI): domain Eukaryota; kingdom Viridiplantae; phylum Streptophyta; class Pinopsida; order Cupressales; family Cupressaceae; genus Cupressus; species Cupressus sempervirens. Next base: position 81,073,602 of record CM053787.1, on the reverse strand, counting down.
TGAAGATGAAAAGAAAGAAAAAGTTGATAACATCAGGAAGTAGATGAGACACTAGTGGATTCCTAAATCTACCAAGCAAGCTAGTTCAAGTGATGATGGTCATGTCACTCAAGAAGTGGGTGACTCTACCATTTCAAATTAAATTTCTAAGGAAGAACTAGAACTATATTCTCAAGGTCACATCTTAAACAGTTCCAATTGAAAGGATGGAAAGATCAAAATTAGTATTCTAGATACAAAGGGATCTCAGAAGGTTAGCATCAGTATTTACTGAGTAAGGTTGGGTCATATCGAGCGAGGTTGGGAGTAACAAAGTTTTGTTTGATTGCCAAGTTACAAGCTTCTACCAAGCAATCTGCATAGATACTGGATGACAGCCTGTCATGCACTATGTCATTATGGCTCTCATCGTACTAAGAATTAATGGGAAAATTTGCATCAAAAGGCAAGAATTTGACTTTATTTCCATTGTGAATTTATTATATTTAGAGCGGGAGCAATTTTTAGAGCATTCTAGCTATCTTGAGCGTAATTTGCAGCAAATTTTTTTGAGAAATTTTTTCAGTCTACCGAGTTATCATGGTATCCACCAGTAGCAATAGCAAGGCGAAGAAAGGATCGAAGATGTTGGTGCGAGGTGTTGAATGGAAAGCCCCAAATTTCAAATTAGTGCCAATGATTGCAGAATCCCTCAACCCAAACAGAGCTTAGTTGCAAATTCCACCAAAGGTACTCTCATTAATGATATTCGAACTCATTTCAAATGTGTTGTACAAGAGATAGGAACCCTAGAAATGGATAATGCCCTAGGTGAAATTTTTGTGGATGGAACTCTCTTAAGCCCAAGCATAAACACCTAGAGAAGAAAGGCTAAACCCATATTCTACACCTACCAATAAACTTTCAAATCAAGTGGATTAGGTATATCTTGAGCCAAGTCCATAATGGTCAATTGTGGTCAGAATAGCTAGTCTTGATTATGAAAAAGATGATTCATCATATTACTAGACTTCCCATGCTTAACAAGGTCAAAGTAACTAAAACCCTAGGTCAAGATGAGCTATAGAAGAAAACCCTACCCAAGTGGGATGATAGAGTATTGAGAATTAGCAATGTATATGATGTAGAACTTAGGTTTGGAATTCATATTATTATGCATAAGATATATAGCTCTAGTCAACTAAATAGTGTGTTGTGTGAAGCTATTGACCTAGCTTATAAGGTTGTTAAGAAGAATTTGGAATATGACTTAGCAGATTGAATTTGAAGTAGCTGAATAAAAACATGGAACACATAAGAACTTTGAAGAATAATCCGTGTAAATTTGGTTCTCTATTGACCTATTTGTTCTTTTATGTTCAAAATTTTTTCCCGTCCAAAGGCATAGTGGTATGGAGAAAGGACACTCCAGTTTTGTATCAGATTAATGAGTTTATTAAAGAAATGGGTGAGAATTTTGATAGCATAATGGATAATTATTTTGAATATTTTAAGGAAAAGATGAATAACAGGTTCCAGATTCTCCAAAAATTAGTTGAAGACTACGAGGATGATGTATGTTTCATGGTTGATTGTGACAAAGTATACATCCAAGTAGTAAGGCCTAGAATAGTATGGGTGAAACCTCTTCCTTATGAGGTAAATATTGATGAAACAAAGGAGATAATTGAAGCCCTATTAAATGAGCCTGTAGATCCAAAGGAACCCATCTTTGGAACATAGGATGAAGTAAAAGCCAAAATAGAACTTGAAATCAAGCTTCCATAGGTAGTGAATTAAGGTAAGAGGAGGATATCCAAATTGAAAATAGCAAGTGCCCCTCTAATGATTATCGAGGGCAAAGGTGAGGATGAAGAATTTGAGAATGAAGAAGAAGAATTAGAAAAGGAACAAGAGTCTATGAGAAAGAAATGCAAGGTGATCATCACCAAGCCACCCAAGCCCTCCATAACTGTATTCACCAGAAGATCCAAGAAGAAAGGAGGTAGTGAAGTTGTATTTAATAAGCCCCCTCTCATCTTCTAGGAAAGATTGAAGCAATTGGAAGAAGGTACAATTATTACAAATTTCAAAGCATTGAAATATGAAACTAGAATAGATACAGAGAAGATGTAGATTGAGGAGTTAGTGCTAACAAAGATGGGAAAATGGAAATATTCTCTTGATCAAATTGCCCCTTAGATTTTCAATGAGCTATTAGTAAAGTTAAAACCAAGATGGGAATTAGCCATGCAAATAGCCACAGACATATATGAACAATCTTTGAGATAGTTGTTACCAAGCCTTACCAATACTGAGGTAAAGGAATCCATGAAGAAAAATGAAGATAAGATGACCATCAAATTTCATACTTGTTTAATTTTGGTAAAAGATATTGTGCATGTAGTCAAGGATACTACATCTATGTGGAAAAATGTTTATCATATGCACAAACCTAGTGAGAATCTAGTAGAAATCAAAGATGATGATGATAGTGACAAGGACAAAGACAATGAAGAAGATAATACTCCTTGTATCACCATTGATGCTGAAGAATATCAAGAGTTGATAAAGGATGGTGAAGAAGAGAAAGAGGAAGAAGCTAAAGAGGAAGATAGGGAAGAAGAAGAAGAAGAAGAAGAAGAAGAAGAAAGTGATCCAATCAAGATAGTAGCGGTTGTCATAGCCTCCCTTCCTCACTCTCTAGCAATAATGCCAACATCATCAAGCATGGAGACAGCTTCAGCAAGTGTGATTGTGACCAGTACAGATACATCATCTACCCAATCACTCTTTGCTAACTCTCAGCTCCAAGTATCACTAATGGAAGTGTCTACGACTTCATCCACTAAGCTATAGCCCTCCTCTTCTTCAGCTCCTAATTTAGGGTCATCAACAATAAGTGCAGCTTCTAGTTCTTTAGTTTTGGACTCTTCAATTTTGTCTACTTTAGTTTTGCATGCTCTAGTAAGTGCTCTTATTGTAAATACTTCTATCAGCATTCCACCTATAATTACATCAATTTTGGGAAGTACATCAGTTTTGGATTCTTTTAGTGCTCCAGTTAGCATTCCATCAGTAGGCACTATACAAGTTTTTACTGCAAGCCCTATTGTTTCTACCATTGTTTCTATTTCAATGTCCAAAGCATTAATGTCAAAAGCTCAACCAAAGAAACAACTTAAACTTCTGATTAGTGGAAAAGAAATTGAGGAAGATATAGATCTAGACAAGGAGATTGAAATCCCCAAGTTAGATTTTGATAATGCTACTATAGAGTAAATGAGGTTAGTAAGTTAGCTACTTGAGAAGAAGGCTAAGTAGAAGAAACTCAGAGAAGAAAGAGACAAAGAATTTTCAATCATAGAGAGTGCCAAGAATATCTTGACAAAGGCTATAGGTGTAGATGTTGATTCTTCTCAAGATATTTTGTTATAGTTGAAAGAGGCAGTAAATAAATTCAATAAGGATTCTACTAGCCAAGATAAGCTTATAGAAAAAGTATAGAAAAAGTTTGACGATAAAGTGCTTGAGCACATTGCTTAGCATATTGTCATCCATTAGGTAGAGCTCTCCTCAATTTTGGAAAATCTTGAAAAAATTTTCACAAATGTAACATCTCTTTTTGCTAAGATATGTGATGTTACCATGTACACAAAAGAAATAAAGGGAAAATTGAGTAAAATTGATGAGAATCTAAAGGCTAGTGCTCAAAAGTTGCAGCTTGACCCTAGTTTAAGCTCTGCACATCACATAAGTGTCAGATTCCTATCAGATATGTAGGCAAAGTTATTAAGAGAGGAAGCAAGGATCTGGCCTACACGTATAGACATTCAGAACATGATCCGTCCAATCATGGATACAATGCAGAAGCACATTGCTTATTCAAAAACATTGATCCATGATAACAATTTTTGAATTGAGATCATATGATTGAACTCTCAATAGAAGTCCATGTTGCACTTCAAACTTGCAAAAGTTTGCAAGAAAACTGGGACAAGACATTATCTTTGATTCTTAAGGTACATTCTGAGTTTCTCTCACATTTTGGTGTCTATATATAAATAGATTATGCATAATTCTTTGGCATTATTGTCAAAAAGGGGGAGAGAGAGACATGCATATATGTATAGGGAGAGAGACATGTATATAAGGAAGACAAATATTAGTATGATATTATGTCTGATATAATATGCACATTGTATGGGGGAGATATGTGCAAATGTATATACAATAGAGTTACAAAGACAAATTTTGAAAAATCAAAAATCAAAATCAGCATGACACTGTACATAAGTTTTGGTAAATAAGTGTTTTTGTCACTAATGCCAAAGGGGGAGATTGTTGGCATTAAGTCATGTTTGTTACTAGTGACAACAATTATTTAGATTTTGTATGGTTACCAAGTTTCACAGTTTATACCAAGCATTCTAGTGGTTACCAAGTAAATTTAGGTAGTGCAAAGTTTAGCAATTCAGACCGAGCAGTTCAGTTCTTACCAAGCAGTTTAGTGGTTATCAAGCTTTACAGTGTCTATCGAGTCATTAGTTCTTAGGATATGAAGCTAGTGTTTATCGAGTGAAAGCAAGGTAAGCATGGAATTCAGTTTCTACTGAGTGACACTATATCTACCGAGTCTCCAATGTTCACTAATTTTGAAGCTATGTTGAGTGATTAGTATGGACCAAGCCTCTACTTCTACCAAATACATGACGATGTTGAGTAATGTAGTAGACATTGAGTATCAGAAGTTCACCAAGTCAACTTTCAAAACTTGAGTTTCTACATTTGGGCTGACTCAATAATATTGGTGTTAACTTGTGTTTTGGTTGACCTTTTAATTATGAAAATTGGAATGGTATATATGTAATGTATTGTATCATACCCAAGTATGAAGAAGTGAATGTAACTTTTTGATACATGAGAATGTGAATTAGCATTAGAATAAAGTGTATATCAAGGTCAAATCAGGAGTAGTTAAGTTACATCTATCACAAAGAGGTGATCGACATTTCAAAGATCTAAATCAAAAAAATCCAGTTGTAAGTCAGATCTATTGTTTCATCCTAATAGGTGAATCAACTTCAAATCCTTTAATAAGGTAGACTTAATAGTCTCGTCTTAAATCTTTTTACTGAGTGCATACTTCATTGTATGTTTGTAAAACCTCTAACAAGGTGGACCTAGTAGTCCTAATTGCTCCTAACAAGCTGGATCATCAAAAGTGATCATTGTAAGCCTTAATAGGCCAACTTTATATTGCAATATTGAAGTTTTGTGGGTATCATCCCCACCCCAATTTTACTTTCTATTTGGAAGGTTTTTGAGTCACCAAATATTGTGTTCAAAGTGTTTTGTGCTTTCAGTTTCTCATGCATGCAGTAGATTAGATGTATTAATGGTGAATGGATTATATTATTAAGTGCTATATTTTGTCAAAAGTTTTGAGGTTACTAATTCACCCCTCCCCTCTTAGTAACCTAGCTAGTCTTGATTATTTCAAACACAGGTAGGATAGTAGAGAAATTGTTTTAGCAGAACTAAGTAGTGACACCTCGGCTCTGCCATTTGGAGGTATATTTTGTTTGTTACACAAGAGAATATTCCTTTGTTATAGGAAATAGGAAAATATTCCATATTTAGCAGCTTACATAATTTGGTGATTGCAAGTACTCATTGTCCAACTAACCCATCTACTAACCATTGCTTAAGCCACCACCGACAGGCTTTATTTTCAAACCCACGGCCTTTGCAATTTAAACAAGGTGCAAGCCTTTCCTACAGTCAATGTGGGATATATACTAAAATCTTGGCACTAACTATTTTGATTTCTAGCGAGTTGCATTCAGATCCTAGCGAGGTGTGACATCTACTATTTCCAGTACTATTTTCCTTAAAACCCACGACGACTAGGATTCTCGGGAGATAAATGACTTTCTGGTGTAGCTTCCATGATAGTATATTTTGGTGTGATCCTAATTCTGCCAAAACTTTTAAAACTATATGAACACATTTTATGTTCCCAGCTCAATTTGTGATTCTGGCTCTGTATCACTGCTGATTCAAATTTCGACAGCAAATAGTGCTTTTTCGGCATGTTTTTCTATTTCTAGAAACTGCTGTCTTTTTTGCCACATGGATAAAGGGCCCATTTAAAAATACAACATGTGGCATCTTTATTTGAGATTTGCATCTTCATTATGTACATAGGTACCTAACATGGCCTAGTAATTGAGACCCATTCTGCATTTCATCCTAGTTTTGGTAAACTTAAGGGAATTCCCCTAAGTTGCACTTAAGGGGGGGTGTTGGTGTAAATAATTATTCACTATTTACACTTACTTAAGTTTACTTAGGTTAATGCATTATTTTAATATTTATTTTATTAGTTGCCTACGAGTATGCACACTCTTGTGAGTTGTCATGTTGACAACACAAGGGTTCACACCTTTTTATGCACATGGTGTCTACAACATAGGAGTTAGCACAATAATTAAGCACATGGTGTCTACAACCTTGTCATTCCTATCCAATCATCTAGAATGATGGATATGGCATGTGCTTAGTTGTCATGATGCTTATCATATCTCTTGGTTCCTTCTAAAGACATTCTAGGTGCTTCTTGAGAGGCCTTTATGTATAGGCACTCCTAGTGTGTTTACACATCATATATTGAACAAAGCAATGTATAAGGACATACTCTAATTAATTGATCATAGCCATTTTTGGTCTACAGTTGTGCTTGTGTTTGATTTCTTGGGTGAATTTTTCCCCTAGGCAAATTCTTACACATGTGTTAGTAAACTAAGAATGTGTGTACACCGAGTAAGAAAGTTTTATTGAGAAAGTATTGTTAACTAAGTGAACAATATTAATTGAGTTGATAAGGTTATTTGATAAAAAAAGAATACAGGTTAGTGAAGATGAAAAGTTTTAGTAAAATCAATTGTGGGACAACATCGAGAAAGATTGGATTGGTATAGAAGATTCTAAGGAAGAAAATAAGTTAGTGAAATCTATGGATGAGATTGGTTAGTTAAGATCACATTAAGAATATTTAAGGAAAGGTTTGTAATCCAAGAAAAGTTCAAGTTCCTAGGTGAAAAATAGTTGGTGTGATACATAAAATGTTCTACCTAGTGGAAAATTCAATAAAAATAAGATGATGTGTGATTGAAAAAATGGGATAAATTCAAGGAAAACCCAAAGAATTTGATTAAGCATAAAAAATAATCTACATAAAGGATGAAAAAGAATCAGGATGTTGTTGATAGCTACACAAAAAAAAAAAAATACTGAATTGATGAGCAGACAACCCAAGACAAAATGAACACAATAGGAAAGGAGACTTTTATTATTAGAAATAATTTTCTACAACATTCACTATCGAAAAAAAGACTCAACTCTATGCCCTATGAGCTTACAACATAATTAGATTCTAAAGAAAAACCCTTGTGTGAGTACCTTCTCCCAAACTCCACAAAACATTGCCTTTACAATGCAAGAAATGACATTGAAGTATCATAAATTAGGTTTAGGGTTATGAATATATTTTAGAATATTCCATTTGAAATCCACCACCAAAGAAAAAGGTTCTAGAAGACACGTCAGAAGTTGATGGAAAATTAGAAGAATCCAAAAATGGTAGTCCAACTTTCGAGAGACATAACTTTTGATCTGGGACTCTAATTGACAAACCATTTACATTTTTGGAAAGATCTCTAAGCGCTCTATATGTGTATGAACCATATTTGTTCATCCCCTATTTTTAAGCCTATACAAGGCCATTTAGTGCCTCAAATTTGACTTTGGAGTATTCTCAAGGAGTCTCCAGACAACTTAAAATTGTCATAACTTTCAAATTGCAAAGCCTTTTGACACAATTCTTGTTCTAGACTGCTTGAAATTACAAGTAAACTTATTCATACAACGTACACCCTATGAATATCATAATTATGGATCAATTAAAAAATAACTCATTTTAGACATTGGCATCTATCTTGAGATGCTAAAAAATGCTAACCCAAAAAACTAATAATGGAACTATGGGAGTTGAAATATCTATTTGGACCAAATGGCTATCCATAAATACAAACACATAAAAAAAAATACCACTAAGATTTTTTTTGGGTGATATAGGATTGCCCTTACATATCTGATTGCTCCTGCATCAGACACCTAGGGTAAATTGAAAAGTGACCTTGTCACTTTATAACTAGTTGAGTAAAATCCTAAATGGGCAACCTCCATCTTGTATAACCAGGTTAAATCTTCCATCGATCATCCCTTCTGCTTCACCAGGTACTCCTCATACTACATGTTTCTACTACTCCAACCCACATGACTATCAAGAAATTCTTCAATCTCCTCCTCAAAAGTAGGAAGGATACATGGCTCTAGTATCAACTCCACCTATACACCATCTTTATGATATTATGTTAAGTGTGCAATATTGAAAATAGCAGAAATATGGATCCCATCTAACAACTCTACTTCATACACATTTCTTGAATCATGTTTCTTTAGAATCTTGTAGGGGCCAAATTTCTTCATCTTCAACTTGTTACAGGTTCCCACTGGGTATCTTTCCTCCTAAATTACACCATAACTAGATCCCCAACTTGGAACTCCTTATGTCTCCTTTGTTGATCTCTAGCCTTATACTATATGTTCATCTTGGTAATATGTGCACATACCTCCTCATGTAGGTTCTTGACATGTTGAGAAAAGTCTTTTGCATCAACACTCATCCTCTCTCCTTGCTCCATCTTCCTCAACTCTAGTGCAATCTATGGACTTCTCCCATACACCACTTGGAATGGTGATCTACCAATAATCTTATTCACAAAATTGTTAGAAGTATTTTTTTCTTATAGTAGAACCAAATCCTATCCCTTGGTCTTATCTCCTACTAAACACCTCAAAAAATTTCCAATACTTTTATTTGTTAGAATCTGAAAAAATTGATAACTCGAAAAACTAGTGCAAAGAATAGATATCTAAAATATGAATGCAAATGATATAAAATCAAAATAGTAACATAGAGTTAGTCTCCAAAAGAGTATTGCAAATTCTAGAAGTAAAATAGCATTAAGAGGATGTAAAAGAAATCAATCACAAATACAAGCCAGATAGCATGCTTATATAGAGTAGGAAGAGGGAGGAGGTGACAACACCAACCAATGAGGAGCAACCATTTATTAGACTAAAGATAGCAAAGTATCTTCCTAAGATAGCTAATAGATGCTCACATGTAGGAAGGTGACACCTCGCAACCACTTTCTAAATAAGACATGCTTTATTAACCTAAGAAAGGTTATTAAAAGTGTACGAAAAAACTAGCAATATGGGGAAAAATAAATAACCCACTAGGAAATTAAAAAACTACACTAACACCCCCCCCCCATAAGTGAACTATAGGTGGATGGAGAAATGGGTCTTGACAAGTTAGGCCTAATGAGGTACCCATCTGCATAAAATTCCCCAAAAAGAGAGAGAAGAGACCCCCAAAAATAATCAGGACTTCAAGTGAGAGGAAGAGGCCCCCCCAAAATATGAAGCATATCACACCCCAAACAAAGCTCGCAAATGAAGAAACTATCTCTTAGTGAAGGGTTTGGTGAAGATATCAGCAACTTGCTTAGAAGTTAGACAATAGTGAACGTTGATGACATGACCATGGATGAGCTCCCAGATGTAGTGCATGTGGATCTCGATGTGTTTGGTTTGTTGATGATGGACTAGATTCTGTGAGATTTGAATGGCACTCTGGTTGTCACAAAATATGACTATTGGCCATTTCATCAGGATATCAAACTCAATGAGAAGATGTTGAAGCCAAATGGCCTTAGTTGCAGCATTTACAACCCCCCAATACTCAACCTTAGTAGAAGATAGAGCAATAGTAGACTACTTCTTGCTCGACCAACAAATAGGACTAGAACCAAGTGAGAAGTTATAACCTGAAGTAGACTTCCGATCCTGAGAATCACTTGCCCAATCTAAATCTATGTAGCCCACCAAATCAAGCTCAATACCTACTATATAGTGAATCCCATAACTATGAGAATCTTGAATGTAGTGAAGGATCCACTTGGCTGCTTTCCAATATAGCTCATGAGGCTCCTGCATGAATCAAGAGACCATGCCTATAGCATATGAGATGTCAAGTCTCGTATGAGTCAAATAAATGAGATTCCCAACAAGTTGGTGATACAAGGTGCCATCAACAAGTGGAGAAGAACACTGAGCCTCAAGTTTGACTCTAGAAAGGAAGGGACTTAGAGCAAGCTTACAGTCAGCCATATGAAACCTTGAGAGTAAATCTAGAGCATACTTGGACTATGTAATGGTAATCCTAGAAGGAGACTAAAAAATCTCAATCTTGAGAAAGTAATGCAGTAAGCCCAAGTTAGTCATCAAGAAACTGTCCTGAAGGGTAACTTTGATAGCCTTAATGGTGGGTGAAGTACTTCTTGTGATCAACAAGTCATCAACATTCAAAACCAAAAATAGGAGTGAATCACCCTATTGTAGAATGTAGACATTAGGATCAGAATGGCACTGAGTGAACCCAACTGATAAAAGAAAGGAGTCCATCTTGGCATACTAGGCCTAAGGAGCCTATTTGAGGCCATAGAGAGAATTTCAAATATGACACACAAGTGAAGAATCTTGAAGGAAACCTTGTGGCTACTCCTTGTAGATCTTCTCATGAAGGTCACTGTGAAGAAAAGCACTCTTCACATCCATCTGATGTACTTTCCAATGATTAGCTGCAACAATGTTAAGAACAAGTCAAATGGAATTCATTCAAGAAACTGGTGCAAAAGTCTCAAAGTAGTCAATCCTAGGAACCTGGGAGCATCCTTTGGCTACCAAGTGAGCCTTGTGTTTGTCAACTAACCCATTTGCTGCAATTTTTTTCTGATAGATTCACTTACATCAAATAGTTTTCTTCTCCTAGGAAGATAGACAAGATCCCAAGTGTGGTTCCTCATCAAGGAACTATACTCTTCTTACATAGTTGTATCCCACTCATGAATACCAGAAGCCTCATGAAAGGATTGTGGATATGAGGAAGTAGCAATGAAGACATGTGGAGCATCCTAGAATTGTAAATGAGTCCACCTGGTGTTTGATGGATCCCCAACCCAATCACCTACAGACTGCAAGGTTTGTCTAGCCCAAAGTGGACCACAAGATGGAGAATCTGGTGGACAATCATCAACCTATGAATGATGACTAAGAGAGGAAGGAGGTGAGTCCTCTGAATCACTCTCAGCATTGAAAGTGGAGGTAGTAGATAGCTCAGGTGAATCTTAGTCATCAAAAGATCTTTCATGTATTCCAAGTGACTCCAATGTCAAAGTAGGAGGAGTTTGAGAAGTGATAGAAAGGGAGCTTGAAGGTCCCTCCTCAAACTAAACACTCTTCTCGATGAACAACTCATGTGTAGTAGGGTGGAGAAACCATTAACCCTTCACACCATCAGGATAACCCACAAATATGCAAGGTCTGCTCTATGGATCCAAGGCCTTGCATTTCTCTACAGGAATGCGGGCCCATACAGGAGAGACAAAAACTCAAAAGTGCTTAAATAATGGTTTTTGACCATTCCAAACTTCAAAAGGAGTAACTCCCTTCAAGGCTCGGTGAGGAACATGGTTTTGGATATAACAAGCACAATTAATGGCTTCTACCCAATACTGTGGTGCAAGAGATCTAGAGTGAATCATACAGTTTGCCATTTCCTTTAAGGATATATTCTTCCATTCTGTAACATAGTTCTACTGAGGATTGTATAGAACTAAATGTTGTAAATTAATCCCCCTTTGAAGTGAAAACTCTTTCAAAAGGATGGTTGACATACTCCCCATCATTGTCTGTATGCAAAAGTTGTATCACTTTCCCTGACTACTTCTCTACAAAAGTTTTAAAGTTATGAAAATGATCAAATACCTCTAACTTCTATTTGAGAAAGTACACCCAAGTATATCGAGAAAAGTTATCAATGAATGTGAGGGCATATTGGGCCCTGCTAAAAGAAGGATGATAAAATAGACCAGCCAAATCACTATCAACTAACTCTAGTATCTATGAAGCTCTCCATGCCTTACTTTTGTCAAACTTTTCCTTAGGATGCTTACCAAGAATGCAACCTTGGCAAACACCGTCGAAGAACTAAACTAAAGGCAACCCTATGACCATGCTTTACTAGTTGAGCTGATGTAAATAGTTGAAGTTAAGATGGCCAAACCACTCATGCCATAATTTACTCACATCATTAGAGTGAGTGAGAAAAATAGATGAAAGATGATTAGAAACAAAGTGAGAAAAAAATTAGAGTCATGACTGATGATCTGCTCTTCCAACTACAACTGTAGAATCAATGTGTAACTCATGTATCTCCACTAAATCAGAAGTGAACTCAACTTGCTTACTTGAACCTATGTGAGTGATTTGGTATACCGATAGGAGATTAGTTGATAATGAGGGTACACAAAGAACATCATGGAATGTGCCATCCCCCACATCAACAAACCCTCTCCCACATAGCTCAGTAAGAGTGTCATCACCCATCAAAATAGAAGGCATAATACATGGCTCCAAGGATGCAAGTCCTACCTTAGATGAAGCCATGTGGTGCAAATCATGCAAATCAAAAATCCAAGTGGATGGTGAGGAAGTAACTGCAACAAGGGCCTTACCCTTTCCTTTCCCATTGTTGTTTTCTTTTTCCTTGTTAGACCCTTCATTAGAAATTTGTTTGATAGACTCAAAAACACTGATATTATTCTTCTCAAGAATGTATCTCAAGTGATCAATTTCTTTCTTCAAACATTTATGTTCATCATGACCAAGTCTTTTACAATAGGCATGTTTGACCTTTTCTTTCTTAGGCTTATCGCCTTTGGAAGATGGGGTATCAATAGTTGCTTTTGAAGCAACCAATATCTAATCCTTCTTTTCCTCACTATTATTTTATTTGTCATCTTTACTATTGTTGTTACTACTTTGTCCTTTTTATTCTTTTGTGCCTTGGTTGGCAACCAAGGCATGTGACTTAGATGACTTAAGAGTGCCCATATGGATTAGCTTGTCCAATTCTTGAGTGAGATTGACAACAAATCCTTTAAAGATGGCATGGTGAATTGAGTATCGAGTGTACCCTTAGTAGCATAGAATGTAGAGACAAACACAAAATATTTTGAACTTAGCTTAGAGAGAATACCAAGAACCAGTTGTTCATCTTTCTTTTCAATTCCACATTGTTTTAACTACAACCTCAGTGACTTCAATTTATGGAAGAAATCCTGGATTGTGTTGAAATTGCTTGGATTTAAACTAATTAGTTTATTTTCCAACATATGACCCCTCCGTGAATCTTTTGTGCCAAATAGTGTTTCTAGCTTTAACCATATTTCATTTGGTGTATTCAAAGATTCAATGTGAAATAGGAAATCAAGAGAAACAAACAAACACAATGTTCCATATGCCTCATCACATTTGTTAAACCAATTAGGCTTATCTTCATCTTTATCATATTCAATTTCAAGTCCCATAGTTATCCTATTTAATCCAGCTTTCCTTAAGTGAATATTCATGCATGATTTCCACTCAAAGTAATTGTATGGAGTTAGGATGGGCATATTTGTTTGATCCATTATGAAGAAATGCCAAAAAAAAAAGAGAACCTAGCCATAACAATGCCCCCCCCTTCTTACTCAATCAAAGAACCCCCCCTCCCCCCCCCCCCCCCCACAAAAGAAATATGATTTGAAACTTAATTTTAGTGCATTTACAACTACCACTAGAAAGAAATACTTAGTGGTCTTGATTTCAATGCATTACAAACCTTCATGAAGAGCATATGTTGAAAGTGAAACTTGGGCACAATAATGAAGGAAACAAAAAACACCACTGCGATCTACTCAACAAATCATGCACTTTCAAAAAAAATTAGCTCGATACAAGGTCACATGAGAAAGTTATGATCCTCTGAAGTTTCCAAAATATGAACTGTGCACAGTCATGGTCAAGAATCTACAATATCTAAAAAAATTATGCATGAAAAAATCAAAAAACAACTCCACTACTGGATAGAGCACAAAAAAATAGCTAAGGTCATAATAAGAATTGTTGAAATTGGAGTCTACATGAGCAAGAATGAGGCATTTGAAAATTGCATTCAAATCTGTGACTGCCAATGGAGAGGGGTACAACTGTAGCTTTTCGTGCTTAATTATGCAAAATATACATCTTGCATGCAAAAACTAAAAGATACCCAGATAATTTGTCAGTGCTACGAACAAAATCCAGAAAGCATTTTTCTTGTTGATGTACTAAAGATGTAGTTGTAGTGTAAATCAAATGCCTTTAACAATAAAAAAATAGCTCCAAAAACCAAGAAAGTACTGCAACAACCAAAAGATGACATGCAAATGTTGAATCAACTTCCTACGTCCATCAATGACATGTTGTAGCCTACAATACTGATTGAAAACCTGAAATATTTACGTTTGTTGTCAAATTTGAGATTAAAACCCCAGAGATAAAAAAAAAATTTGTGAAAAAATATATGATTCTCAAGATCATCCAAAGATGTAAGAGAATACCATACTTCATTTTTCAAAAAAATACAATAAGATTTATTAGCGTGCTCCCCCCTCCCCCCCTCCCCCCTTGAATCTCTCAAATAAGGAAACTAAAATCTACTCTTGCACATAGAAAAGCTGTGATACCATGTTAGAATCTGAAAAGATTGATAACCTAGAAAACTAATGGAAAGAATAGATCTATAAACTATTAATACAAATGATATAAAATCAAAATATAAACATAGAGTTAGTCTCTAAAAGAGTAATGCAAATGCTGGAAACAAAATAGTATTAAGAGGATGCAAAAGAAATTGATCACAAATACAAGCTAGATAGCATGCTTATATAGACTAGGAAGAGGGACGAGGTGGAAACACCGACCAATGAGGAGCAACCATCTATCAAACTAAAGATTAAAAAGTATCTTCCTAAGATAGCTAATGGATGCTCACATGTAGGAAGGTGACACCTCACAACCACTTTCTAAATAAGACATAATTTATTAACCTAAGCAAGATTATTAAAAGTGTATGAAAAAACTAGCAATGTAGGAAAAAAGAAATAACCCACTAGGAAATAAAAAAATTACACTAACATTATTCACCACCTCTATTTGTCTATCAATTTGTGGATGATGTGCAAAATTGAATTTCAACTCTATCTTCCACTTGTTCCACAAAGTCCTCCAGAAATACCCAACAAATTTTGTATCAATATTGGAAATAACACTTTTTGGGAGACCATGTAGCCTCACTAGCTCTCTAAAAAACAAATTGTACATATGTACTCCATCATGGATCTTATGACAAGGAATGAAATGAGCCATCTTCAAAAACCTATCAACCACCACAAATACTGAGTTATTATATTGTTGTGCCCTAGGTAATCCAAGGACAACTTTTATGCTTATGTCTTTCTATGACCTTGATGAAATAGGAAGTGGATGATAAAGTCTAGTATTCTAACTGATTCCCTTGCCTGTCTAACACACTCAACAACTTTGCAAAAACTTCTTCACATCATGTGACAGCTGAAACCAGAAATAATTTTTACTTACAATGGCAATGATCTTGTCTCGACCAAAGTGTCTTGTCATCCCTCTACTATGTTTCTCCTTGATCAAGTTATCCCTCATGGAGTTCCTTGGAATGCACAACTAACTACCTTTGAACAACATACCATCTTGGATCATATAATCCAACCATTTGGTTATGTTTATAGTAATAGATTCCTTATAGGCCTTCCAAGCTTCTACAAAATTAGGATCCTTAGGGTACAAAGTCTTGAGTTCATTAAACCCAACCACTTCAATTTGCAGTTATGTCAGTAACAATTGTCTCGTACTTAATGCATTTGCAACCCTATTAGACCTTCCACTTCAATATTTCAATACAAATGTACAGCTCTGCAAGAACTCTAGCCATTTCAAATGTTTGTGATTTAATTTACCTTGACTATTTAGGTACTGCAATGCC
This sequence comes from Cupressus sempervirens, assembly GCA_028749045.1. Taxonomy (NCBI): domain Eukaryota; kingdom Viridiplantae; phylum Streptophyta; class Pinopsida; order Cupressales; family Cupressaceae; genus Cupressus; species Cupressus sempervirens. The sequence continues at coordinate 81,057,548 of CM053787.1, read as the reverse complement.
TAATTATCAATGTAAAAAAAATTTCTTTTGACAACAAATAATGCCTCCATTTCTTTAAATCTTGATCTATTGCATAGAACTCTTAATCATAAACAAAATACTTCTTCTTGGCATCATTTAATTTATCACTAAAATATGCAATGGGCTTACCTTCCTAGCTCAATACAACTCCAATGGCACTACCACTAGCATCACATTCCACCTAGAAAACTTTGTTAAAATAAGGAAGTGCCAACATAGGTTTCTTTGTTAGCAACTCGAAACTCCTTGCATCTCCTATAGTCCACTTGAACTCCTTTCTATCCCATCTCACTATTTTAGTAAGGGGTGCATAAATACTACTGAAATTCCTATAAAAACTAGCCAAATCATGGAATGACCTCACCTTAGTGGCAGACCTTGGAGTAGGTCATTCTAGGATGACCTTCATCTTCTCTAGGTTGATTTTTAGACCTTCAATTGATACAAAAAACACCAAATAGACTAACTCCTTTTTGAAAAAGCTATACTTCTTCAAATTAATCAATAGTTTCTCTTTCCTCAACCTCTCAAATACACTACAAATGTGCATAAAATGTTTATCCAAAGACTTACTAAAAATCAAAATATCATCCAAATAGACAAAAATAAATTTTCCCATAAATTTATTTAGTACCTCATTCATAAGTTGCATGCAAGTTATCGATGCATTGGTTAGTCTAAAGGGCATGACTAACCACTCATATAGACCCTCCCTAGTCTTGAATGCATTCTTCCACTCATCTCCTTGTCTTATCTATATCTAGTGATAGCCACTCTTGAGATCTATATTTGTGAAGTACTAAGCTCCACTCAAGCAATCCATGAGATCATCCATTCTTGGAAAAGGAAAAAGGTACTTGATGGTTATCTTATTTATAGCCCATGATTCTATACACATCCTTCACTCTACATCCTTCTTTGGTGCCAGTACTATCGGTACTGCACATGGACTCATTCTCTCCCAAATCAAATATTTCCTCAACAAATCCTAAAATTTTATGTTCAACTCCTTAGTCTTAGTAGGAGTCATTGTATGAGTAGCCTTATTAGGAAAACTAGCTCTAGGCACTAAATCTATTTGATGGTTGATTTTCCATACTGAAGGTAACCCTTCTGGGACATTATCAAATATGAGATCCCCATACTCACTTAATAGACCCGAGGCTTCAACTAGAACTTCATTACTATCTTCCTTATCCTTTCTAGGAATTAAAAGATAACAAATATGTTGATGTTTCATGCCATCCAAAAATTTTGTTCCATTAACTAGACATACCCTAACACTATTGCATACCTTTTCTTCTTCCTTTATCAAGGGCTTCAACTTGTGATGAACTTCATCCATAATCATAGAATAGGTGTTTGCATGACCATCTAATATAACGTGCCTAATATACTTGCACAACCTTTCCAACCAAAAATCACATACATCCATCATTATGATGTCATAGAGAACCTCATCATGGTAACTCCCAATCTTGAACTTCACCAAACATTGTTCACTAGCCATAACCTTATGATCATCCTACATTGAGGCAATCCAATATGGATGGGGGTGCTTCTCCCTCTTGAGCTTTAGATTTGAGACCATCTCCTCTAACACCAAGTTGTCAATGCTTCCACTAACAATAATTAAATCACAAGATTTACCCTCACACTTGCACCTGGTATAAAATAAACTCCTCCTTTGTCCAGGGTCACTCCCACCACTTAGCAAGATCATTTTATTAATCATAAAATCTCATCTTTATGCATTGTGAATGTGATGATGTAACATCATTATCCACAGGAGAAACCCTTCCTTGACCATTAGCTCTCTTATCTATCATTCCTTGGTGTTGAGAGCACTCATAGGCTTGATGGTCTTCTTTGTCATAGTGGAAACATATATTGCATAAGCCTTCTCTTCTTGAACCTTGTCTATTCCCTATACCTGTTCCTCTTTCATCTCCAAATTATTGATCATGGGAGCAATTGAAACCCTTATTCTTCTAGTTTCAGCTGGTATCCACATCTTCATTTTTATTTTGGTCCTCATTTTGGCATCCAAAAGAACTACCACCACTCCTTCCTTCTTGACCTATTTTTTTTAGCTTCTTCTCAACTTGGAAGGAAAATTGGTATGTCTCTTCAATGTTGATCATTCTAAATAGACTTAGCTCCTCCTGAATGCTAGATCTTAACCCATTACTTGTAACACACAACTTTCTCCTTGTTTAATTCTGCATGACTTGTCCTAATTAGGACTTAGTAATACACTTCCACATATTCATGGGCAAATTTTTCTGCTTGTTTTAACCCTTTTATCTTCTTGAACAAATCAAGCTTGTAGTCAATAGGAATGAAGTGCTTCTTTAGTTTATCCACCATATGATCCCATATTGTGATTTTCTCCTTCCCTCTTCCATTCCTCTCTAATTAAATCTCTTGCCACCATATTTTGGCATTTCCCTTTAGTCTGGCCTTTTCAAATTTAACCCTATCAAGGTCCTGAATATCCTCATACTCAAAATATACCTCCAGCTCATTGATCTAGTCGATCAACTCATCTAGGTTTAGATTTCATGAAAATATGCCAACCTCTATTTTAGGTCTTTTTCCCAACTTGGCAATAGTCCTATAAAGATTCTTCTAAACTTGGTTCAAGACTTCTCCTTCTTCTGCTCATTCTTGAACAACATTTCCTTCTTCTTCATTTTCCTCCTCACTTTCATCCCTTACAACAAGATTAATCCCTATATGAATCCCTTCTGCTCATTCTTGCACAACATTTCCTTCTTCTTCATTTTCCTCCTCACTTTCATCCCTTACAACAAGATTAATCCCTATATGAATCTCCTCTTGCAATGTCTAAACTTATCTCTAGAGGGCTCTAACCTTAGGGGGAACACCTCTAGCCCTTCATCCATTCTCTCTTCATGGAGTCATCTTCTCACTCTCTCAAAACCCACAACCACATAGTCCTGGTGCAAACTACCTTGTAGTCAATGCTTTGTCTACAGACTCAAGAACTCTTGCTCTGATACCACTTGATCAGGGAGCAACCCAAGACAAAATGAACACAACAAGAAAGGAGACTTTTATTATTAGAAATCATATATGAGTACATTCATTACAGCAAATAAACTTAACTATATGCCCTATGGGCTTACAACATAATCAAATTCTACAAAAAAACCCTTCTCTCGGTACCTCCTCCCAAACTCCACAAAAATTTGCCTTTACAATGCAAGAAATAACCTTAAGTAACACAAATTAGGTGAAGAGTTAGGAATAAATTTTAGAATATTTCATTTGACATCCAATGTCAAAGAAGAAGGTTCTATAAGACAAGTCAAAAGTCAGTGCAAAATTAGAAGAATCCAGAAATGGTAGTCCAACTTCTAGGAGGGATAACTTTTGATTTGGGACACTGAATGATGAATTGTTTATATTTTTGGAAAGCTCTCTGAGTGCTTTATATTCTTATGGACTAAATTTATTGTTCTCCCATTTTTTTGGACTCATATGAGGCCATTTAGTGCCTCAAATCTGACTTTGAAGCATTCTTAGGGGGTCTCCAAATAGCTTTAAATTGTAATAACTTTGAAACTACAAAGCCTTTTGACCCGATTCCTTTTTTAGAGTGCTTGAAATTACAAGAAAAATCATCCCTCCAACTTACACCCTTTCAATCATCATAATAATGGCTCAATTACAAAATTACCCATTTTCTACACTAGCATGTATCCTAAGATGCTCAAAAATAGTAACCCAAAAAACTAATTGTGGAACTATAAGAAATGGAATCTCTATTTGGCCCAAATGGGTATCCAGAAATACAAGCATATTAAACATAACCTAACACTAAGAATATTTTTGGGTGATATAGGATTGCCCTTACACCTCTGGATGTTCCTACATCACGAGTAGACTTGGGTTGGGGTAAAGTACAAATCAAAAGAAGGAAAATCGATGATATAAAAAGACTTTGTTGATTAGCTAAAAAAAAAGATTTTGAAGAAGAGAATATACAATAATTGAGATCTAAAGAAGCAAAGGTAGTGCTATTCCATATAGATCATTTCAGTATTACTTTTTAACCATTTTAATAGAAAATTTCTTACTTGGGTGGATTTAATATTCCTATTTTTAAATCCTTTGTAATGTGGCATTCTAATGAATATACTTATACCTCTAATCAGGTCACTCATTAATAGGGTGATAGATCTAATTGATCTCTAGTGAAAATCTCTTAACAGAGTCACATTTACAAATATTTTTGTAACCTTCAATAGGGTAGGCTCTTAACCGAGCTCACTTCAGAAGAGTGAATTTCTTTGTGGATGATAGCTCCAATGGTGGTTTTTAGCCAAATTGAGTTTCTGCTTTAAAATATAGAGTCAAAGTGTTTATCACTATTTCAACATGTTATTTATAATTTCATATGGGAACTATTATATACTATTATTAGTCAGTAGAATGATTTAGCAAGTTAATTGTTGATAAGTTTTACATGGTGATAATTTTTGGACTAATGCCAACATTCCACTTTGATAGTCGTGACATGGCTTAACTGGCTCATGTGTTCTATAAGTCTAGTGCTTATATCAGGCACTAATAGGTCAATCTTTTGGTGTAGCAAAAACCCTAACTTATAGCAAGTGGTATTAGAGCTTGGTCATAGGTTTGAATCTCCTCAGGTAATGATGAGGGGTGGATTGTTGTACCAATTGGAAATCTTCCCCTTTCAGATTCGTGACATGACTTAACCACCTCCTATGTTCTATAAATCTAGTGGTTGTATTGGGCATTAACAAGTCAATATTTTGGTGCAACGAAAACCCTAGCATGTAACAATAATTCTTTAATAGACTTGGGATAACTAATTCACCCACCTCTTAGTTATCCAACAATTGTTATTAAAGCATATGGTGCTTGGAGGAAAATTTTAAAAGGCTTGAGCTAAAGAGTTAAAGATGCATAAGAGAGAGGTACTCGAGTTGAACAAACAACAATTTCCATCATATAAAAGAAGGATGAGGTTATAATTATTTGGTTGGAAATTATGCATTATACTAACTAGATAATCACTATACTTCTCCACCATTTGGACCTATGATAGTTATATAGATGAGGGAAAATAAATAACACAACACCTGCATGATTGAGATAGTCACTTCCTTTATTGAGGATGAATATGATGATGTTAAGAAATGTGGTACTAAAAAAGGGACAAATTTCACTTGTTCATGAAGGTGATTATAATGTACTGAGGGAAAAAGGTTGAGAGTCTCAAAGGAAAATTTTATGACATGAGAATGCAAAAAGGTGAGAACATTGTTCGATAGAATCAAGGAGGTAGTGAGTGCTATAAAAGGAGCTGGTGGTAAAATTAGTGAAGAAGATGAGGTAATAAAAAATCTTAGAACTCTCTTACCTATATATGCTATTAGAGTATTTTCTATTTAGGAATTGAGATTCACACCTGGTAATATTGTTAACCTTGACACTTTGATCAATAGGATGACTACATTTGAGCTTAATTATTTTGATAATAGTTTACCCAAGATACAAACTTCTTTTAAATCTTCACTAACCATTGTTAGTTCAAGGAAAGAAAGAAAATAAGTAAACCACTCTAGTATAGGTGGAAGCAATTATGATAGTTTATTATTTGAGGAGAAAGAACTAGATAAATTGGAAGCATTGTTGAAAAAGAGAATACAAAGAGGAAAAGGAAAATACAAAGGTAAATTACCCTTGAAATATTTTAAAATTGCAACAAGATTCATCATATTTCATCTAGGTGTTCAAAAACTAATAGGAATGATAGGAATGAAAAGAAAGAGATCTAAAGATTTAGAGATAACACAAATAGAGGAAAGAAGTTACCTTATATAGCTAAGGAAGGCCATACTGATGAAGAATTTGATGACTTAGAAGAAGATGAAGAAGTTTTTTATGTTGCTATAAAAGATGATTTAGAAGAAGAAAGTTATGAGGATGAAAAATCTCTTGTTTCTCAAGTTGATGAATTTGATACATGGATTATTGATAGTGATTGTTCATATCATATGACTGGTGATATTGAAAAGTTTGAAAACATTGAATAATATGAAGGAGGTTTTTTTAGACTTGGTAATGATGATCCATGTTTTTTATGTTGAATGAAAAGACTATGTGTGATAATTCTTATTAGGTTCAAGGAATAAAGTACAATTTTTTGAGTGTTGCACAATTAAATAACTAAGGTCACTAACTCGAATGTCAAAACTAAAAAGTGAAGATCTATGCTTCTTCTGGAGATTTAATTTGAATTAATTATCAATCCAAAGGTGGCTTATTATATCTAAATTTCTCAAATAGATTTAAATTTTCAAGAAGTGGAGATGCTTGGTTATGTTGTAAGAGGTTATGTCGTGTGAATTTTGATAACTTGATCAAAATTAGTAAGAAGAAAAGAGTAAGAGGTTCATGAGATTAAGCAAGGCTAATAAAGTTATGTGTAAGGAATATCATATTGGTAGGATGACTAACTCAAGTTTTTCAAGTAAGTCTTACTCATCTAATGATATCTTGGAACTACTTCATACTAATCTCCGAGGTCCTATGAGAGTGAAAATCTATTATGGTGATAGGTGTTTCATTTTGTTTACTTATGACTACTTGAGGATGATGGCTATGATGTTTCTAAAAGAAAAATATGATGCATTTAAATGTTTAAGTGGTATAAGAAAAGAGTTAAGAAGAAAAATAGTAAGAAAATGAAGTGCTTAAGATCTGATAGAGGAGGTGAATCTACCTCTAATGAATTTAGTGTCTTCTACAATAAAAATGGAATCAAAAGGAAACTATCTAAACTAAGAACTCCAAAATAGAATGGAATAGCTAAAAGAAGGATAATATAAATAGTTGATTGTGCAAAAACATTATTAATTGAGAAGGAAGTTGCACAAACATTCTGGAGAGAGGCCATTAGTACTAAAATCTACACCATCAATCAAGTACACAAAAGGAAGGTACAAACAAAAGTCTTTATCAACTTTGGTATGGGCATACACCTAATGTTAAGTGCTTTAAAATATTTGGAAGTAGGTGTTACATATTGAAAGATTCTAGAAATGAAAAGTTTGATTCTAAAAGAGATGAAGGTGTATTTCTAAGATACTCCACAAAGATAAAAGTTTATAAATGTTTGAAAAAGGCTACTAACAAGATTAAGGAAAGTGCAAATATAAGGATTGATGGGTTTGTAGATAAAAATAAATGAGATCATAAAAAGGAACCTAAAGACTATAAAATGTTTGTATATGTTCACAAAGGAGCTCCTGATACCATACCCAAGCTACAACAAGAATACTCTAAGGAACCTGTTCAGCCTTCACCAAGTGAAGAAACTACTGAACACCAAAGAAGTGAGCATGTCTTAGCAAAGTATGTAAGAAGGAACCATTTACAAAACTAAATAATTGGAAGCAAAGATGTAGGATTCATGATAATAATTAAGTTAAGAGAGAATGCACGTTTGATTTTTTAATTTGAGCCCAGATTAGTTAAGGATACATTAGAGAGTGATGATTGGGCTGATGTAATGAAAGAAGAGATAGATCAATTGAAAAGAACAACACATGGACATTGGTACTAAAAACTAAGGGCAAAAATGTTATTGGCATTAAGTGGGTTTTTAGGAACAAGATGAATGAGAATGGAGATGTGACAAGGAACAAAGAAAGATTAGTTTGTAAAGGTTATGCACAAGAAGAAGACATTGATTATGGCGGGACATTTATTCTTGTTGCTACACTAGAAAGTATAAGAAATTTACTTGCATATGCTTCTCATATATATTCAAATTTTATCAAATGGATGCAAAATTTGCATTTTTGAATGGAATACTAGAAGAAGAAGTATACATTGAACAACCAAAATAATTTTTTGACAAAGATAATAAAGGCATGGTATGAACACTGAACAAGGCATTGTATGGTTTAAATATAGGCACCCTGAGCATGGTATGAGAAACTTCACTCTTATCTAATGAGAATAGGTTTCATTAGGGCAACTAAAAAATTTAATATGTATTTGTATAGTGAGTTAGAGGATATGCTATTAATTGCTGAAATATTTGTTGATGATATCATACTTGGAGGAAATGAGCTAATGTGTAGATAATTTTTTGATGAAATGAGAAAGTAATTTGAAATGTCAATGATTAGAGAGATAAAAAATTTCATTGGATTTTAGTTCCTACAAACCAAGGATAGAATCACATAAAAAAATATAATACGGAGATCCTAAAAAAAATTGGGGTGGAAGACTCAAGACCAAATGGAACACCATCAATAATTAGTTGTAAATCATCAAAAGAAGATCACTCTACTAATGTAAATGAGACATTGTAAAAATCAATGATTATCAAGATAAATTATGTGGTACATAGTAAAGTTGATATTTTTCATATTTTTGGATAATTTTTCACAAGATTTTCTTCTAATCCTAAAGAGACACATATGGTTGTTGTGAAGATAACCTTTAGATATCTAAAGGAACTAAGGATTATGGTGTATGGTACAAGAAGGATGGAGATTTTGAACTAAAAGTTTATACTTATGCTAATTGCTCATGAATTATATAATTATTCTTTTTCTAATATCAAGTGTTGATAAATATTTATTTATTCAAAAAAAAAAATCTTTTCAAGCTCAAAATTTTAATAAAATTCTAGTACAATTTAAAGAATAATGGGTTGTGACCTTAACCTCCTTAGTTTAATGCTTGAGAGGGCATATAAAGGCACACATTTTTTCACCCTTAAAATCATCAGCATAGAAATCATATGGAATGAACATTATTTTAATTTGTGCATTCAATAGTGTTTGCGAATCACTTCAATGGGTGATCAAGACTGCTAATCTAATAACTCCACTCAACTCTTAGCCCAAAACACAACACACTAAAGGAAATAACTTTGGCTCTTGCAGCCCTTGTTAATTCATGGGAAAAGAAAAGGTAGAGGAGATTTCTTCTTAGGAGAAATATTAGTGACATGGATAAGCAAAAAACAAAGTTGTATTTCATTGTCAACTATTGAGGTTGAATATGTTGTTGTTGCAATATAACTTTCTAACATTGTATGGATCAAATAGTTACTTGAAAGAATACAAAAAGAAGTAGATGGTACTGTAATGATTTATTATGACAACAAAAGTGCTATAAATATTTTAAAGAACCATGTGATGCATTCCAAAAAAAAGCTTATATCAATCAAGTGTTACTAATTCAAATCCAAGGAGCAAATTGTTGACATTTTCACAAAGTCATTACCTAAGCATACTTTTGAGTACCTAAGAGGTAAACTAGGGGTCATATTCCTATCTAATGTCCATTAGAGATAGATTCATGTTGCATCAATTCATTATTTATCAAAATATCTACTAGTGAGTTGATGAAAATTTCCACTCTTTAGGAACAACCTAAAGTTGTGAAGAAGTTGAAAGGTATGAACATAAGCATTTAGTACAAGCAAGTTACAAGGTACAACTACATGGAAAATAAGGTTTATAGTTACCTTTGGCATTTTTTTCAAAGGGGGAGATGAAAAAAGAAATAAAGAAGCATTGTATGGAGAGAGAATGAAGATAAATGAGAAATATACAGTCTTATATCAAAAGGAGAAAATCAAGCAAAAAGATGACACAATACATAACAAAAGGAAGAGAAAACACAATAAAGGAGATAACTATATGGGAGTGAAAAATACATGAGAAGTTGTCAAAGGGGAGATGATAAGATGAATGAAAGAAAAGAAGTAAGATGTGAGATGACTAAGCATAGAGAAATTATCCTAAAAGGGAGCATAAGTTGGAACATGTAACAAAATTAGAAATGTGTTGCCAAGGTAGATCAGTTTTAAGTTTACTAGCATTAGATGGTATAATTTCAAGATGTGTTTCCATTAATATCAAAGGGGGATATTTTTACCCAATTGATATTGATGTTGATAATGTTGAAAGATTAGATAACTAAGATATGAAAGATATGTAGTAGAGTTGGATCAATTGTTATGTTGTCATTAATGTCAAGATTATCTACTTACTAAGTTATGTAAGTTTCCAAATCATCAAAAGGATGTGGTGTTAACAAAATAAATGTTTGGGTAAAGATAGAAGATGAAATGAAGAAGAAATGTTAAGTGTGAGAGCTTAATTGGCCCAAAGTGATGAATCGGTCTTTGAGAAGGCAATATTGGTTTGATTGTTTTACATCATTTGAGAATGTGCATACATTGAGTACACAAGTGTTACCAAGTGGTAATGCTAATCAAATAACAATATAATTAATCGAGGTGTTGAGGTTATTTAGTAAATGAAGAACATAGGTCAAAAAATATGAACACTTTTGGTAAAATCACTTGTGGGTAGACATCAAGTGAGAATCTAGATTGATCTAGAAGATTCTAGGGAAGGAAATAAGGTTTTTAGTAAAAGTTATGGATGAGATTGAATAGGTGATAATGCATTGAGAAGATTTAAGCAAATATTCATGATCCAAGAAAAGTTCAAGTTCCTAGGTGAATAATGATTGGCAAAATGCATAAAAATTTCTACCTAGTGACAAATTTAATGAATGTAAGCTAATATGTGATCAAATAGATAAGATAAATTCAAGAAACCCTAATGAATGTGATTAGAAGAAAAAAAATCATCTATATAAAAGATGAAAAAGAATGAGGATGTTGTTGATATCCAAACAAGAAAAAGGAATCATTGAGTGGACTAGAGTTAAAGTGTGAATCATAAGAATTAAGCTAATGATATGGAAAGAGTGTGTTGTTCAACCAACAAGGAAAATTTTGAAGAAGAGAAAAAGGAAGAAAGGAGATCTAGAAAAGGTATTACTATTCCATACAAATCATTTCATTAATGGGCATTTATACCAAATGCTCAAAGGAGAGCAATGGAATAGAAGATTTGATACCTTATTTTTTGAGGATGTTAAGGCATATAGGTTGTTTGATCCTAATTCCAAAGAGGTCCTATTTCAATGGGATGTCTAGTTTGATGAGCGCCTTCCTGTAGTAGATACCCTATCCCCAAAGTCTACTTCACATACCACTTCTCCCTCATCCTTTCTAGTCTCTTTTCTGGATGATGAGGATGATGATCATGGTGATCCCCATTTACCTTTGCCACAATATCCTCCCTAGATGCCTAAATGGGCTTGAGCTATAGTTGAGGCTATAGGATCTCTAGTTGGTGACCCTCCCACTTTCCATCGCACATGTTCTCATATTGTGGGTTCTAGTCTCCTTAGTCATCCTATTTGTGATGATCCTCAGACATTTGTAGTAGTAATAGGACATTTTGAGTGGGATAGTGCAATGGAGAAGGAGTATTCTTCTTTGATGAAGAATCATACTTGGGATCTTTGTTCTCTCCCTAAGGGAAGAAAGTTAGTGTGATGTAAATGGTTGTATCATACTAAGTTTGGTGCTGATGGTTCCATTGATAAGCACAAGGACTGTCTTTTTGCGATGGCTTTTTCATAGGTTGAGGGTATTGATTACACTAAGACATTTTCCCCTATCACCAAGATGAACTCTATTTGCCTTGTCTTATCCCTTGCAGCTTCTTAAGGAAATTTTCCCCTATCACCAAGATGAACTCTATTTGCATTTTCCCCTATCACCAAGAGTGCATTCTTGCATGGTGATCTTACTAAGAAGATTTACATGGAATAGCCTTAGGGATTTATGCAAGATTCGTCCTTGGTTTGCATAATTTGATGCTCATTGTACGGTCTCAAACATGCCCCTCAAGCTTGCTATGAGAAGATGGACTCTTTTTTTCTTTTTAGAGGCTTCACACATTGCCATTCTAATCCTATAGTCTACTTTCAGCATCTTGAGGGTAAGGTTTTGATCCTTGTGCTATATGTTAATAATATTATTCTCATAGGTAGCTCATCCTCTATGATTATGGATGTTTAGAGAGCATTGATGGAATTGTTTGAGATGACTGATCTTGGTCTGCTACACTATTTTCTTAGTCTATAGATTATTTAGTCCCCTATTGGAATATTTGTTTACCAACATAAATATGCTCTTGACATGCTTTGTCGCTTTGACATGCTTGATTGCAAGCCTACTCCCACACCTTTTTAGTTAGGTGTTACCTTGTCTACCTCTTGCACTTCACCTTCAGTGGATCCCACATTTTACTAGTAGTTGGTTAGCAACTTGTTGTACTTGACACACACTCATCATGTTCTCTCCTTTGCAGTGAGTCTTGTCTCTTAGTTTCCACATGAGCCTCATCAGAGTCATTGGCAAGTTGCGAAGCATATTTTGAGATACATTCAGGGCTCACTAATATATGGCATTCATTACACATCAGGGACTCCTTGTATTGTTGGCTACACTAACTCAAATTGGGTTAGTGATGTTGATGATTAGAGGTCTACTTTTGGCTCTCTTTTTTTGTCTTGGCTCTGGTCTTATCACATGGTCATGCAAGAAGTAGCATGCTCATACACTTTCATCTATAGAGGTTGAGTATTGAGCAATAGTGCTTGCTCGTCAAGAGATTTTATGGCTTCGACAGTTGATGACTATGTTTGGTTTTCCTCCTAATTGTCTCACTATTCTATGGTGTGATAATCAGAGTGCTATTAATATTTCTCACAAACTGGTGGAGCATCAGCACAATAAACAAAATGAGCTTCATATATATTTCATCTGTCATCTAATCTCCCACTAATCCCCAGGTTGTTGACATCTTCACCAAGTCATTTGAATTGCCTCACTATCTTCAGTTGTGATCTATGCTTGGGGTTACGGAAGTTGTCCTTGGGGGTTCTTCTTGGGGCCTTCCTTCCTTCATGTTTTTTCAATATGTTTTCTCTATCTCTTTTTGGAGAGGGGTTTTTCCCACTGGTTTTTCTCCTTTGTATCTAGTTTATAGAGATTTCCTTGTTTTGGGTACTTGATCAGGCCTTGTTGTTGAGACCCATTTTCATACTTCCATAGCTTTGTTAAGTTAGCTTCCTCTTGAGCTTCACTTAAGGGGGGGTGTTAGTGTAAAAAAAAATTTACGCTTATTAATTAGATCATGTTGATTTAATTAATCAAGTTCTTAATTACTCTAGTTACTTAAGCTTTCTCTTAGGTGCATATAATTAATATTTTATATTAATAATAATGCACAAACCTAGTTTTCTTTCCATTTAGGGTTTTGTTCACCTTTAAGGTTGAACTTTTGTACTTTTTGTTTTCATAACTTGGAATACAATTTCACTCTCACACCATTGAGATTTTCCAAGCTCTACTTTTTCATTTTTTGGTTTCTTGGTTGTACTTATGGTTTTGAGAGAGTCTCTTGAGCCATTTCTTTTTGTTGTTTTTTTATCTCTTTTTGGAAAGTAGTTTTTCCCAGTGGGTTTTTTCCTTTATCTCTAGTTTATAGAGATTTCCTTGTATTGGGTACCTGATCAGGCCTTATTACTGGGACCCAATTTCTTACTTTCATAGCTTTGTTAGGTTAGCTCACCTCCTAACCTTTGCTTAAGTGGGGGTGTTAGAGTAATTATTCTTTTGCACTTATTAATTAGATCTATGAAGTTGGTTTCCACAACTTCTATAGTTCTTATCCTCCCCTATTTTATTCTCATGCTCCTCCTTTCTTATTCTCCTTCAAAAATATATATCTCCCCCTTTTTGACACTTATGTCAAATGGGATATACAGTTATTGTGTGTTTGTCCAAAAATGATTTATGGACATCCAGTAAGATCTTGAGGGTTACTTAGTAGTTATCACATGCAACATCTAATGACTTGAGTTGGATTACAATCTCAGTAGCAAGGTGGACTAGACCATGTAAAGTAGAAAGATTGGGATCTTTCTTCAATAGTGTTTTAGCATAGCCTATCTCCTTGTGCATTATTTCCATGTGTGGGGTGGGGGTTACTTGTATGTTAGTCAATTTAGCTCTTATATTAGCCTCATCTACTTTCAATATAGCTAGTTAACTTTGTGTTTGAAGCAATGTTTTGAAATGCTTCTCACTTTAAGTTGGATTTGTTGGTAATCTTGCATCTAATGGAAAATTTTGACTTTCCAAACTCAGAATGTGACTCTTGGTCTCTTGGGTGAAGAGTGATGGGTTGCATAATTTTTTGTACAATGGGAATATATTCTCAAGTACCTTCTTCACATCCTCAACCTTATTTTCCAATTCAACTTGTGTTAGTGCTATCTTGCTAGATATTTTCTCATTCACCTTGTTTTGGAACTTCTTTTTTGACCATTCTAATAATTTGGCATTTGTATCAAGGTCTTCATTATTGAACTTTTCCATGGTATATCTTTCAGTTGTTCCATTAGTGTCTTGGTCTCTTTAGGAGGTTGCAAACTAAATGCATCTAGAAAGATGTCCTTAATGTCTTGTAGGGCCTACTTCTGCATGTGTTCTCTCCTTAGCATTTCTTGATGCTTCTTCCTTTCTAAGGCCTGTTGTAGTCTGCCTATTTGTTCTAATGTCATAGTATCATAATCATATTTTAGTATAACAATTTCTTCATCAAGGCTTATATCTCCATAATGAATTATTGGCTTGGCATTGAGATTCTCAATGGAATAGCTTATGTGCTTAGCTTCTGAAGAGTTTGTGTGGAAGGAGTGCTAGATGTTGGTAAAGCTACTAGGACCTGGATGGCAACTTGTTCCTTCACCTTAGGTGTCATCTCACTCTCTTTAGGCTTGTCCTAATATATTACTATGAATTGACTTGCACTTTTCCCTTGTGTTATAGGTGTAGATAAGTCTATCTAACCTATTTCCTATTGTCCTATAGTGATGACTTGTTCTTCTATTTTCTTCTCAACAATATCAATCTTGATAGTTGTATCAACCTTGGTAGATCTAGCTTCTGGAATTTAGACCAAAGGTTGTACATTAGTGACTGAAGGGATGACAGAAGGTGGTTCTTGTGGATTCACCTTTTCCCTTGTAACATCAGTCACAGAATTTTTTAGTTCATCTACACTTACCAAAATAAGATTTCCATAAAGTTTGGCCTACAATGTAGATTGATCTAATATCTTCTTTAAATCTTCTTCAGTAAGAGGATTGATGTTCTAAGATGACATATTATAAACATCCTTTATATTTATTGTTTCAGTTCTCTCGGTTTTGTTATGTGGATGACTAACACTCGATAATTGTCTATCATGCACACTCCATTCTTCTTGTTGCTTAGGCTCAGGTATTGCCTTGTCATCTTCTTTCATTTATATTTCTCCTCCAACTATGTTATATTCATCATCATCTTCTTATCATCACCTTTAACCTTAGAAGGTATGGGTTCTCCTTTCTTCATTGTGGTTAACCCATAAATGAGTTTCCATATCTGTGTTGACTTCTTTACAACATCTTCAATATTATTTTGTAAAATATTAAAGGCTCTATATTTAGGTGTGAACCTAACTTCATATTTCTTTATAGCTTTAGCAATTTGTCCCTTAGTTAATTTAGGCATTACTTGGGCTAGTGTTGTGTCCCTAATCTATCTTTCCACATTTAGACAATGATGCCACTTTTGCTCAACTATGTCACATAGACTCTTAGGTATAGAGTTGGCAAGTTCTAGTGGTGTTGTCTTGAATTTCAACATCATGGCATATAGGGCCTCTTCCACTTGTTTTTTCTCCTCTTTACCCAATTTATCAAAATAAACATGATTGAATCCTGATAGATCTGCATTATTTCTAACACTTTCACATAAATTTTCAAGATTTGAGAGATAATTTTTACTCACCACCTTGAATTGGCTATTGTCGTCTGATTTTTTTTTCTCCTCTTCAGAATCTGGTTGTGCCACATACTTTCTTCTAGGTCTCTTTTTCTCTTTATCTCCTTGTTCTATTTTCTTTGTCCTTTTGTGTTGTAGAACATGTGTTGGCTCTTTTTGTAGGTGAAGTTGGTTTTTCTTGGCTTGATTTAACAATTTTCTTAGTCCTTTCCACAGGTTGTGCCTTAGCCTTCCTTTTATTTTACTCGGTAGGAGTAGGTGCTTCCTGACTTCTTCTCCCTTGGCACCTTTAGTTTCTTCTTCTTTTTTATCTTCTTCCATGCCTTGTGTCAAAGCTAGAGGTTCTTGTGTTTGAGTTCCTTCTTCCTCTTCCTCCTTGACATTCTCTCCAAATATGGCTTTAAATATATTTACTATCTTTTCCTTTTTCTTTATGGAAGAGGCAATCTTCAATTCCATGGTAATCTTGGATTTTACCATCTCATAGTTTCCAAACACTTTTGCAATTTTGTCTACCTCCTCTACAAGTAGAGTTATGACAGCCACAGAGGCTTCATCCACATTTATTTCATAGCCTAAGGGTCTCAACCATCATACCCTTGGTGTGGCAACTTGCACAAATGTATAATCAACATCCACAAGGAAACATACATCATTATAATGTTTTTCAACTACAGACACTAGTATCCTTAGTCTCTCCTTCATTGACTTTTTGAAAAATTTAAAGTAACTAGTCATTAAGGATTCAAAATTCTCTCCTAGCTACTCAATATACTCACCAATCTCTACTACAAATGATCTCTTGGTCTTCCATCCAATAGTACCAAATGAGGGGAATGTGTTCTGTACATAAAAGAATATACAAATCAATATAGAGCCAAATTTTCATTGTGCACTCTTAGTTTTCCTGATTGCTCCAAGGTTTCCATTAGTTGTTGTAATTGTAGCTCTACTAGATCATATGTATGATCTTTTTGAAAATTTTGTATCCAACATCCACAACTATACAGGGTACACTATGCAATCTACTAGATTGATAGAATTTGTATAATATAACCCTTACAACAAAGTTTATTAAAGGATTAGTGATTGTTTCTATTGTCATATCTCTTTTATTCTAGACAGCTCCAGTATTCTTTTCAATCACCTCATTGGAATCACTTCTTAGTGTCTTGGGCTGATCTAGGGTTGGGTAGAAAGTAACCCTATGGATTATTCTTGTGGTAATTTTGATAGATCCACTCTCTAGCCATAAGGAACCATCATGAATTTGGCTAAGCACTATTTGTATCCACCCTATCTTAAACACATTTGGAAAATCTAGGGCTCATGTTAATCCCTTTCTCTCAATAATTTTGAGTTCTTCCTTCAAAAAACCATTATCACATAGCTTGTTATATGCTTTCCTAATATCTATATATGCTACTTTAGTATGTTAGAAACACCAAATTAAAACAATCAAAAAGCATTTGCATACTAATTTAACATAACTTCATGAGAGACAAAGTGAAGTCCTCAAATGAGGATATGAGCCATGGATAGGCTCTCTCAATGAGGATGATCACTTGATGTAGAGGTGTGTCTAATAGCTAAGATGGCTTGATTATGTATGTATGCTCAAATGCTCAAATGGGCTTCAATGGAGAATTTTTGATAGATTTTGGTGAATGGATTTGATGTAAAAATGGTTTCTCAAAATGGCATTATGGCTTTACTTTCTAGATTGTGTTAAAATGGCTTGGGAGAGGATTCCTTAAATAGGCAAAGAGCTTGAGGGATCAAGGGCTAGGATGAAAGGATGGGAGAAAGTTTATGGAAGGTTTAGATTGAATGAGAGGAGAGCACATGGATTGTGCTTCCTTACAACCAATCAGAGAGTGACACATGTCACAGGGTCATTAGTTAGAGCAAGAGGGGTTGAGTGGTCAACAAAGGAGGCTCAAAGCTCATAAAGACCCTCATAATGGCTTGTAAGAGCAATGAATGGGCTTGTAAGAATCATTTATGGCTTTGTGGGCTTCATAAAGTTTTATGGTTGGGATATTTGTGAGAGAGTTGAGATATTTTGACTTGGGTTGGATTAAGAAAGTCTTAAGCTTGACATAGGAATGTGCAAATGATTAAGGCTTGGATTAGGCTTGGGTTAAGATTAGATTAGGGATGTTAGAGATGGGCAAGTGGATGGCATTTAATGAGGGTGGGTGAAGGAGGAGATATTTGTTGGCTTTGGCTGGGGTTAGCAAGTTTTAACCCATGTTTAGGGAATGTGACAAGGTTAGGGGGGGGATTAGGATTAGGGTCAAAGATAAGGATTGACATCTTCTAGAAGAGTCTAGGCTTTGGATGAGGATGAAGATTTTCTAGAAGAGTCTAGAACTTCCTAGGATGAGGATAAATAAAGTTTTTAGGAAATAAATAAAGTTTTATTTATTTCAAGGGTTTGGGTTGAGGAGATATTTATTAAAATATTTTTAATAAACATGAGGATTAATATTTAATCTTAATTAAATATTTTGAGTTGGGATTAGGGGTAGGAAATGATGGGATTAACCTTTAATCGAAATTAAAGAAGGATTACAAGATTTTGGAAGAGGTTAGTGGTCTTAAGGAAATTGGCCAAGTTTTGGGCCAAAAATAAATAATTTATTTATTTTGGAATTTTTGGTCAATTTATTAATTAAATAATTAATAAATAAGGAAATAATGTTTAAATAAGATTTAAACATTTTTGGGAGGGATTCCTTAATTAAATATTTTAATTAAGATAAAGGGATTTAATGGCATAAAAATAAATAAATTAATTAAATAATTAATAAATTAATAAATGATGATGTCATCAGGGACTTTTTTAGAAAATAAAAATATTTTATTTTCTAAAGGATTTTTAGGTGTCTACAATATCCATATCATCAATGCTACCAATCTTGTAGTTATAGCATTTTCTCACATCTTGAACCATTATTACATTTGGCAAAATCATTGATAATTCACTAGAAGGGTCTTGTTTGTATGTAATATCAGGAATGGCTTTGAAAATGGGTTGCTTAACTTCATTACTCACTAACTGAATGTTTAAAATGTCCTTCCCTTCAACATTCTTTGAACTAAACACCATTGTGTGAAACTACGATTTATGAAAATTAAACTACATAGCTCAACTCTTGATAAATATCTTAGGAAATATGACGAATTGACATGAGATTGCCACTAGAACTTCTACAAACACTTTGAACAGATTTCCAGATTGTCTTATGCTCTGCTTTCTCTTTCTCAAATTTGAAATGATGAAGAATGAGCTAAAATTTGATCAAATACTCTTGAAAACCCTTGCGTTTAATGATGAGTGCTTACATAGCTATAAGTTCCACATTAACCAATTTTAGGCTCACTCAGCATCCATTGAAATTTCCATCATTTGGCAACCACTACAAGTTCAACATCAACTAGCCAAACTTGCTAGCTCGGCATCTTCTAGCATTCCACTCGATATAGATAGGATATATTTCATGCTCAACAACAACATGAAAAACTTGAAGATTTATCTTGAATTTCTAACATCTTGCATCTTTGCTCATGCTAATATAGTCTTTTTAGTACTATCTCCTTTTTGGAATTGATGTATGATATAGCCTTTAAATATTAGTCCCACATACCTCTTGATTTCTTAGTTTGATGAGGTGTGATCACTTGACCCATTGGGTGATGTGATCCCTTCTCCATTAAATGTGTTGCAATCATCTTTTCTCTTCCATGCCTTATTCATCTCATCTCTGATGTGTTCAACATCTGCCTTGCCTTTGCCTATATCAAATTTACAAATTGGTGCCTTTGACCTAGTTGGACAATATCTACTAATTTGACCAGTCTTACAATAGCTGAAACATGTGGTTTGGATCAACCACCTTAGGTAATTGCCTCTAAAGTGTGTCCTAATACAATTCTTAGGAATATGTCCATATTCTTGAAAATAATGATAGTTATATCTTGTATTGTAATCCTAATTATAAGAGTTTCCATTGTTCCTTACCTTTTTTTTCGTGTTTGATCACCACATGGGTTTGGATCTACATTTAAAAGCTTTATGTCCATAGTTATGATAGTTGTAGCAATATCCTTCAAATATTTGTGTATGCATGGTCTTGGTTCTGCATTCATGTGCTTAATGACCTTCCATGTTTCACTTATGGTAGTGAGTCATGTTCTTAGGCTTGACATTTTCATTTACAGTCTTGCTCCTACACACATGAGCAGTATGTCCTTTCTTACCACAATTATGACAAGTAGGTTTGGGGTTCTTACCATTGTTATGTAATGCCCCGCCCGAAGATCCTTAGAAACAAGGATTCAAATCAAGCCAAGATATTTTTTTTTACAAGTATGAATGCACAAGACAACATCATACAGGGATCACAACGATCGCAATGGAAGACTTCAACACAATCCCGGCAACCAACGAATCTCTGAATGCCACTACCCAACTGACACACCCAAACAAAAGCCAACAACCACCACAACAAGATGAGGGCATAAGAAATGACCACTCATCAACAAAACACCAAGTTTGGGTAAAATGCAAAATCCCAAAATTTGGTGAAGCTTGAAATCCTGAAGCCCTGAAAATGGCTAAGTCTGGATTTCTGAAACCCTGAAATTTCCTAGAATCCATAACTTATCTCCGAGAGGTCTGAAACCTATCTCAAATGATTTGTCGCATATATTAAAATATATCTTAAGTATAAGGAATTAAATATACGTCAACTTAATTTTAAACAATATATTTTAAACCCCAAGAGACTAAAATAGAAACACGAAAACTCGATCTCAAGAGAAATCGACAAAATTCAAAATGTAAACCCCAAGAGACTAAAACAAAAACACGAAAACTCAATTTCAAGAGAAACCGACAGAATTCAAAATGTAACAGCATAGGGTCGAAGAATGCCCAAAAGGGTATCCAAAACAACTCTCAAAAAGATCGAATCATGAACAAAAGTGCCTGTTGATGGCATGCGTAGGTTTTTCACAAAAACCGTGTGACACTTTTTACTATGGGAGGGCGATACTTCTCCTTAAGGCGTGCGACACTCTTCCAGTGTCATGCGACATTTCTCAAGAAGGCATGCAACACTTTTCAGCATCATATGACATTTCTAAAGAAGGCATGCGACACTCTTCCAGTGTCGTACGACATTTCTCAAGAAGTCGTGCGATACTTTACAGTGTCGTACGACCTAGTTTGCATGGGCGTGCGATACTTTTTAAAGTGTCGCACCATGCTGAACAAATGTCGTCCATAGAAAACAAAAACACTCCCAGAAGAAAAAAGGACCAAAATTAGAGCAAAGAACGTCCACACCAGGGAGTACCGGATCCACAAGGGCTCGAGGAATGAACACTCAAGTGCAAGAACAACATAGAAAGGAGAACATCCATCCATCTAAACTATAGGAGCAAAGAACACACTGAATGTAAACATCACAGAGAACAAAAGCAACATCGCAATGTATATAAATACATCTCAGGAACAAAACAACCAAACTAAGTACGCGGTTCCTCCCAACCATCAATAGCATCATAAGACCATCATGGGTCCTAGCCATCCCCCGTGCGTAACATCCCAAGCCATTGACCAGATCGTTGGTACTATCGTAATAGGGATGTCACTACTAAAACATGCAACAATATAAGCATAAGAAAATCTAACATGCTAGTGATAATGCATAAGATAATCCTACAGTAGATAACATCACCTATCACATGCTAAATAGTAGTAAGCAATTGATATACTACTAAGTCAAATAACATCATCTAATCATATGCTAAACATCATGATAAGGGAATGTGCCAAATAAAATAACATCATCTAAACATGATATGCAAGCATCCTAATGAAAGCATAAATCACAAGAAAGCATACTCTGGAACTCGAAGTACCAAGTGAAGACATCCAGCAACGGTTGCACTACGACAAAAGATCATCTCTGTACACCAATCCCTAGCAGTGGTGAAGGTAGCTATGCCTCCCAACCACGTGGCACCCATAGGTCCACACCCACCATCCTAATGGAGATAAAGATCCAACCACAAACACACAAAAATCACAACATCCATGGCTAATACTCACGCCAGACAGTATGATGGTTGAACCAAGAACCTAAGACAATGTAAGGAGTACAGGTTCTGGTTAGACACTCAATAGGCTACTATGTAGGGACTAGCATCATGGAGAGTCGCTTGGCATCGAAAAGCCCAAGCTTGGATCTGTGTAGGTCAACTCCCTCAACGGAAGGCCAATACACCGTGTAGCTCAACTCCCTCAATGGAAGGCCAATACACAAAAGTACCATTTTATTATCTTAAGTTTTATTAATAGTCACACATTTTATTTAGTTATCTCTTATATAAAGCTTCCTTTGCCAACCGATGACACCATGATCGTCGGGCTACGAGATAGAAGCCCCCTCCATATGCTACCCTACCCTACCCATACTCATCCTATGATAAGTGCCCATGGGCATGCATACTCCCATCCCAACCCCAATGATCATAACTTTCAACAAATCCACGAAAGATCGGGCCTCGCAAGTCACCCAACAAATGTACACGCACGTACTCGTGTGTGATGCACCACCATCACGAAGATCATATACAAGGACAGGAATGAGAACACAATGCAAAGAAAACACCCAACTGAAAGCAACATGGGACGGACGAATTCTACACGAATCCCAAAGCCAATAAAATCATACATCATGAAATCACTCAACTGGCCTCAATCCGAGAGTATGGATTCTACACAAATCCCAATGATGTAACAAGACCAAACATCATGAACTCACTTAATTGGCCTCAATCCGAGAGTATGGATTCTACACGAATCCTAGTGTTCACGAAACAAAAGCAAAGATCCAACAAAAACCATAACGGGTATAAAGTCACTCAACCGATCACAATGTCGGGAGTACGGATGCAACATGCATCCCAATGCAACATAAATGTGCAAAAGTGGTCTGCTTGATATCCAAATAGATCATCAAGGTCCACGACCCACATTGTGCCAAGAAAACCCAAGAAAACAGGATGGCATGCAAAACGAGCTAAAAACCCCAAAAATTTGGAAAACTTCAAAATTAAAACCCATTTGGCCTTTGGGTTCAAAAACCCAAAAAATCCAAAAATAAATGGAATCAGACACCATATGCAAAAATGGCCAGCATAACGACGTAAAATTCCAAACCCTCATCCCAAAAAATAGGGAAATGTTCATACCCGCCCAACTGGGAAGAACTAGCATACAGAAACGGAGGGGAACACTAGTTCTTAGCCTCCAAACAAACGGCTACCAAAAACAGAAGCAGAAACAGAGCAGAAACAATAAAATAGGAAAGCCCTACCTAATAGCCAAAAGGGCAAAATGGGAATCTAAACCATAAAATAAATATCCCGCAGAAGTAGCTGAAAATCACGGCAATCCAAGGTTTCCCCGAGCTGGATCCAACGAGCCCAACCTCGCAACAATCCCACACTCGTAGCTCCCACAACGAACACAACAGTAAATTCTCATGAAGAGGATTTTGGGTTTTACTCTCCAACTTTCCAATTCAAAAGTGAGAAGTGAGGAATTAAATTCCTCTTTGGATATTTATTCACTTTTCGGGTGAAAATTCGATTAGGGCATTTAACCAGCCAATCTAGTTAAACCCCGAATTGACCCAAACGAAAATAGGCTATTCCTATAAATAGGAATTCATCTATGGAAAAGCTGCTAGTTATTATAATAAATCAATTAAAAAGCCCAAAAACCCAAAAACACATAAATCTCCTAAACAACTTTCGCAACAAAGTGAAACTCTAAATGCACAGACACGCTTACTGGTCTAATCACATAATGCAAATGAGTTTGGATTTAATAATCACCAAAAGGTTTAAATTAAACATTTAATAAAGGATATGTCAACCATATAAGGACGACATTGGTAAAATATGAATGGTTGAATCACTAACTCCATGTGCCACTGCCAGGGATATAAATCCTACACACTAAACAACACAATCAAGTGCAATTGCATATAATAACATAGCTGAAGCAATAAATGCATTAAATGACCTAATTTAACCATTTATTTAATTATATTAAAAATAATCTATTTACATCACTCACATTCGCAAAAAGCATAGCAATGCAGGAATGAAGTAAATAACCATAGCATTAATTCCATCACATAACATAATCAGAAGTATGTCCAAATACCAGATAACTAGATATCATCATAAAACACACTGTCATCTCAAAATGGCATCATCATGCAATATGATTAACTGAACAGCATAGTAGTCTAAAATCTATGATACTGAAATCAAAGTGAACATCTGACCC
This sequence comes from Cupressus sempervirens, assembly GCA_028749045.1. Taxonomy (NCBI): domain Eukaryota; kingdom Viridiplantae; phylum Streptophyta; class Pinopsida; order Cupressales; family Cupressaceae; genus Cupressus; species Cupressus sempervirens. The sequence continues at coordinate 81,033,360 of CM053787.1, read as the reverse complement.
TCAGGTCCTCTCAAATTTGAACATAACATGAGTAACAAATATCTCTCTAATCAAAATAAAACAAGGTAAATGTCTGTAGCACATAACCAAATAATCCAACAAGAACAATCCATTCTAATTACTTAAGCATTAAAAAGGCATTTAAAACACATAAGAAAACATAGTAAAAAACATGACTAACCACTGCTATAGGAACCTAGTTCAGTGTAGCATGGTAAAAAGTACACAGTGCAATCTCTGCACACATCTCAAGGTAATCACGGAACAACCTCATGATACCACATCGATCCTGGTAACCACTGGCACAAACCTCAGTGAACCAAAAATGACATCATAATCTCAAAGATTAGTCAAAAGCATAATCAAAGCAACTGATATAGAAACATAAACCCAAACACCTCAATGGTGTAGACCACTCAGGGTCACAATCATGATCCCATCACAACAAAAGATCATCAAGGTTGCATCCATTAGGACAACTTACAAAAGTCAAATGGGAGAGGCACTACATGTTAATCCTTTCTTCTGCACTTTTCGATGATTCTCTTTCTTCAGTGCTTGTGTAACCCAGTCCTAATTATCATTCTTGGATCTAAGAGATCTCAATAATTGCTCAAATTATTTGATGGCTCCATTTGGTTTGTTGAAACTTTCAACAAATTTCTTTTCTCTCTTTAGGTCATTCTACAATTGTTCATTCTACAACTTCAATGTAGTTATCTCAATGTCCTTGACATTTAGCTCATAGTTGGCATTCATCATTTGACTTAGAGTATCCAATTGTATGTTGGAAATCTTGGTTAGCTCTATTGACTTCTCTTGCAATTTGTTGGCCAGAATTCCTTTGTATTCTTCAATCATGTCTTTGTCTTCCATGGTTTTCTTTTTTTTTTTCAGTTACCTCACATAGCAGTATGGCTTGTGATTCTTTTTCTAACTTGAGATTTCTATTTCCTCAACTTGAACTATATTTTTTTCCATTAGATCTGTAACTACTACATAAAATTCATTGAAGTCTCCATCTATAAATAGTCGGTAGTGTCTATCTCTTTGTATTGTGTGTCATTGTCTGCAATAGCAATTTCTTTCCTTCTCTTCAAGGATTTCTTTAGTTCTTCTCTTGCTTCATTCAATTGATGTAGAATTATATGTATTTCAATCTCCTAATTCTTAATGGTATTTCCCAACTTGTAGAATTCCATTTCAAGATCCTTCCTCAAATATACAAAGCTTCTCTTTTAGAGAACAAAGCTCTAATACCAATTGTTGGAATTACAATAGGAAAGGTAAACTTCTAAGAGGGGGGTGAATCAGTAGTTTAAACTTGGACCCATAAAAATTTCACCACACATCCATCTCATGCATTCAATGAGTAAACTAAAATAACATATAAAGCATATACATCTAAATCATGTAAGCATGTAAGCATTCACACACATAACAACAGATATAATTACCCAAAAACCCTCCAAGTGAGAAGGTAAAACTGAGGTGGGGATGACACCCACAAATCTTCACTGCTACAACAATAAAGTGTATCCAATGAAGGTTACAATGTTTGGAACATGAAACATGATCTACCCTATGAAAGGTTTTCCCTGTTAAAGGCTTACAAAGACTATTAGGTCTCACCTTGTTAGAGGACTTTAACTTACAACTACGTAAGCACCCTGTTAAATGATTTTATAAAATCTGTTAGGACTACTATATTAAGAGATTTGACTGAAATCACCTATTAGAATGTCTCAACATAGATCCTGTGATTGTCACTTGATTGCTTGATAACAAATCACCTCTATACAATGTCTTCATAATCCTTCTTGATTAGATGTCTCAATGTTGTATCCTTTTCTCTATCATGTATTCTACTCTAACTAATTCTACAATTCACTCTCTTTTCATAACTTCTAAATCACCTTTAATGCTCTATTTGTGCATGTAAACTATCTTCTTCAATCCTTCAACTCTCATACACTCAATAGATAGTTTAGGGTTTCATCCTAGTTAAGAAGACTTTGGTGGCTTAGGGTTAGGTATGAATCTATGGTAGAGATTCATCGATTTTGTTGCTTAATCCTTCCTATTTTCTGATTGGCTATATGTAATTACATAGGGAATCTAATTTTGAATTTTTCCTTATCTCCAAAATATTGTAATTTACCTTTAAGTCAGCTCAAAAATGGTTTACATAGTTGTGTGTGCCATTACAAATAAATATGTCAAAATTGTGTCACTCGACATCTGAAGTCTCTAATGTGTACTAATCTCTCTATTGTGACTCGACACCTACCTTTCTTAGCATCCATTATTTACTCAGCTCTTGGACCACTTAGCATGGTATATCTACTTGGCACTTGAGTGACTCGACACATGAGTGGCTCGACAATCATTATAGCTGAGCATAGTCTAATATTTACATGTTGTGCTTGGAATATATTACTTGTTTGGCATGAACTAATTAAATAGCTTAAGTGTGTTAATACTCACTTATCAAGAACAATCTAAAATCAACAACAAGATTCCAAGATGATCCCAAAGAAGCATATTATGCAGTAGTGAAAAGGATATTTAGGTATCTAAAGGGAACATCAAAGTATAGATTATAGTATGAAAGATCTAATGATTTCACTCTAAGTGCTTATATTGATGCAAATTGGGAAGGTAGTATGGATGATAGAAAAAGCACCAATGGTGGAGCTTTCTTTTTTAGAGAAATATTCATTTCTTGGTTAAGAAAAAAGTAGGATTTTACATCTCAAAGTATAGTAGAAGAAGAGTATGTTGCAGCAGCAAATAATTGCAATCAAGTCATTTGGATGAAGAAAATCCTAAAGGATATAAGGATAGAAATCAATGAACCTATTTTTATACATTGTGACAACACAAGCATGGTAAATTTGTCTACAAATCCAGTGTTGCATTTGAAGACTAAGCACATTTATATTAAGTATCACATGTTGAGAGAGAAATTTGCAAATAGGGAAATCATATTGGAGTATGCAAGCACTAAAGAGCAGATTGTCGATATATTCTCTAAGCCTCTTCCCAAATAGAATTTTGAATATTTGCAAGGTATGCTTGGGGTTATGCCCCTTCCTATATCAGAGTAGAAGATGCAAGAATGCATCAATCTAGGGTAATAGAGCACCATTGTTTGTCTAGACCGAATGTTGATGCTTCTTGTATGGGGGAGTATTTGTGGTGAACAAAGTCATCTAGAACTCTTGTTGGTTGTTGTTTTGAATGGTGTCTTTTGGCACTTGAGCTAGTAAGAATTAGTTGTTGCAAAGCTTGATGTAGATATGTTGGTTGCTAAAACCTTTGACATTGATATAAATGGGGGAGAGTATTGTATGAAAAACATTATGCTGAGGAAGATGTTTAGTATGAGTACCCTATTTTGGTATAGAGCACATTGAGGCATATCAATGGGGAGAATGGTTGATGAAGAGGATTTGAAAAGATATTTAAGAGTCTTTGGTTGGTATTTCTAGAACTAGATGTTTTTCATCTATGTTTCCATCAATGCCGAAGGAAGAGATTGTTGGAAGATTGGGGATATTCTTAGAAGATTGGTTGAAAGGATGAATGCTAATGATATTCCTATGGGGGAGTATTGTAGATATATTACTATGATGATATGTTACATTCATGATTGAGTTTGTCATTGATGTCAATGTAGAAATTTTCTATGGTATCTAATAGAAGATCAACAGAAAGATCAAGTTGGTACGAATGGCTAGTTGAGTATTATAACTATCCGAGGTTATGGGAGATACTTCTAAGTATATAGTAAATGCACTTAACATTATAATAAGAAAGAATAATTTTAGAAGAATTTATGTAAGTTTTGGTGATATTTGTTCTGAGATAGAGTTGACATAGGCATGTTCTGGTAAACTTGTTATATCTCTTAGTAGATCTGATATCTTGAGGGTAGAGATTGAAGACATGGAGAAGAAATATTAAGGATGATGTGGCTATGCTCGCTCCTCATAATATTTCCTGTATGGAAAGTTATTCAAGTTGCAAGGCAAAAGATTTATGTTATCGCTATGTGTAACTTGTTTTTAATGAGGTCCTATAATAATTAATTAAAAAGGACTAATAGCCAACTTAGGGAATAATTTTATGGAATCATTATAAAGGAAGGAAATTTTCTTTTATCATGATATAGAGGTATATGAATGATATGTTTGTGATGATTGATGATAAGTAGCAAAGAGTGTGAAATGCAAAGTTGAGTAGAGCATTGCAAAAGAAAGGAAACTTCATTGCCAAGGCTTTTTTGGGTGATTCAAGGTTTGATATTTGGATCTAGGGTTCATGATCTGGTCTACAAGGTCTGACAGTGATTGGTCCAATTGATAGGATAGAGGAAAGGAGAAGATAATAATAAATTACTTGTTTGAGCAGTGACCTCTTCTTGTAGTTGAAATTCCATGTTTCAGCAGTGTGCTCTTCTTGCATACTTTGTACTACAAATTTTAACAAGGTTGGCACAACTCCTAACAAGGTTGGAATCTCCTAACAAGGATTCAAAGTCTCCTAATAGGAATTCAATGTACTAAATGTTGAAATAGACTCCTAATAGGGTCCATCCTCTAACAAAGAATATTTGTATTAGTACATCATCTTGTGGGCATGATTCCCCCCAGGGTTTTCCCTTTGATGAAGGGTTTCCCTAGTCAACATATCTGGAATAATTGTCTATGAGCATTTCATTATGGTTGTTGTTTACTTTGGTTGAATGGTTAAGTTTTTTAAAGAAGATAAATGTTTTAATTATTGGATAACTGATTCACCTCCCTCTCAATTATCTTGGTGGACAATTGTTTCTAACATCGCTCACATATCATAATCATAACATAAAACCCATAAAAGACTATTTTTCTTAAGACTCTAGGAAGACATCAACTAGGTCATCATGTTATGGATGCTTTATGATAAAGTCACCATGTTCCCAAGGCACAATAACAAATTCAACTCAACTTCTTTGTAAATGGTTTGAAAAATGTTTTTTATATTTGTGGTCACAATTATGCTATCCTTCTCCTGCACATAGAAAAACTTGTTTATTGTTTTGGGTTGATGAAGACTTGTCATGGTCAAGCCTTGGGTTGAGGAATCAAACTTGAAATTAAAATGTAAATATGAAAAGGAAACAAAGATAAATGTAAGTATCCCTATTTTTTTAGTCCAAGAATGGTTTTAACACTTGAGTGCCAACACACTTAACCAATTTCTACATTAAAGTTGAGTACACTATGTATGTTGAGCCACAGGTTGTGCCAAGTCAGGAAAACCATCAGGTGCCGAGTGATCTTCAGGTGTCGAGTAGCCTTCAGGTGTTGAGTGAAGATCAAGCGTTGAGAACTATAGGTGTCAAGTATGATACAAATGCCGAGCAATATTCAGGTGCCAAGTCATAAACAATGTCGAGCAAGATAGGAATGATAGCGGAGCCGAGTTACAGAAGGTGCCAAGCATCAGGAAGTAGTAAGTGCCGAGTAACTCAGAATCAGCATATGAGTTTGTAACTTCAAAAACTCAGATGTAAACCATTTTCATGGCTGACATATGATGAATCTTGAAGGATTTAAGTGATAAGATCAAATCATTTAAATTTCCTATGCAATCTACATGCAGCCAATAAGAAAAATGGAGAAGGCATGCAACCAACGATAGAAGTATAAGGAATAAGCAAAAACAGAGATTCAATATGGATCATAGATCTACATCTAACCCTAAGTCTTCAAATTCCTTTATAAGGAAGACTGAGTCTCATTGTATGGTGAGGGACGAAGGTGTGGAAGGAAAACTATTTTCAGAGTGAAGTATAAAAAGACTTAGAGGAAGAGATCAGCAATTAAATATTCAATTAATCAAGAACAAAGCAGGGGATACAAATGAGTATCAAATCTCAGAGGATCAAGGTCAGAAGAAAGCAGATCAAGTGCCTATATTCAACAATCAAGGATTGTAAGCTATCAGGTTTATTATACCTAATACTCTTTAGTCATTGTATTAGAAAGGAAATCTTATAATGATAGGTTAGCTTAACAACTATTTTGTAGATCCTTTAAACAGGTGATTAAATCCTTTGACAGGGTAGCACTTCATGTAAAGTGTTTGTAAATCGTTTAACTAGGTCACTATTGATATAGTGTAAAGCCTTTAATAGGGCAGGCCTTTAATGTGGCAGACCATCAAAAGTGGTTAAACATTATTGCTGCAGTAATTTTTGTGGGTATCACCCCCACCCCATTTTTACCTTCTTATTCCTGGAGGGTTTCTAGGTTACCAAAATCTTAAGTGTTATGTGGTGATGCATTTTTTTCTCATAATTGCTTAATGTTTCTATGCATGCATGTTCATTTCAAAGATATATTATTAAGGATTTAAAATAGGTTAGAAGCTAGTACTTCTGATTCACCCACACTCCCCCCCCCCCTCTCAGAAGCATTATTTCCAATAAGATATTACAACAATTGGTATCAGAGCTATATTTCTCTCAAGAAGGAGCCTAATAGCTTGGAGGAAAAGATCTAAAGATGGAATTTTTTGAACTTGGAAAGATCATTGAGAACCAGGTGATAGATGTGCATCTCGCTCTACAAAAAGTAGAGGAAGCTAGAGTGGAATTAAGAAAATCTTTGAAAAAGAGAAAGGAGATAGCCATAGCTGAAAATGATATACACTACAAGGAGATTGATACCATACAAGTGTTTTCCAATGGAGACACTAAAGAATTTGATGCAGCAATAGCAGAACTGATGGAGAAAAACAAAGTTCAAGCAGAAGAGATAAGATCTCTCAAGATGGAACGTGAATCACAGGCCATAATGTTATGTGAAATCACTGAACAAAAGAAAAGAGCAGTCAAGGATAAAGTCATGATGGAAGATGACAAAAGAAATCTTACAAATAGACTTGAAGAAAAATGTACTGAATTAACAAGGATGTCAAACATGCAGATGGATAAACTTGCCCAAATGATGAACCTTCATCATGAACTCAATATGAAATATATTGAGATCTCTACTCTGAAGATGCAAAATGAACAAATGGTGAATGAATTGGATAGAGAAAAAGAGGTAGCAGAGAATCTAAACAAGTCAAGTGAAGCCATAAAGTACTTTGAATAGTTGCTGAAACCCCCAAGATCTGCCCATGATTCATCAGGACTTGGATACAACAGCACTGAAGTTGGTGAATCATCAAAGAATGTTGAGCAAAGAAGTGACAAAGGTAAGGATTCTAAACCCATTTGACACTACTATAATAAAAAGGGACATACTGCTAATGTTTACAGGAGTAGAAGGATCAATCAGCCAAACACATCCAAAAGCAAGAGTTACTATCACAAATGCAAATGCAAGGACATATGACACAAGATTGCAGATCCAAAGTCCCAAGGACACAAAGATTTAATGAACATTGTCATAATTGCAAGAAATATGGACATAGGGCATTTGAATGCATATCAAAGCCTATGTGGACATCAAATCAACTAGCAAAGGAGAATGAAGGTCACTACCATTGGGATTATAACACTAGGTATAGTTGTCACTATTGTTAAGAGTATGGACATATACCCTAGAATTGCATAAGAACACATTTCAAGGGTAACTATAAAAGATGGTTGAACCAGATGACTTGCTTCAGTTGCTTAAAAATTGGACATGTCAGGAAAAATTGTCCAACAAAGGCCAAGGCACCAAGACTGAATTAAATAAGGGCAAAGAAAAGATTGATGTGGAGCACATAAGAACAAACATGAAGAAGACATGGTAGAAAAAGGATGGATCAAGTACATCCTATGAAAGGGTCACTTCACCCATAAGGTCAAGTGATCATTTCTCATCTAACTAATCACAAGATAAGCCTATAGGGTTTATACATAAGGAAGTATCACACATCAGCCCTAAACCATGAAGAAGCACTACAAAGTATAAATTTGCATAAGACAAGATGCTAAGACTAAACTTGAAACATGATGCCAAGTTGTCTTTGGATGCCGAGTGAAACTGCTTTGGATGCTGAGTTATTAACAAAATAAGTAGATGCCAAGTAAGTATAGCTGCCAAGTGGATGCCAAGTTGAAAAACATTTGGAAGCCGAGTGACAGGTGCAGGTACTAAAATGCATTTAATGCAAAGTTTCTTCTATCTCTTAGAAGAAAAAATTGATTCATTTTTGAGACATTCGAATGAAGAGCGATTACCTTGAGCACAACTGAGCAATTTTCAAGCTTTCAACCAACGATTTAGCATCTACTCAAGCAACCTAAGCATTTATCTAGGTATTTCTTTCTGGTGCCGAGTTTTACAGTTTGTAAAGTTCACTTTAATCGTTAAACCCTAGTTCAGATATAAATGGCATCTAGTTCAAAAATGACCCAAGGTATAGTGAGCCATGAGATTCAACTTGTCAGCAACGAGGTTAAGCAACCTGAGTTTAGACCTATACCAGAAGTTGCATACAAAAGTGATCTTGCTGGTGCTCTATCCGCCATCCCTGAAAAAGTTGTTATGGTTCAGGATGTGCAAAAGTGTTAGGATGTGCAAAAGTGTTATAATTGTAAAATAGGAGCCATAGGAGATTTGGAAATCTTTAATGCCTATGACAAACTCTATGAAAATGGTATCTTGAAAGATGAGTTTTCTGTTATAGAAAAGAAGGGTTTAATCAAAGCTCTAGTTTTTCAAATTGTATTAAAAAATGAATGGATACGCATAATACTCAGCAAAATCCATGATGGAGCATTTTGGTTAGAACAAGGACCAGTCAAAATTACTAAGAAAATGGTTCATAGGGTTACAGGTTTTCCAACCCTAGATTGGCCAAAGACTTTGAGAAGTGAAAAGAAGGAAACAATTGAGAAGAACAATAGAGAAAAATGGAACAATAGAGGTATGACCATAGACACCATAACTAATCCCCTTCTAGACTTTGCTATAAGGATCATATCACATAAGTTTTACTAATCCAATAGGTTAAATAGTGTACCCTGCATAGTAGTGGATGTGGCATAGAAGCTTGTAAAGAAAGACCACACCTATGACCTTGTAGAGATCTTGTTGCAACATATCAATGCAAATATTGGAGCTATTAGAAATTCCAAGGGAGCATAGTGTAAATTTGGTTCAGTAGTGGTTTGTATGTTCTTCTATGTAATGAAGGAATTCCCTTCATTTGGCAAAATTAACTGGAGTCAGAATAGAACCATTATTGATCAAATTAATGATTTCATTGAACAAATGGGAGATAGCATTTGTAGTGCCTCTCCCATTTGAATTTTGTAAGTCATCCTGATGGATGCACCCTTGCTGATCTTTTGTTGTGATGGATCATGATTGTGACCCTGAGTGGTCTACACCGTTGAGGTGTTTGGGTTTATGTTTCTTTATCAGTTTCTTTGATTATGCTTTTGACTGATCTTTGAGATTATGATGTGATTTTTGGTTCACTGAGGTTTGTGCTAGTGGTTACTAGGATCGATGTGGTATCATGAGGTTGTTCCGTGATTACCTTGAGATGTGTGTAGAGATTGCTCTATGTACTATTACCATGCTACACTAGATTAGGTCCCTGTAGCAGTAGTTAGTCATGTTTATGACTATGGTTGTTTATGTGTTTTAAATGCCTTTTTAATGCAGAGTAATCAATCATTATTAAATGCTTAAGTAATGAGAATGGATTGTTCATGTTGGATTCTTTGGTTATGTGCTGCGGACATTTACCTTGTTATATTTCTGATTAGAGAGATATTTGTTACTCATGTTATGTTTTACATTTGAGATGACCCAAGGTTCAAATGTTACTCTTTGATTCTAGTATCATAGATATTAGACTACTATGCTGTTCAGTTAATCATATTGCATGATGATGCCATTTTGAGATGACAGTGTGTTTTATGATGATATCTGGTTATTTGGTATTTGGACATACCTCTGATTTTTGCTATGGTTATTTACTTCATTCCTATGTTGTTATGCGAACGTGAGTGATGTAAATAGATTATTTTAATATAATTAAATAAATGGTTAAATTAGGTGATTTAATGCATTATTGCTTCGGCTATGTTATTATATGCAATTGCACTTGATCGTGTTGTTTAGTGTGCAGGATTATATCCCTGGGAGTAGCACATAGAGTTAGTGATTCAGCCTTTCATATTTTCCCAATATCATCCTTGTATGGTCGATGTATCCTTTATTAAACATTTAATTCAAACCTTTCAGTGATTATTAAATCCGAAGTCATTTGCATTATGTGATTAGACCAGTAAGCGTGTCTGTGCATTTAGAGGTTCGCATTGACTCGAAAGTTATTAAGGAGATTTATGTGTTTTTGGGTTTTCGGGCTTTTTAATTATTTTATTTTAATTTTTGGCAGCTTTTCCATAGATGAATTCCTATTTATAGGAATAGCCTGTTTTCGTTTGGGTCGATTCGAGGTTTAACTAGATTGGCCGGTTAAATGCCCTAATTGATTATTCACCCGAAAAGTGAATAAATATCCAAAGAGGAATTTAATTCCTCACTTCTCACTTTCAAATTGGAAAGTTGGAGAGTAAAACCCAAAATCCTCTTCATGATGATTTACTGTTTTGTTCGTTGTGGGAGCTACGGGCGTGGGATCGTCGCGAGGTTGGGCTCGTTGGATCCAGCTCGGGGAAATCTTGGATTGCCGCAATTTTCAGCTACTTCTGCAGGATATTTATTTTATGGTTCAGATTTCCGTTTTTCCCTTTTGGCTATGAGGTAGGGCTTTCTCATTTTATTGTTTCTGCTCCGTTTCAGCTTCGGTTTTTGGTAGCCGTTTGTTTGGAGGCTGAGAACTAGTGTTCCCCTCCGTTTCTGTATGTTAGTTCTACCCGGTTGGGCAGGTATGAACATTTCCCTATTTTTTGGGATGAGGGTTTGAAATTTTACGCCATTATGCTGGCTATTTTTGCATACAGTGTCCGTTTTCAATTATTTTTTGATTTTTGGGGTTTTTGAACCCAAAGGTCAAATGGGTTTTAATTTTGGAATTTTTTCAAATTTTGGAGTTTTTACCTCATTTTGCATGCTGCCCTATTTTCTCGGGTTTTCTTGGCACAGTGTGGGTCGTGGACCTTGATGATCCATTTGGATATCAGTCAAACCACTTTTGTACCTTTTATGTTACATTGGGATGCGTGTTGCATCCATACTCTCGACATTGTGTTCGGTTGAGTGATTTTACACCTGTTATGGTTTCTTTTAGACCTTTGCTTTTGTTTCGTGAACGCTCGGATTCATGTAGAATCCATACTCTTGGATTGAGGCCGGTTGAGTGAGTTCATGATGTTTGGTCTTGTTATATCATTGGGATTCGTGTAGAATCCATACTCTCGGATTGAGGCGGGTTGAGTGATTTCATGATGTATGATTTTATTGGCTTGGGATTCATGTAGAATCCATCCTTCCTGTGTTGCTTTCAGTTGGGTGTTTTCTTTGCATTGTGTTCTCATTCATGTCCTTGTGTTATGATCTTCATGATGGTGGTGCGCCACAGACGAGTACGTCCGCGTACATTTGTCGAGTGACTTGCGAGGCTCAATCTTCCATGGTACTTCCAAAAGTTATGATCATTGGGGTTGGGATGGGAGTATGCATGCCCACGGGCACTTGTCGTAGGATGAGCATGGGTAGGGTAGGGTAGCATATGGAGGGGCTTCTATCCTGCAACCTAGTGACTATTCCCCGGTTGGCAAAAGAAGTTTTATATAAGTGATAATTAAATTAAAACTTTGGGTGGTAATAAATACAAGATAATTAAAATGTGTGGGTTGTGCACCTTCTATTGAGAAGAGTAGCTACCCTAGGTTGTGTGCCTTCTGTCGAGAAGAGTAGCTGCCCTGGGTTGTGCACCTTTTGTCATGAAGAGTTGCTGCCCTAGGTTGTGCGCCTTCTATCGAGAAGAGTAGCTGCCTATACTAGCTTGGGCTTTTTGATGCCAAGCGACTCTCCATGATGTTAGTCCCTACTTAACAGCCTATTGAGTGTCTGACCAGGACCTGTACTCCTTGCATTGTCTTAGGTTCTTGGTTGCAGCCATCATACTGTCTGGCGTGAGTGTTAGCCATGGATGTTGTGATTTTTGTGTGTTTGTGGTTGGATCATTATCTCCATCAGCATGGTGGGTGTGGACCTATAGGTTCCACGTGGTTGGGAGGCGTAGCTACCTTCACCACTGCTAGAGATCGGTGTACAGAGACGATCTTTTGTCCTAGTGTGACCATTGTTGGATGTCTTCACTTAGTACTTTGGGTTTCGGAGTATGCTTTCTTGTGATTTATGCTTTCATTGGGATGCTTGTATATCATGTTTAGATGATGTTATTTTATTTGGCGCATTCCCTTATTATGATGTTTAGCATATGATTAGATGATGTGATTTTCTTTAGTAGTATATATGTTGCTTACTGTTGTTTAGCATGTGATAGGTGATGTTATCTACTATAGGATTATCTTATGCATTATCACTAGCATGTTAACTTTTTTTTTTGCTATTATTATGCATGTTTTAGTAGTGACGTCCCTATTACGACAGTAATGATGATTTGGTCGGTGGCTTGGGATGTTACGCGCAGGGGATGGCTAGGACCCACAATGGTCTTATGATGCTATTGATGGTTGGGAGGAACCGCGTACCTAGTTTGGTTGTTTTGTTCCTGAGATGTATTTCTATATATTGTGATGTTGCTTTTGTTCTCTGCGATGTTTATTTCAGTGTGTTCTTTGCTTCTGTAGTTTAGATGGATAGATGTTCTCTTTGTTGTGTTGTTCTTGTGCTCGAGTGTTCATTCCTCGAGCCTTCGTGGATCCGGTACTCCCCAGTGTGGAGGTTCTTTTGTCGGTTTTTCCTTGTTTTTGAGTTCTGGAAGTGTTTTTACTTTCTATGGGTGACATTTGTTCAGCATTGTGCCACACTGATAAAGTATTGCACACCCATAGAAAGAATGTTGTACGATACTATAAAGTGTCGCACGCATTACTGGAGAAATGTCGTACGACATTGGAAGAGTGTCACACGGCTTTATGAGAAATGCCGCGCGATACTTTTCTAGTATCGCACGCCTTCTTGAGAAGTGTCGCACGCAGTAAGGGAGAAGTGTCGCCCTCCCTTAGTAAAAAGTGTTGCACGATTTTTGTGAAAAACTTGCGCGTGCCATCAGTGGGCACTTTTCTCCGTGATCCGATCTTTTTGAGAGTTGATCTGGATACCCTTTTGGGCATTCTTCAAGCCTATGTTGTTGCATTTTGAATTCAGGAGGTTTCTTTTGAAATTCAATTTTTGGGTTTTTGTTGTAGTCCTTTGGGGTTTAAAATATATCGTTTAAGTCCTTATACTTAAGATATATTTTAATATATGCGACAAATCATTTGAGATAGGTTTCAGACCTCTCAGAGATAAGTTATGGATTCTAGGAAATTTCAGGGCTTCAGAAATCCAGACTTAGCCAATTTTCAGGGCTTCAGGATTTCAGGCTTAGCCAGATTTCGAGATTCTACATTTTGCCCCAACTTGGTGTTTTATTGATGAGTGGTTGTTTCTTGTGCCCTCATCATGTGAGTTTTCGTTGTTGGCTTTGTTTGGGTGTTTCGGTTTGGTAGTGGTGTTTGGAGATTCGTTGGTTGTCGGGATTGTGTTGAAGTCTTCCGTTGCGATCGTTGTGATCCCTGTATGATGTTGTCATGTGCATTCATACTTGTAAAAAAAAAATATCTTGGCTTGATTTGAATCCTTGTTTCCAAGGATCTCTAGGTGGGGCATTACAGCTTTGATGATCAAATGTCTATCTATTTTGAGGATTTCAAAAATGCAATGAAGAAAAGAATGAGAATACCAGTTTCACTGGTAGAAAAGCATGTAAATGACATATGTTTTCTTATTGATTGACCAAGCTTCTGCAGCCATCACAACATTACTTGCGGAGGAAATGGACAAATCTTCCAAGGCATTTGGAACATTTGAAACTTTCAAATAAGGAGTTGTTACAGAACTCAAGATAGCCACAATAGTAAAGAAAAAGGACAAGCTGGTAAAGCAAATAAAGAAGAAATTTGGTGTTGAAGAATCTAGTGCAACAGGCGAAGCATAAGAGATTAGTGAAGGAGAAGAAGAAGGTAAGCCAAAACAAGAGCCACTTGAAGAGAAAGATGAGAGTGTCGAGGAAGCAAAAACCAAGAAGGCACCCATCAAAGGCAGAGTCATCAAAAGAAAGACAAAGACATCTCCTGCTTCTAAGCCTTCACCAAAGAAAGTTGTCATGCAAATGCCCAAGAAGCCAACAACTAGAGCCACAACAAGGGCCTCTACCTAAAAGGCCAAAGAGGAAGCCACAAAGAAGAAGAACACAAAGGCACAGGAAGAGCCAAAGAAAAGGAAAAGATATGTGGCCCAACCTGATAGTGGTGAAGAAGATCAGACTAAAAGGGTAAGTCATCCTCCTAAATCTTCAGCTGATATATCATGTGAGAAGATTAGGAATGGAGACTTAAGTGAAATGGAAAAGATTGATTTCAATAAGTTCAGTAGAGAGGAACAAAATAGCATAAAAGAATCAGTCTATGCATTAATGGCACAGTTCAAGTATACACCTCTAAAACTAGATGGACAATTTCCAAAGGAATTGTCTAAAACTATAGAAGACAAATGGAATTTCTATCTAATGATGGAGAAAGAGATGAGGGAATCAACTCTAGCAAACCTACTGCCTGATTTAACAAAGGAACGGGTAACTCAAGCAGTCAAAAGGCATAGTAAGAGGTTTACACCTAAATATAGGGCATTCTCCATCCTACAAAACAAAATTGAAGAAGTTGTACAGAGAACTACAAGAGTTTGGAAAAACTTGTAGAAGACAACTGAAGATGTCCTTGAAGAGGTATACAAAGAGGAAGCTGTTGCTAAACCTGAAGAAAGAAGGAAGAGGAGAGAAGAGAAGACTGAAGAAGAGAAAAAGGTTGAAGAAGAGGAAAACAAGAAAGAAAGAGAGGAGGAAGGAAAAGATGAAGACAAAGGTACCAATGAACAGCAAAGTGTGCAAAACAAACAACTTTCACCTCCTAGCTCACCTCACTCTACTACCACACCTATAGAGATCATAAAGATTAAGGATGTTGTTGACACTACATGTCAAAACATCAATCCATTAACTGCAGAGGATCTTACTAAGACCCTTGACCAAACAACTTTATAAGCACAATTATGTACAAGTTCTATATTGGTCAATGTGGATAATCTTCAAAAGTCAGTAAACAAACTCAAAGAAGCCAAGGTATCACCACAAGAACCACCTCAAACCATTCAAACTACTGTGCTTACATTTCTACCACCTCCATCACCACCAAGAATAGCCACTCAAGCTCATCAGGAGCCGAGTGCAACAACAGAGGTAGTCATAGGGATAATAGTTCAGACAATGAGTATACCTCCAACAAAAGTGACACAAGAAGAATCCAAGCAAGAAGAGGAGGACAAAGAAGAAACACAAGATAAAGAGGAGTCTGCAATACAAACTTTTGTTGAATTACCAAAAATAGGAACTCCCACCAAACCCAGTCATAAGTTGAGTACTGAAACAATGACCTTACATGTCAGTACACCAAGTTCAAGTTCTACTAGGGTAGCCAGGACCATTCATTATGGTATTCCTAAGCTTGATGAAGAAATTAAAATACCCTATTATGATTCAAGCACTCTAAATGAGGAAAAGATGAATGAAATATAGATTGCATTAGATAAGAGAAGGAGGCAAGAGGCAATGAGGAAAGAATACAAATACAAGCAGGCAATGAATGAGATAAAAGATATATTCATGGATGATTTTAGTCTTCAACCTCCAGATGCAAACAGGCCAATACTTGAGCAACTATCTGATATAGTTGACCAAGTGAATAATGAAGACCATGATACTAATGTTAAACTAATGGAATGGTCAAAAAAGAAGTTTACAAGAAAAGTCAACCAGAAAATAGCTTATAACATAATTTTGGGATAGGTTGACCTAGCTAAGAAATTGGAAAATGTAAAGAGTGTATTAGGGAACATATTTTCCCTTTATAGAAAATTGTGTGATTTTTCTAGGTTCACACAAGAAATAAATCCAAAAATTTTGAATCTTGAGAGTAAATTAAAGCTCTCCAGCATGCAACTACTCTCAGATCCTGCACAAAGTGAAAAGCAATTTTCTCAAACACTTCACACTTATAGGGAATTAGTTGCATTATTAGCAGAAGCGGCCACTATCAAAGAAAAGCTTATGCAAATCCAAGCCGTCATCACTCCTCACTTGGAAGTATTACACAAGGAGAAAATGTGTGCAGAAACAGTTCTGAAGAAGGATCCAAACATTTCTACACATGAAGGGCTTGTTGATCTAGCAGCAGAGCTTGCAATCCAACAAAAGTCATTGGATATTGCCTTAAATAACTAGGATGTAGCTCTCCAAATACTCCTTGAGGTAAATAAGACATTTTTGGCCAAGCATGGCATTACTATTTAGGACCCTTTGACATCCATATCAAAAAGGGGGAGATAATATTCTAAGGGGGAGATAATATTGTGAATATTGTGAAGATATATTAAAGAGAATATTAGACATAATGGCACAAGACATCAGAATTCATGACATGACAAGGCATGATCAACTCAGGGGGAGTTATAATAATTTTTGAGGTATATATTGTAAGTTAGAACATTTTGATCAAAGTTTTTTAAACCTCTGTATATATACCAATCAGATCAGTGAACATACTCATAAAATTCTTAGTTAAGTGTTTTTGACACTCATGTCAAAGGGGGAGATTGTTAGTCCAAGAATGGTTTTGACACTTGAGTGCCAACACACTTAATCACTTTCTACATTAAAGTCGAGTACACTATGTATGTTGAGCCACAGGTTGTGCCAAGTCAGTTAAACCATCAAGTGCCAAGTGATCTTCAAGTGCCAAGCAACCTTCAGGTGCTGAGTGAAGATCAAGCACCGAGTGACTACAGGTACCAAGTATGATACAAGTGTCAAGAAATATTCAGGTGTCGAGTCATAAACAATGTTGAGCAAGATAGGAACAATACAAAAGCCGAGTTATAGAAGTGTCGAGCATCAGGAAGCAGTAAGTGCCAAGTAACTCAAAATCAGTATATGAGTTTGTAACTTCACAAACTTAGATGTAAACCATTTTCATGGATGATATATGACAAATCTCGAAGGATTTAAGTGATAAGATCAAATCATTTAAATTTCCTATGCAATCTACATGCAGCCAATAAGAAAAATGGAGAAGGCATGCAACCAATGATAGAAGTATAAGGAATAAGTGGAAACAGAGATTCAATATGGATTGTAGATCCACATCTAACCCTAAGTATTTGAATGTCTTTATAAGGAAGACTAAGTCCCATTGTATGGTGAGGGATGAAGGTGTGGAAGGAAAACTATTTTCAGAGTGAAGTATAAAAAGACTTAGAGGAAGAGATCAGCAGTTAAATATCCAGTTAATCAAGAACAAAGCAGGGGATACAAATGAGTATCAGATCTCAGAGGATCAAGGTCAGAAGAAAGCAGATCAAGTGCCTGTATTCAGAAATCAAGGATTGTAAGCTATTAGGCTTATTATACCTAATACCCTTTAGTCATTTTATTAGAAAGGAAATCCTATGATGATAGGTTAGCTTAACAACTATTTTGTAGATCCTTTAAACAAGTGATTAAATCCTTTGATAGGGTAGCGCTTCATGTAAAGTGTTTGTAAATCCTTTAACTAGGCCACTATTGATACAATGTAAAGCCTTCAACACGGCAGGCCTTTAACAGGGCAAACCATCAGAAGTGGTTAAACATTATTGCTACAGTAATTTTTGTGGGTATCATCCCCACCCTAGTTTTACCTTCTTATTCGTGGAGGGTTTTTGGGTTACCAAAATCTTAAGTGTTATGTGGTGATGCATATTTGTTTCTCATAATTTCTTAATGTTTCTATGCATGCATGTTCATTTCAAAGATATGTTATTAAGGATTTAAAATAGGTTAGAAGCTAGTACTTCTGATTCACACCCCACCCCCCCCCCCCCCCCCCCTCCCACCTCTCAGAAGCATTCTTTCCAATAAGATATTACAACACTATTTATTGTAAAAACCATAAGGATTTGCAATGCTTGTATATTGTAGATGTCAAATTTTCAATGAAGGATGTAGGAAATCTCCACTAATGCAACAAATATACCAAAGCCACATCATGGAGCCATGGATATAAATGTGCATCAATGAAGAGGGTGATAAATTTCTCAATGTAGATCTCCTCCCTTGATGGCCAAAAAATACTAGATGTTGAAGAGAAAATGCTCACAAAGGATCCTTGAATCTTAGATGCTTGGTGGAAATCTTCTTGTTTGAAGGATTTAATGCTTGAGCTTGTCTTGTGATTTCTTGATTGATTGTAGATTGATGTCAAAATGAGGTTCCTAGGCTTTCTTTTATACTAGTTTCTAGGTACAAAACTAAAGCAAGCTGACATGACTCCTTAATTATTAAATTAAACTCCCTAAGACAAAACCAACCCCAAGATTTAAAATCCTTAGAGAACAAGTCAACTTGGTTGACGTATTCCCTAAATAGGTTGACTTGGTTGATGTGTTCTAGGGATGGTCCATAAGAAATAACAAGGAGAAAGATTGATTGAGCATGAATCCACCAATGGTCCATAAGGTTAGTAAATGATGAGAGCTAAAAGGTCTTAAACAATGAGTGCATCCCTTTTAAAATGGTATAGAAAGGTTTCCCAAAGTCAAGAAAAGGTGCATCCCAATGGACATTAATGTTTTCAAGTGTCATAAAAAATCCTTGTTGGTACTAAATTTATATGTTGGAGATAACTTGATTCTTGAAGCTTTTAATATTCAAGAATCCATTACAGATTTTTGGACCTCTGAAGAAAGTAGATCATGTTGAAAATAATTGATCAATTGTATATTGTCTTTGATGTTACACAAAATGTCATATCTTTACTAGTCAGTGTATGTCGAGCTCACTTGGGTGATAAAGAAAATTTCCTATGTTTGTTGAGCATTCCAATGTTTACCAAGTTTAGAAGACAGTGTCTACCTAGTTGTCTCGAGCGCTTAAGAGAAGTTCACAGAAGTTGAGTGTTAATTGTGCTCTCTCAATTAACAAAGGAAACATTCGATGGAACCAGTGTTAACCAAGTTTACTCAGTTACCAAAGGAAGTTTGCAAAGATGTAGTGTTAACCGAGTTCACTTGGTTAACACAAGAAAATTATTTTAGTGTTAGTGTGTATTGAGCTAGGTCGGCTAGCGAAGGATTTTCTTGTTTTGGAATATTGAGTTTAATGGGTTTGTTTGTTAGTTCCAACCAACTAAAGAGATGAATATTGATTTTTATAAGTTGTATTCAAGCTGACTTGATAATGTATATGATATAAGTATAAGGTCAAGTTGAGGATTGAAGATGTGTGGGAATGTGTGGAAGATAAGAAGATGCTTAGAGGAAGCGAATTGGAAGAATAATCAAAATATCCATGTTGGGATGCAATGATTAACCTAATTAGGAAGGATCAAGTATTCAAGCTAGAATTGAGATTTGAAATTAGATATATAGTTACATTAGTAATAAGGTCATTTCATTGTTACTCTTTAGCCATTATTGCAATGAACAAAATGTTAGAAATAGGAAATACTGAGAGGGGGGGGTGAATTAGTAATCTACAAACTTGAGTCACCAACTAGTTATTATTTGTTAATTTAAACCATACATAACAAAGTAATAAAGTAAAGTTGAATAGTAACAGTACCCATGCACAAAGATAACTCATGAAACCATATTTTGTTAACTTAGGAAACCTTGGCCAAGGGAAAACCCCAGTGGGGATGATACCCACTAGATAATGTATTGATATATAAGTTCCTTGTTAGAGGATAGACCCTATTAGGAGTCAATGAGAAAATTCAATATAGAGAGTCCCTGTTGGGAAACTTTGAATCCCTGTCACGAGATTCGAACCTTGTTAGCAGTTGTGCCAAACCTATTAGGAGTTGTAGTACAGTAGATGCAAGATGAGCCCACCGACAAAACATGCACTTCCAATTACAAGAAGAGCTCATTACCTAAACAAGTAATCAAACTTCTAGAATATAGATCCTATAACTTCTTTCTTTTCTAATTTTTGATCTTTAGCACGATTTTAGATCACAAAATAGATTTTAAAAAACATCACATATATCACTTTCATATTAAGTTTGCATATCATAATACTTGCACAACTTACACTTGAATTCACAAGATGTCTTTTGCATAAATACCATGTCTTTACACAAATTTCTGCTAGGTTAGCTAAGATCATAATATACTTTTTCAATTTAGAGTAAACATCTAGGATGTTGGCCCTAATTAGTCAAGTAATTATTTTGTAAACAAAATAATTTCTTTCTTTTATTTTTGTTATCCTATTTCATTGGTAAAACATGAATATCTATTTTGCATACAGTCTGTACTAACTTCCAAGGTTATAAATTTCATCATCAACATGTATACTATCTCCATCTAACTTCGCTAGTCATAATATGACATCGGTAACAAGTTACATACAAAACAATACACTATTGTATACCAAATTCATACGTAGACAATTTTTTGAGTACCAAATTCTGAGGTTTCTTGTAAGCATGTACATCATGTGTTTCCATAAATTATAACAATTACATATCTTTATTAGCCAATTGTCAACACAAAATCTCTTAATAGAGTTAGCCTAATAGCTATTTGCCAAATCCTCTAACAAGGTGGCATTTCTAGATTGAAATGTCTAAAGACCTCTAATAAAACCACTCCTAATAGGGTGAATTAAATCCTCTAGCAGGGTCACACCTAATAGTGTTTTTTATAACATTTAACAAGGTTGGTTCCTAAAATGGCTCACTTCAAAAGAGTGAAAAATAGTAACTAGTTGCAATTGGTGGTTTTTCAGAAATTGGGTTTCCACATTAACTCTTGGTGTCACTTGTGTCCATGTTATTTCTTCTATGTGTATGCAACTAAGTTAATTAAAATTAATTACACTTAACACCTTAAGAGTTTCATATTCAATATTTGTCAAGCAACAATTGGCATTATAGTGTTTATCGAGTTACAACATACTAATAGTGTTAACCAAGTGCCTGTGTGTTTACCAAGTAACAATAGTTTCAATAGAGTTTATATTTTGTATTGGCATCTAAGGGATCTAGGATTTATTTTTGTGGTGATTGATTCACCCCTCCCCTCTTAGTTACTCCTCTTATATTTCTAACAATTGGTGTTAGAGCTTTTGGTGCTTGCATAAAAGGTTTCAAGGACCTAAGATAAAGATCAAGATGTCTTACAAAAGAGAGATTCCCAAGTTGAACAAAGATAACTTCGAGGCATGGCGAGAACTTATGAAGCTATATTTGGCAACCATCAATGAGTCAGGTCTAAAATATTTGAATGCTCAGTATAAGGCTCCTACTGGAACATTGACTATGGAGGAGATTATTGAAAATAAGAATCATAATGTCATGATGATTGACATTGCATCGACTCTTAACTATGTTGAATTTGATGAAGTCAAAGGGTGTGCTACTACTCATGAGATGTGGACTAAATTAAAAGATATCTATGCAGGTGATGATAATGTGAGAAGAGCCAAGGAAGAAATCTTGAGAGGTTAGTTTGATCAAATGAAGATAAGGGAAGATGAAGATATTGCAAAATATGTTGAGAGAATCAAAGCTAGTGTAAGTACAATCAAAGCCTCTAAAGGGAAAATTGATGATGTGACAGTGGTCAACAAGGTACTTAGAACCCTTCTTCCTATCTATGTAATTAGAGTGTCAACTATTCAAGAGATGATATGTGGCCCAAATACTAAGATAGCCTTAGATTCTCTAGTGGGAAGGTTGATAGCATTTGAGCTAGATAACTATGATAATTATGTTCCTAGTTCTAGCAATCTTGAGCCTACATTTGAAGCTAAGTTTCACTCAAGAAGAAAGTTGCAAAGTCAAAAGGCAAACAATCTAAAAGTGAAGAGGAAGACAGTTCTGACAATGATCTTGAAGCCATTGAAGAACTACTCGCGAGAAGATATCCCAAAGGAAATGAAGAGTACAAAGGTAAAATTCCTCTAATTTGTTTTTCTTGTGAAGAAGTTGGTCACATTGTTGCAAGGTGTCCAAATAGAGAAGGCAAAGAAGAAAAGAAGAACAACAAGTATAAAGGCAAGAAGGATTTCAAAAACTATAGGGACTAGAAGGATAAAGGTAAGAAGTCATGTTTCATGGCTAAAGATTCTGATAATAGTGATGATGATGAAATGGTTTATATTGTTGTAAAAGATGAATCTGATGATGAAGAAGATAAAATGACACTTATTGCTCAAGTTATAAAAAGTGATGCATGGATTATTGATAGTGGTTGTTCTCATCATATGACTAGTGATAAAACAAAGTTTGAACATATGGAACACTATGATGGTGGAAGTGTGAGATTTGGAAACAATGGACCATGTTGCATAAAAAGAAAAGGTTGTATTTCTCTAACCAATGAAGTTAGATGTGACAATGCTTATTGGGTAGAAGGACTAAAACATAATCTACTAAGTGTGGCATAGTTGAATAAAATTGGATTCAAAGTAGAATTCATGAATGGGAAGGCTAAGCTGCTAGATGGCAAAGGAAATATAGTTGGGTACTATAATCAAACAAAAGGTAACTTATTCTACCTAGATCTAAGTGAAAGTTCATGTTTCATTGCTCAAGTAGAAGAAAGTTGGCTATGGCATAAAAGGTTGTGTCATGTGAATTTTGATAACTTGATCAAGATAAGAAAAAAAAAAAGAGTAATAGGTATTTCTAGTTTGAGCAAACCTGACATGGGAATGTGCAAGAACTATCAAATTGGTAAAATGGGAAAGACAAGTTTCAAGAGAAAGAACTATCATTCTGAAGAAATCTTGGAGCTAGTTCATGTAGACCTTTATGGACCTATTGGTAG
The DNA here is from genome assembly GCA_028749045.1 of Cupressus sempervirens. NCBI lineage: Eukaryota > Viridiplantae > Streptophyta > Pinopsida > Cupressales > Cupressaceae > Cupressus > Cupressus sempervirens. The sequence continues at coordinate 81,010,294 of CM053787.1, read as the reverse complement.
AGATAGCTATAATGAAGATAATTATTTCATTTTATTTTTCAATGATTATTCTAGGATGATGACAATAATGTATCTGAAAGATAAGTCAAAATCTTTTCAAAAATTCAAGTGGTGTCTGGCTAGAGTGGAGAAGGAAATAGGAAAGAAACTGAAATGTTTGAGATCATATAAAGGAGGTGAATTCATTTCTAATTAATTCAATGAATTTTACACTAAAAAAGGAACCAAAAGACAAGTATTGGACCCTAATACACCTCAGTAGAATGGTATAGAAAAAAGAAGGAACATATCAATCATGGATTGTGCAAGAACCCTAATGATAGAAAAGAATGTTGCAATCAAATAATGGAAGGAAGAAATTAGTACAATAGCTCATACCTTAAATAGAGTATAGCTAAAGAAAGACTCAAATAGACTCCTTATGAACTATGGTATGGCTATAAACCTAATGTAAGTTACTTGAACATATTTGGTAGAAAATGTTTATCTTGAAGGAGACTAGGAAAGGTAAATTTGATGTCAAAAGTGATGAAGGCATATTCCTAGGATACTCTAGCAGAAGTAAAGCATACAAATGTTTGGATCTAACCACTCGTAAGACCATAGAAAGTGCACATGTAAAGATTGATGAGTTTGCAAAAAAGAGTGACAAAGAGAGTAGCAAAGAATGTAAAGATTATAGAAAGTTTATCTACTTTGAACTTGATACATTGCATAATCCAATTGGAAGTCAACAAAATTTACCTCCTGAGTCCCCAAAATCTCCAGAAGCACTCAAATTGTGGCTAGAGCGAACTGAGTCATAGTTTGAAGGACCTGAGTCGCAGTCAAAGGCTACGAGTTGCAACCAGTGCAACTCAAGTCTGAGTCTGAAGGACCTAAGTCACAGATAGTGGGACACAAGCATGATGCAAAGAATCATGGTGAGGCAAGTGGAACAGGTTCTAAATCCAAAGTGCCTATATTAGAAATACATGTAAGAAGGCACCATGCACCTAAGAAAATTATTGGAGAGAAGACAAAAGGTACAATGACAAGGAATAAATTGAAAGGTACATGTTAGCTTACTGAATTTGAACCTAGAACAATTAAAGATGATTTGAATAATGAAATTCGGATTGAAGCATGAATGAAGACATAGAATAGATGGAGAGGAATAAGGCCTGGACTCTTGTTCCTAGACCCAAGGATAATAATGTAATTGGCACTAAGTGGGTTTTCAAAAATAAACTGAATGAAAATGGAGAAGTTTCAAGAAAAAAAGAAAGGTTAGTATGCAGAGGTTATTCTCAAGAGGAAGGTGATGATTATGGTGAAACTTTTTCTCCTATTGCAAGATTAGAAAGTGTTAGGACTCTACTTGCTTATGTTACACATAAAGGATTTAAAGTAGATTAGATGGATGTTAAATCTACATTCTTGAATGGAATTCTAAAAGAATAAGTCTACATAGAACAACCTGAAGGTTTTGTAGATCCCAGCAAAATGGATATGGTTTGTAAAATGCACAAAGCATTGTATGGTCTTAAGCAAGCTCCCAAAGCTTGGTATGAAAGGCTTCATAATTATTTGATGAAGATTTCTTTTCAAAGGACAAATAATAACAACAATCTATAATCAAAGAAGGACTAGACAAGAAGATTGTGTTGGCAAAAATCTTTGTGGTTGATACATTTTTACTAGAAATTATGATGTGTTCAAATCCTTTTTAGAGGAAATGAGTAAAGAATTTGAGATGTCAATGTTTGGAGAAATCAAATTCTTTGTTGGCTTGTAGATTCAATAGAAGAAATATGGTATCTACATTACACAATCTAAGTATATTAAGGAGATACTGAAGAAATTTGGAATGGAGGATCGAAGACTAGTTGGAGCACCTATGTCTACTGGAGATAAGCTTTCCAAAAATGATGATTCCAAGGAGGTAGATCATACCACATATAGATCAATGATTGGAAAACTTTAGTATGTAGTACATACCAGGCTTGATATTGCTCTTATAGTTGGTATTGTGGCAAGATTTTCAACTAATCCTAAAGAAAATCATATGATGGTAATAAAGAGAATCATGAGGTATCTGAAGGGTACTAAAGATTATGGATTATGGTACAAGAAAGGAGGAAATTTAGATTTGAAAGCTTTCACTGATGCAGATTGGCTAGGAAGTGTTGATGACAAGAAGAGCACCAGTGGTGGAGTGTTATTTCTTGGTAAAAGACTAGTGTCTTGGACAAGTAAGAAGAAAAATTACATCTCTCAATCTATAGCAGAAGCATAGTATGTTCCAATATTGTTTGGTTCAAACAATTTTTGGTAGGTATGAAGGCAAAAATCAAGGATCCATTGGTTTTTTATCATAACACTAGTGCAATTAATATATCAAAGAATCTTGTGATGCATACCAAGACCAAGTATATTGTAATAAAATATCATTTTCTGAGAGAATTGGTGCAAGACAAAGAGGTGAGATTAGAATATATGAATACTAAAGAACAAAGTGTAGACATATTCACCAAGCCATTACCTAAGGATGCATTTTTATATCTAAGAGGTAAGCTAGGTATTATTCCCCTATCTAAAGCTCACTAAACAACAATATTTAGTGATGCATCAACCAGAGCATGTTAAAGATCAGTCAAGTTGATATTGTAATGAAAGGGAAGATTGCATATGAATCAGTACATCAAGTACATTGAAATTCACTAAATATTATTTTTGGCATAAGATGTCAAAGAGGGAGAGTTTGTTGGGTTTCATAGCATAGAAATATTCTAAAGAGGGAAAGTATACTTTCATATCATAGAAATTTTCTTTAAATATTTCAAAGAGGGAGAACTTGGGAAAGATGTCAAATGAGAACTTGGTCTAATATCAAAGAGGGAGAGTTTTCTATCAGAAGATGTTGAAGATAGAGAAAACTTGGAGAGTTTTCTAACAGAGGAGAAATTGAAGTTAGAGGGAATTCAAACTGATAAACGGAGTTCTCATGGATGAGAATCACAATGAAACTAAGGATATTATCCTTACTTTTATTTTTCTCTAAAATTTCATTATATTATGACATGTCGTGTTGCGATCAATACCAAAGAGGGAGATTGTTGAAAATAATTGATCAATTGTATATTGTCTTTGATGTTACACAAAATGTCATATCTTTGTTAGTCGGTGTATGCCAAGCTCACTCATCAGATCAAGATAGTTTCCTATGTCTGTCAAGCATTCTAATGTTTACGAAGTTCAGAGGACAATGTCTACCAACTTCACTCGGGTGCTTAAGAGAAGTTCACAGAAGTTGAGTGTTAACCAAGCTCACTCGATTAACAAAGAAAATATTGGATGGAACCAGTGTTAACTGAGCTCACTTGGATACCAAAAGAAGTTTGTGAAGATGTAGTGTTAATTGAGTTCACTTGGTTAACACAGGAAAATCATTTCATAGTGTCTACCAAGTTGGGTCACCTAACAAAGATTTTTTTTTGTCATATTAAGTTTAATGGGTTTGTTTGTTGCTTCTAGTATACTAAAGAGATGAATATTAATTGTTATAAGTTGTATTCAAGCTTACTTGACAATGTATATGATATAAGTATAAGGTCAAATTGAGGATTGAAGATGTGTGAGAATGTGTGGAAGATAAGAAGATGCTTAGAAGAAGTGAATTGGAAGGATATGCAAAATATCCTTGTTGGGCCGCAACAATTAATTTAATTAGAAAGGATCAAGTATTTGAACTAGAATTGAGATTTGAAATCAGCAATACAGTTGCATTAGAAATCAGGTCATTTCATTGTTACTCTCTAACCATTGTAGTAGTGAACTAAATCTCTTAATAGAGTTAGCCTAATAGCTATTTTCTAAATCGTCTAACAAGGAGGCATTTCTAGATTGAACTGTCTAAAGACCTCTAACAAGGCCACTCCTAATAGGGTGAATTAAATCCTTTTATAGGGTCACACCTAATATTATGTTTTGTAACCTTTAACAGGGTTGGCTCCTAACAAGGCTTACTTCAGAAGAGTGAAAAATAATAACTAGTTGCAATTGGCAATTTTTTCCAAATTGGGTTTCCATGTTAAATCTTAGTGTCACTTGCGATCATGTTATTTCTTCTATATTCTTGCAACTAAGTTAATTAATGTTAATCACACTTAACATATTAAGATCTGCATGTTCAGTATTTTCTAAGTAACAATTGATAATATAGTGCTTGCTGATTTACAACATATTGTTAGTGTTAACTGAGTGCCTATGTGTGTTAACCGAGTAACAATAGTTTCAGAAAATTTTATGTTTTGTACGAACAACAAAGGGATATGGGATTTATTTTTGTGGTAACTGATTCGCCCCTCCAAGAGATCATTATTATTAAGTGTCAGATATAATCCTCTTAATCATAAGGAGGTTAGTTTTTAGACTATATCAACTATTTTAAGGAAGTGCATAATCAATGTGTCTAAAAGGAAAACAATAGATGATGAAGATATGACCAACATAGTACTAAGAGGCTTGCCAACATATTAAGGAGCTCTTGTTAAAAAAAATTAATTTATTGTAGAAAATCAAACACTTGACTTTGACAAAGTTACATCTTTAATTTGCAAAAGAAAATAAGATAGGTGTGAGTTAAATCATACACAAGATATAGAAAGTACATGTTAGCATGAATGTTGATGATACTACATTGGGGGAGTATCCTAAGCATTGGAGAGTATTGACATGTTGTATTCATGACTATGTTTGTCATTGATGTCGACATAGTAGTAAGTCTATGAAGGTTGACAAATTAGCAGAGAGAGATCTTACTTGTATTGACAAGGTTTTTCCTATCTAGTGATGCACGGTCATGGGCATGTTTAGTACAGTGTCTTGATGATGTGATTCATTTCTCAACACAAAAGTCGATGATGTACGAAAGTTGTACTTGATTTACTAAGACTAGTTTAGAGATAGAGTGCTTGGAAAGTAGTTTTTGATGTTTGTATTATATCTTTCATCTGAGATGTAATAAAGAGATGTGCAGTTAGATAGTGATAGAGGATAGTCGAATGATGATGTTAGTGGATGTGCAAGCCCTAGTATCACATGTGTGAGAAGTTGTGTATACAATGAACTGACAATGATAATTACAATTGTAATTAATTATAATTAATTAGGAAAGTGTCAAGGCTAACTCAAGGAATTATTTTGAAGATATGATATAAAGGAAAGATGTTTTCCTTATTTGTAATGGAGGAAGAGTGTTGTGATCATTGTATGAAGTGTGAAGTGTGAAAAGGAGAAAAGTGTTTACTAACTACGAGTAAGTGATCCAAGGGATTATTAGATGCAAGTTTTGTGATCTGATTACAAGATCAGAAGGAGCAGAGGTCTAGTTGACAGGACAGAGGAAGGAAGTACTATTCAATTATATTATTCTACAAGGAATAATATAGAGATCATTTGGACAGTGGATTCATTTGTCTTAATCTTGAAGTTGTTTGGGTAGTGGGTCCAGTTATCTTCCACAACTCTTAATAGGGTTGGAATCTCCTAACAGGGATTGATATGTACTAAATTTTGTTCTAGACTCCTAACAGGGCCCATCCTCTAACAAGGAATGTTTATATTAGTACATCATGTTGTGGGTACCCTCCCTACTAAGGTTTTCCCTCTAATCAAGGGTTTCCCTAGTTAACATATATGGTGTTATTGTGTATGAGTATCTTGTTGTGGTTTTCTATTATATTATTCATATGATTAATTTTGTTTAAAGTTGATAACTATGATAGTAGTCAGATAATTGATTCACCCACCCTCCCAGTTATATTGGTGGACTATATATTCTAACAATTGGTATAAGAGCTTCAAGTCCTTCAAGGTTAAACTTAATAGCTTTGGGAGGTCGATGGTGAACCTTTTCAAAAAGGATAGTCCTAGATTTGATGGGGCCAACTATGATAGTTGGAAGGAGATGGTGAAGACTCATATGTTGTGCATGGGTCCAGGTTATTGGATCTTGAAAAAGAGTGAGAAGATAATTGTTAAAGAAGGGACACTTAACTAATGCAGTGAAATAGAGGGAGATCTATTCATGTACAACATGAGAGATAGAGAAGCTTTACTATCAACTCTTCTAGAGAATGAATACAGTCAGGTAAAATCACTTCAAACATCTCATGAAATTTGGAAAGCATTAGAATCTACTTTTGAAGTTGATATACATACAAAGAGAATAAGATTGCAAAATTTGATATGAGCATTTCAAGATGCTAAAATGATGGAAGATGAATCTACTATATTAGTAGGATACTAGATATTTTTGCAAGAATAAAGTCACATGGTTCAACCAAGGAAGAAGATGAGGTTGTGTAGAAGATCTTGAAAACCTCGACACCACCATTCAAGCAAGTTGCTCAGATGATTCAACTACTAATACCCTACACCAATGAGTTTACCAAGGAAACATTGCTTGGAAGGTTGGAATTAGAAGAAGTGGATCTGAGACAATTAGGAGAACTGACAAGAGTTGAGACATCTTTCAATGCCTTGAATGTTAGGTCAAGCCTGTCTAGAAGTGCACACATGCATGGAGATTTTGCAAGTAGCAGTGGAACTAGATCTAATGAAGACAAGAAGATTGAGGAAGGCATAGAACTTCTTGTGAGAAGAGAAAAAGATGGTAAGAATATCTTTAAATGTTGGACTTGTAATGATTTTGGTCATTAAGCATCTAAATGTCCTAAAAGTGAGAAAAAGTATAAGGGAAAGTTTAAGCCTGGGAGAGATAGGAATTGCTTGTATGCTAATGAAGATGGGAAATTTGATAAAAAAGGTTAGAGTGAAAGTGATGATAAGATAGGATTTGTAGCTATTAAAGAAGATGATCTTGTTAGAGAAATTAGAGAAGAAAAGGCTCTAGTTTCCCAAGTTGAAAAGCAATCTAATTGGATAATAGACAGTGGTTGTTCACATCACATTAATGGTGATATGAATAAGTTTGTCAAATTCAGAAAGTATGATGGAGGAATTGTTAAAGTTGGTAACAATGCAACCTATCATATTACAGGGATTAGATCCATTCCTTTAGCTAGAAGAACTAACAATGATGATGTTTATTTTTTTGATGGATTCAAGCATAATTTATTGGGTGTTGGATAGTTGGTAAGATGATAAGATGATTGGAAATGGAACTAGGTCCAGAGATAATGTATTTCAGTTGAATCCCACTGGAATGACTTGTTTGGTTGCTAAAGTGAATAACAATTGGTTATGGAATAGGACATTCTATCATATAGACTTTGATAATATTGTAAAGGTCAATAGCACATATGTAATCAGAGATTTACCTAAGATATTTAAGCCTACTAATGTGTTTTGCAAAGAATGTATCTTGGCTAAGCAGAAGAAGGTATCTTTTCCTAGCAAGAAGTTCACAACCATAGAGAAGATGGAGATTGTTCACACATATCTGAGTGGTCCCTCAAGAACAAAAGGATTCTATAGTGAGAGGTATTTTATGATTTTTGTTGATGATTCCACTAAAATTATGTGGGTAGTGTTTCTTGAAGAGAAGTTTGAAGCTTCTGAGAATTTCAAGATATTTAAGAACAGAATTGAGAATGAATCTAGTGTTAAGATAAAATGTTTGAGATCAAATAGAGAAGGATAATTCACCTCTAGATAGTTTAACGTGTTTTGTGAAGAGAATGGAATCAAAAGGTAGTTATCTTCATCTAGAACACCTGAATAGAATAGGATTGTAGAAAGAAGAAACATATTAGTAGCAGAGGTAGCAAGAGCAATGATGTATCTAAGACATTTTGGAGAGAAGCAATCAATATAGCAGTGTACACTTTGAATAGAGTACAGATCAGAAAAGGTATGAGAAAAACACCTTATGAATTATAGTTTGGTCATTCACCATCAGTTAAGTATTTTAGAATATTTGGAAGCAAGCATTATATTAAGAGAGATGATGATGTTGGTAAGTTTGATCCAAGAAGTGATGAAGGTATCTTTCTTGGCTATTCATTGGAAAGAAAAGCATACAGATGTTTTAATCATAGAACTAAGACAATAGTTGAGTGCACAAATGTAAATATTGATGAAAATTTTGAAACTAAGGAAAAGATGTTAGATTAGAATTCAGAGAAGAAGATAATCATGGAATTGTTAAACAAAATACAGAAGTTTTCTTTGAGACTGACAATGTTCTGTAGAATGGTGTGTTAATTGTTGAGAAAAGTGGAGAGAAGAGATCTGAAACTAGAGATGAGATAAGAGTTGAGATTTCAACTCCTACCTCTAAAAGGAATTTGACAAAGAATCACCCTCCAGAGTAGATAATTGGAAGCAAAGACAAAGGTGTGATGACAAGAAACAAAGTTAATGAAGAGATATGTTTGATTTCTCAAGTTGAACCTAAGAGTGCAAATGAAGCATGTAAAGATGATCATTGGATTTAAGCGATGAAGGAAGAATTAGATCAGATTGTGAAGAATGAAACATGGGAGTTAGTTCCTAGACCTAAAGATAAAAATGTGATAGGAACGAAATGGGTATTCAGAAACAAGATCAATGAGCAAGGTGAAATTGTGAGGAACAAGGCTAGACTTGTATGCAAGGGATATTCACCGTAAGAAGGCATAGACTATGAGGAGACATATGTAGCTATAGCCAAAATGGAAGTAGTAAGAATGTTCTTGGCTTATGCAACAAATAAGTTCAAGGTATATTAGATGGATGTTGAATCAGCCTTCTTGAATAGAGAACTTGAAGAAGAGGTATATATTTAGCAACTTGAAGGTTTTCCTCTGAAAAAAGACAAAGACATGGTATGCAGACTAAAGAAACCTCTATATGGTTTGAAGCAAGCACCTAGAACCTGGTATGCAAGGTTGGACAACTATTTGGAAAAGCTTGGATTTGGTAAAGGTATGATAGATAGTAACATGTATTTGAAAGAAATTGAGAATGGTTTGCTGATAAAAGTAATTTTTTTTTTTATGACATCATATTTGGAGGTAATGATGAAGCAAGTGATAAGTTTTCTGAGGAAATGAAGAATGAACTTGAAATGAGCATGATAGGAGAAATGAAGTTTTTCCTAGGTTTGTAGATTATTCATAATAATGATGGTATATTCATTTTAGGAAAAAAGATTTTTTTCCTAGGATTGTAGATTATGTAGAACAATGATGGTATTTTCATTTCAAAAGATAAGTACTTGAAAGAATTGTTGAAAAGGTTTGGATTGGAAAGTTGTAAGCTTTTTGGTATACCTATGATAATTGGTCACAAGTTATCTAGAAAGGATGAGACACCTATAGTTCAACAGAAGAGGTATAGATCCATGATTGGAGGTTTGCAATATCTGACTCACACTAGACTAGATATAGCAAATGCAGTCGGGACTGTAACTAGATTTCAAGATGATCCTAAGGAGTATCATTATATAGCAATAAAGAGGATATTCAGATATTTGAAAGGAACATCTGACTATGGAATTTGGTATGACAGATCAAATGATTTTACTCTATGTGCATATACTAATGCAGATTGGGTAGGCAATATAGATGATAGAAAGAGCACCACTGGCAGAGCATTCTTTCTTAGAGGAAGATTGGTTTCTTGGCTAAGCAAGAAACATGATTGTATTTCTCAAAGTATAGATGAGGCAGAGTATGTTGCAGCAACAAATAATTGTAATGAAGTGATGTAGATGAAATAGATGCTAAAGGATATCAGAATTGAGTTTGCAAAACCTATTATCATTTACTGTGATTACACAAGTATAGTAAGTATGTCTAAGAATCTTGTATTGCATTCTAAGACTAAGCATATATATATAAAGTATCATGTGTTGAGAGAGAAAGTAGTAGAAAAGGAGATTATATTAGAGTATGTGAGTACTAAAGATCAAATTGCAGATATCTTTATGAAGCCTTTACCTAAAGATACATTTGAGTACTCGAGAGGTATGCTTGGGGTTACACCACTACCTACTTTTGAGTAGATGATGCTGAGATTGCATCAGTCCATTGGTATAGAGCACTATTGTTAGACTAGACTAAATGTCGATGTTTCCCATATGGGGGAGTATCTATGATGAATTAAGTCATTGAGGACTCTTGGTATTTGGTCTTGAATAGTGTCTTTCGGCACTCGAGCTGGTTGAAGACTTGGAGCAGTTAATTGAAATAATGAGGACTTTATCATTGATGCTAATGGGGGAGAGAATATGAAAAACATCTCCAAGGGATTATTGGATGCAAGTTTTGTGATCTAGTTACGAGATTAGAAGGAGCAAAGGTCTAGTTGATAGAGAGGAAGTGCTATTCAATTCTATTATTTTGCAAAGAATAATACAAATATCATTTGGATAGTGGGCTCATTGGTCTTAACCTTAAAGATGCTTGGGCAGTGGGTCCAGATGTCTTCCACAACTCCTAACAGGGATTCAAAGGCTCCTAACAGGGACTGATATGTAATGAATGTTGTTATAGACTCTTAATAGGGTTCGTCCTTTAACAAGGAATATTTTTATTAGTACATCATCTTGTGGGTACCATCCCCACCGAGGTTTTCCCTCTGATCAAGGGTTCCCTAGTTAACATATTTGGTATTATTGTGTATAATTATGTTGTTGTGGTTTTTGATTATATTACTCATATGGTTAAATTTTTTTAAATTTGATAATTGTGGGGTAAAAGCACAAACTTGTGTCTCCCTTTTGTAAAGGAAAAGGCTAACAAAAGTATAATTGTTCACCTTTAATGACATAAAACTTGGAATATTATTTTGAAATTGAAAATGAAGTAAACTAATGAAATGTGTAGAAATGGATTAAGTTTAGGATTATTATTTTTAATAATTATTTGGAATAGGAATTTGATATATTTTCCTAAATGTTTTAGATAATTTTCTAGCTACTAAAAAACACTGAAAATTAGGAGTCTAGTTCCCACCACAAAACTATATGAAAATGAACTTATCTCCCTTTGATCTTAGACTATGTTATGGATAACATATATAGCTATAACAATCAAAAATAAAAATTAGCTTTAGACCTATATTTTCTCTTTTATAATGATTCAAGTTTCAACTCACCTAAAATCAATAGTTTTCATCTCCCATGACATTTTTCAAAAATAATCTATTCTAACCAAAAGAAAAATTATATATTCTTTAAGAGGACTCTCTCCTGTAGAAAGTCATATAATTTTTTAATTTTTTTGATATGATTTAATAGTTTTTCTTTCTCAAAATTGAAATTTTTTAGTGTTAAAATGCATTCTTGTAGAATTTTTTAATTACAATATACTATATCTAATTAAAACACTATAACCTCTATATGAGAATATTCTTGACTTTGAGCTCTATAAAATGGTGTTTATATATTACTAAATAATATCAAAAAAATAGTAAGAGTTATTGAAACACCACTTTTCTAAAATAATTTTATTTCTTTACTAATTGGATAAAAACTACCATAAAATATGCACTTAAAAGACATTTCCAATTGGAAAAGTGTGAGACCGTATATAACTTAGCTAAAATGAATTTATCTAGATCATATGCTTGAACAAAATTGATTTTTAGATAGAAATACTCAAATTAAGTTGTTCTAATAAGTCATCTTGAAAGGTGACACAACTTTGTACTTTTCCCTATGATAATAGTTGGATAACTGATTCACCCCACCGCCACCACGCCCCCCCCCCCCCCCCCCCCCCCCCCCCCACCTGCCACCCCACCCTTCTCAATTATATTGGTTGACTATATATTCTAACAATTGGTATTAGAGCACTATTGTTAGACTAGACTAAATGTTGATGCTTCTCATATGGGGGAGTGTTTATGATGAATTGAGTCGTTGAGGACTCTTGGTATTTGGTCTTGAACAGTGTCTTTGGACACTTGAGTTGGTTGAAGACTTGGAGCAGTTAATTGACATAATGAGGACTTTTTCATTGATGTTAATGGGGGAGAGAATATGAAAAAAATCTTCTAATTATGAATATGGGAGATATGTACATGAATGGGGGAGAGATAATTATGAGGGAGATTTAGAAAGATTCATGTAAAGAAGAAAGAGGAATACCTCTATGGGGGAGATATGTATTGCAAGTTGTTTACTGTGAACAATTTTTGTCAATCCTAAAGAAGAAGAAGAACATAGCAATGTTCCAGAGGATTTTAGATTTGATTGACGAAGAGGATTTGAGAAGATGATTACAATAGTAGCAACAACAGAGTACTATTTTGGCATTTATGGAACTTAGATATTTTTCACATATGTTGCCATAAATGCCAAAGGGGGAGATTGTTAGAATGTATGATGATGATACTACATTGGGGGAGCATCCTAAGCATTGGAGAGTATTGACATGTTGTATTCATGACTATGTTTGTCATTGATGTCAACATAGCAGTAAGTCTATGAAGACTAGCAAATTAGCAGAGAGAGATCTTAGTTGTATAGACAAGGTTTTGCTTGTCCTGATGACATGGTTCATTGCATAGCACGTAAGTCAATGATGTATGGAATTGTACTTGTTTTACTAAGAGTAGTTAAGAGACAGAGTGCTTGGAAAGCAGTTTCTAGTATTTGTATTATACCTTTCATCTGAGATGTAATAAAAAGATGTGTGGTCAGATAGTGATAGACAATAGTTGAATGATGATACCAACAGATGTGTAAGCCCTAGTATCGCACATGCGAGAAGTTGTGTAGACTATGAGCTGACAATGCTATTTGTAATTGTAATTAATTAATTATCTTGTTATAATTAATTGGAAAAGCCTCAAGGCTGACTCAAGGAATTATTTTGAAGATATGATACAAAGGAAACATGTTTTCCTTTTTTGTAATGGAGGAAGAGTGTTGTGATCATTGTATGAGGTGCGAAGTGTGAAAAGGAGCAGAGAGTTTACTAAATGCGAGTAAGTGATCCAAGGGATTATTGAATGCAAGTTTTGTGATCTGGTTACAAGATTAGGAGCAGAGGTCTAGTTGACAAGATAAAGGAAGGAAGTACTATTCAATTCTATTATTTTGGAAGGAACAATATAGATATCATTTGGACAGTGGATCATTGGTCTTAACCTTAAGTTGTTTGGGCAATGGGTTCAGTTGTTTTCCACAACTCCTAATAGGGTTGGAATCTCTTAACATGGATTCAAAGTCTCCTAGCAGGGATTGATATGTACTAAATGTTGTTATAGACTCCTAACAGGGTCCATCCTCTAACAAGGAATATTTATATTAGTACATCATCTTGTGGGTACCATCCCTACCAAGGTTAGTGTCTTAATGGCTCACTTCAAGGGATGCCAATTCAACATAAAATCAACCAAGGTCAACATATCAAATAGTAAAGTTAAAGTTCTCATCCAAATATCATGATACATGTTTGTAACAACATTGGTCATATTAAAATCATTTTTTTTCAAAGGGAAACAAACTTACTGAATAGGAATCTAATCCCATGAGCATTGATCACAACTGAAAACACTGAAGATTGTCACATTGATGAATATGGTGATAATGTTCCTTAAATACTTGATGAGGAATTTTTATTTTAAAATGTTGTTGTTGATTGTGATTGTTCTTACTTATTTGTAAAACTCATTTTTTTAAATGTTTCATTCAAACCTTATTGCTAAGCTATCTAATAGTCTTCATGGATGATCATTTGGTACACAAGAGGTTTTGTGTCAAATCTTAGTTTAGATCACAAGTTAGGGAATAAATCACTAAAATAGTACAAATATGGTACATGTAATCATATTCTAGCTTGATGTTGAGAGAGAACATGTGTAGTTTGACAAATAATCAGCTAGCTTAATTTAACAGAAAGGTTAAGATATCCATGACAAGTTTGATGTATTTTAATATGGATTTATTATAAATCTCTTTGATAAATAAGGAAACTTGTGGATTTTAGGATAGATCCACAAGAAGAGGTTACTCAATAAGCTATTTGAAGATTTAAGGAAGGGTCTGTAAAGATAAAGTGAACTATTTCTATGTCGAAGCTCAACAAAGAAGTGGTTATGTGTATGTTTATTTTTTAAATGATGTAATGACAATACCTATTAGGTTATTTGTGTTATAAATTATGTTAATTCTCCTATAGGCAGGTAAAATAGGATGTATTGTGTTGAAACATTTAAGTGAGTTATGGTAACAACTCACGTTATTATATGTGTCAAAGTAGTTGTTTGTTATTGTATAATGAGTTGAAATCATCATACTTAGATAATTCATTTAGGGAGTTTCCTATAATGCAGGATCTAAAAAATCCTATAAATATTAAGGGTAGAATATAGAAGAAATATTATTTTTTATGTATATTTGTTAATGTTTACTTCGACCACTATCCATTCTACTTATAAACATAGCCTTCAAGATATGGTTTCAGGAGATGATCACTAGATAAATATAGCAAATTCATTTCTACAGTGCAACATTTTAGATTGGGAGGCATCAAAAGTGGCAACATTTTGACGCACTCTAGTTTTGGGGTCATAAGTAAGAAAACCACCCACCAACACTTCCCCAACTATCATGTCCCCGAGAGATTGTCCTTGTAAGAGCTACTTTGACCACTTTTCCATCACATGCATGGTCTTTGTTTGAAGTGTGACATGAGTGTGGATATTTATGGACATCATTTGGAGGTGATATATTTGTCTTCAAAGAAGCTTTAGACAATGCTACACATAAATTTATAGGAGATCTTGAATTGTCATCTTTAACAATGTGGCCTAAATGCATGGTTGGGTGGTGGTAATTGCCAACATTAATCTAGAGTCACATAACTCAAAGACATTACAATTCAACATTGTTTCCCCACCTTCCTCTTAGGAATGAGAAGATATCTTGAATACCATCTTGGTTTTGTTTCTTCATAGGGATGAATTTTGTTTGGCAACATTGGACCATCTTCAACATTTAATGTTGAGCATCTACCATCATTTCAAGAGAGTTTGCATCAAGAGGAGGCTACATAATCTCTCTTCTCCTCTTATGTGCACACTATTTTTCTCACATGGGGTTTCATCCATCTCATTGTTCAATGAGAGCATTTTATTTTCATATCTCTTTTGGGAAGGAGTTCGTCTCATTGTATTTTTTGTCCCATTTTATTTTGTTTCCCTTTTCTCCATTTGTGAGAGATCGTGTTGCATTTTTTTGTCGAAGTGCCTAACATGGCCTAGTAGCTAGAACACTCTTACATTTTTTTTGCATTTGTGTATATTCTCACTAAGTTATAATTAGAGGGAGAGTTAGTATGAAAGATGTATTGTATCTAGTGTTGTACCTTGAAAGTTTGACAACTTAGGTCCTAAATTTGACTTAAGTTTACTTAGGAGACACATTAGGATGCTTCTCACTTTTAATGAATAGTTGCCACATCATCTTTCTACTGTAGGTTATCATTTTATGTCTCAAGTAATAAGACTAAGACACAAGTCATACTCTTATGTCATCCTATGTTCCCCTTGGACTATATAACCAAGGGTTTATGTTTGTAACAATCTCACTATCATTACATTATTTACATCTTGGATACAATAACTTGGCATCATTCTTTCATTATGTTCTATACCCAACATTAACACTTTTTACTTATTAGTGATATCATGTTTCTATAATGATTTGGGCTAAATGAAAAAATATATCCCTTGAATAGTAACCTAACATATCACATTAACTTTGACATAAATTATTATCAATCACAATCGATTATATATGATTTGGGCAAAATAATAAATACTTACCCAACATATCACATGGAATTTGACATTGATTATTTCCAATCCCAACTTTTATCACATTCTTAACACTTTCACTTATTAGTATTATCATATTTCTATAATAACTTGGGTCAAATCAAATTCTATGCATTGGATACATACCCTACATATCACATTTAGTTTGGCATTTGTTGTTTTATTTCCAATCCCAATTTATACTAAACTCTTAACACACTTTTACTTATTGGTAGTATCATGTTTCTATGATGATTTGGACCAAACCTATACATTGAATGTTTACCTAACATCATAATCAGTTTAGCATTTGTTGTTTCCAATCTTAGCTTATTTATATCTAATTATTTATTAACTTAGTACAAGCCATGTCTTTTCCCTTGTGCTAACAGTAAAAAATTATTATTATAAACACTAAGTTCCACAAAACATGCAATATAATCTAGATGCTTGTCGATTCTATTGAATGAGATTTTTGCATTAACATTTAAGATCACACTCAATAATCCATTGTCTAAATGTTAAAGATAAAAATTAAATAAAAAATTGTCTTAGATACCCTTATAATATATTGGACTGTAATTTGAATTATTGATTAAAAAAATCTAACACATTTGAATCTAAAAATAAATAGATTTAAAAAAATTCATGTTCATTGTTGACTTAAATCCACGCCATTGTTTTAAACATTTTTATAACATTTTGCATATTTACCCATATTACACAAGAAAACAATATAAAGGGAGAAAAATTCTTTGAATTTATTCTCACTAATGTGTTGTTCAAGGACATTTTTGCTTTCTTGGCATTTTATGATTGTAATCATTCTACAAAATTATCCTCACTAGATTTTTACAAAAGACGCCTTCGCATGCCCTTAGAATTCACTAGGAGCCCCACCCCCAACATGCCAAGGCCAAGGCCAAGGCCAAACCCGAAACCCGAGTTAAACCAGGAGTCCTCCTCCTCCTCCTCGGGCTCGAACTCAAGTCCGCCATTGTTGCTCTCGGAGCTACTGTCAAAAAAACCAGACGACGAAGTATCTGAACAGGAGCACTCGTCCCAATCGTGGTCGGAATCCGAACGAGTCTCTGTCAAATCTTCATTCTCTGTTTCGTTGCCCTCGGGAATAACGTCGAGAGAGCTGCCATGGCGTTGCCGTTTTTTCCTTGGGATCATTTGCAGGCTCTGCGTTAAAATTAATGGATACCCTGACATCCGGCCGGCGAGGAAGACGTCCAGGGATGGGACGGAGAGCGTCTGAAACGGCCACTTTGATGTGTATTCAAGCTTGCAGCTGCACTGCAAAGACCAGATTTTTTCATTCATGTCTTCTGCCATTGTTATTGCTTGATCCGATGCTTTTTTCTCCAGCGTTCCGGAGATGAGAAGCTCGTCGCGGAGGAAGACTTGGAAGCAGAGATTGCCGGTTACGCGGATTGAGTCGGTGGAGACATAGGCGACTTCATCGGGTGATTTTTCGTCCGCGCGGCTTCTTTCTAGGGTTAGGAATGCGCTACAGGAAGGGTGGATTCGCCGGCCATTGATCTCCAGCGCCATTCGATTGCTGTGGCGAGGTAAGCAATGAACGGTGAGAGATTCGGGAGCAGGGAGATTCTTCAGCATCGATGCGGCCAGTCTGATGTAGAATACTTTCATGTCGAACCATAGCTGCTGATTGCTGTTGCTTGATGCTCTGGCGTACAGAGGAGTGCTGGAAAATGGCCGCGCTGATAACTGACACATCTTTTAGGGAGAGAAGGTTTTGCCTCACAGAAGCATCCGAGGGCTTTGAATTGCTCAGGTGAGTTTCGATCTTGCAACCTTTGCAGAAAATTTTAGGCAGTGTCGCGACCTCAGTGACAAAAAATGCGGCAAGACTTTGAAATCCAGGTCTTCCTTTGCTAGACCTAGTGCATACTCGTCACAGCATCTGAAAATCTCTAGCTTGAAAAAGGACAGAAAATGCAGCAGTGGAACTGGCTATCTTTCACCCTTGAAGACCCAGGGGTTTCAGTATTTCTTTGTACTTTCGGCCTTCTTATGCAATACATGCAGAATATGTTTCACAATATCCGAGAACTTTAAATAGCAAATGGTGAGATTCGAGCTCGCGACCTCTTTCGCGCTTCAAGATCTAAGCTAAATTAGATCTCACGAAACAGCTCAGGCATGCGGTGTGCTCCAGGCTCTGTTTTCACCATATTCACAGCGAAGATGCACAGATGTCGCAAATATCCGAAGACAACTCTGCAAATGCACACAGAAGAAGAATCTTTGTAAGAGTCGAATATCTTTACAGCTCATGAATCTTTACACCTAAAGCCTCCAGACCTAATACGTTTAAATACACGCGGTTGCGAGATAGGCTTGCTAATGAAAAATTTGTCTCTTATAATAACAATTCCAGGCGGCGAAAACAGCTTTGGTTTGTCCTAACCTTGGACTGACGCTTGTCCAGAATGAGCGTGACATTCATTGATATTCCAGCCAAAAACCGGACACAATCCACTGTATTTTTTCCCGCTTGCTTGAAGATCAAAGGACACGGCTGAAAAAGCCAATTTAAACTACAGACAACGCAAAATGCCAGCAAATTGCGCACACTGTGACAAAACCCTGGTTGATGCTCTGGTGGATCCTATGTCATCAATCTTTACACGTCGACTACTCTAAATGCAAAGCCCTTGCAGTTGCAATCGACAGACCTGTAAATCTGGCTAAAAGTTGCCTAAACCTCAAAATCCATCCACTGTAAAGACCATCAAAATTCACTGCATATCTATAAAACGATGTAGAAATTTCTTCTGTAAACGGACAATTTAGCTTTTGAAGCAGAAAAGCCTGAAAATCCCTATATATTTCCAGTATTTCGTTCATTCTTAATTGCAGCTTTTACTGCGTGCATTTAAAAGCTTAAAACTCTTCCACCTTGGGCCAAAACAGAGTACTTTTAAGTTTTGATCATAATTCACATCAATAATTGCAAGAATAAGAAGAAAAATCTCCGCTTACCTTTTCCACACCGGAATCGACCAAACACGACCATCTAGGGAGGCTGTGAGATCAGAAAGGCTATACTCATTGTCAAAAGAGGAGATATTCATTGTGAATACCACACGACGCCCACGGCAAACGAGGAGATATCCATTGCGAAAACCACGGCAGACCACGCCCACGGCAAATGAAGGAGATATTCATTGTACATGGAATATCATCTTGGCAAAGAATTCCAGCCGCCGCACACGGATTGCCGTTGAATATGCAAGTTGTTGTTTTCTTCCCTCGCAGTTTCCACGACGCGGAAGTTGCCAGGTAATGCAAACACGTGGCAAGGGGTGCATCTGAGGTGGAAGAAGTGAGCCTACGTGGTTCTGTTTTTGATTATTTTCCAACAATGTAATGTGGTCAGTATTAAAATCAACTCTTTCTGTTATGCATCTCTTTTTCTTACTATTCATTCTACCTAGCGTGATCAGAAATGTTGATGTAAAAAACACACAATTAAATCTATAAATCTATGTTAACAATTATGATGGCTTGTAGAAATTTGGTATTTCTGATAGTATTTATTAGTCCACGTCGCTTTTTTTTTTTGATGAATAGTCATTTTTTATTAATAATTAATATATTCAGTTCAATTCACAAAAAAAGGGGCGGGGGATACAAGATCACCCCTCAAGAGTTCACACGGCTTCAGTCGGAATTAACAACTATTCATCAAAGAAAACTAATAAGAAACATCCTCAGGTTGCCAAAGCAGTGCCGGCCAAGGGTGGTGATTCATCTCGATCGGAATCCATAGTCATCCCTGGGATTAGCAATCGGACTGGGAATAGTCCAGCCATTAGCAGCATCGTCAGGGGCTTGAGCTTCATCCTCGTTATCAACCCATGGGGGCAAGATGGCAAGATCCAGGCGAACAAGCCATTTACCAGGTACAATACGCCGAGCACTAGTTGGGGGAGCCATCGAGCCCAGAGACCACCTTGTGCCACCGTGGGGCGAAGAAATCGAGCAGCAACCCCAACCTCCACCGCCACAGAAGCCTGTGAGTGAGGCATGTGCGAGCGGTGACTTGAGGAGCTGCACCCCTAGTGGTAGCCCTTGGGCGGAGTAGCGTCAGCAAAGACATCAGGTGAAACTCTGGCAATCGTATTGGGAGCATTACCCTAATGGTTAAGTAGCTCTTGGAGGTGGGCCACCTCCAGAGCCATCTTGTTGACTTGTACCTAAATTTGCATCATTACATTATTACAAATGCATGCTTTAATGTACATAGTGACATTTATGTCGAGAAAACTATGAGTGAAAATAACAACATTCTTATTTTTCCATAAAGTAAACAAATTCTCCATCATGAAGGTATGCCAGATTTGGGTAAACTTCTTGGGAAACCTGGGGGAATCACCCAAAATAACCACATGGTAAGAAATGGGATCTGGTCGAAAGGGCTGAAAAAAATCATGAATCCAGTGCCAATACTGTTGAGCATGTCTACAAAACCAAAAGAGATGCAAAAACGTCTCTGGTTGCCCGCAAAAAGGGCATCAAGGATCCAGAACCCAATATGTTTGAGTCGAGGCCTAAAGGGAAGACCTTGAAAAACCAAACACCAAGCAAAGTGAGCAATCTTGGATTCCGTAATGGCATTCCAAATAGTGTTAAAACACTTTCTCCAATGAGAGAGAGAAGACTACAAATGCCAGCATTGATTGAGAGTATCCACCATTGGTAGATGGGGAGGAAGCCAGCGATATCCCAAGCTAGGCTTATAGCTGGTGAAGGGAGTACCCAGATACCATTTCCAGTCAGTCCACCAAGAACAAAGAGACTGAATACCCACCTTATGAAGTAGATGATATGGAATTGCAGCAACCAATATATTGAAAGTCTACTGATCTGAACGAGCAAGACGAAACTGAACTTGCATATCTTCCCATGATCTGAGGCTCATAGTGACCCTAGAAAAGAGGTCATTAGGGGTCTTGATGCCACGTTATAAAAATTGCATAGCACAAGCACCTTGAGTCTTGGCCCAAGGTGCCAATAGTGGCATGTTGTGATGGTTAAGTTGTTGAGTTGTTATCCTTGCCATCAAGGTTCAAATCTAATGGGGATGAGGTCCCTCGTTTGTGGCCTCACTGACTCATAGCTCCAAGTCAAAGCGTTTACCCCTCTAATAAATTTTTTTTTAAAATCTTGGCCCAAGGGATACCCTAGGTGGCAAACAAAGGAGACCGCCATATGTTTTGTTGATTCAAAGGGAGTCCATCCCGGAACCCATCACTAGACCAATGAAGCCAAGGCTTGACAAGTTCCCAAGCTTTCGAGATGTTCTTGATAACAAAAGAGCCATGTATGTGAATAGGTTCCCACATGATAAAAAAGGGTTTGAAAGCCAATCCCCTTCCATGCAGATCTGTTGGCAAGAATGCCAGAAGAGATGCAATGTCGAACCAAAACTTTCTAGGCTTCATCTCTAGTAATGGCATGAATGATCCATTTGGCACATAGAGCAAGCCCTTGCTTTCGAGTGGAAAGAAGGCCAAGGCCTCACTACAACATTTAACATCATTTTTCAACCAAAAATTTTGACCATCAACTAAATAAATTTAGGGTGGTCGAAATGTAAAGGCAAAAATTTCATTTTTTTACATATAAGACCTGTGTTGGTCGAAATTTTGACCAACACAGAGCTTATACATTCGTAAAATTAAAAAAAATTTGCCCAATTACGTCTTTCGTGCCCGGTTTCATTTGACGTTTTTGGAGCATTTTCGCATGGTTTTCTCTGAGCCCAGTTTCGTTTCAGGGTTTCTCCACCCACTTGATTAATGACGGCTGCTAGACCTGGGAATAATATGAAAGGGGGCCCTGCATTTGCATCAATATGGGGGGGCGGAATAGTAGTTCAAAACTCTTGATATTGTCTTTCTTTCATTCTTCCTGATGTGGTCGACTTCAAAAGCTCTTCCATTCACGACCTCCAATCACACCTGCATCTCTGGTGGTCGAGGAGAGGGATTTCTCTTCGAGCATATTTCCATAGGTAAATGTGTATTTTTGTTGTAGGTTTTTATGATAATATTGAAGATGGAAGTGAATACTATTACTATCATTATTATTTTTTATGCCAAAGTTCAGCCATTGTTGTGTAATATAAATGGAAGAGTCTCCGCTCAAGTGTTTTTTCTTAGTGATGTTTTGATGATAAGTGTTAAAAAAAGTCTAGTTGCAAAAAGAATGTAATGTACTTGTTGTTTCATTTTATTGAAAGTGTGTAGATGCAAATTTATCATTTGGAATGTTGGTCTATTGTAACAACTATTATACTTTTTGTTATAGTAATGAAAGAAAAGAAAGGAAATGTATATGCAGAAGCTGTAGTTGTAAAAGCTTACAAAAAATAATAATGACAATTTTTTTGTTTTATAAATATAGTTGTGTTGGTATCATATTTTTCTTGTATTTTTGCTTTAATAATACATAATTATATTGTATCATTTAGACAACAGTTTCATATTCAAAAAAAGAAAAAAAAGAAAAAAAATTGAGTGTGTTTCTCTCTTCAACTCTAGAACATTCAACTTAAACATCAACACATAAAGATAATAATTTGAAATCTGGTGTGTTTAGTGTTTGGAGTTGTACCCTCAATACCTAGGCCATGTGGGCTATAAAACATGATATTCATGTGATTCTATGTTAGATGATGATGATGATAATGAATAATCACTATCTACTACTAGCTCATGTAGTGATAAAAGGTCTTCAATGCACCTCTAACTACAAGTATGCCATGGGAAACTTGTGATGGAGATGACTCCTCAAGCTAATAGACTATCATGGAAATTTTTTGATGAAGATGACACCTACAAATATTGGACTATCTTCAAAAACTTATGATGAAGATGGCACCTAAATTTACTAGACTATAATTGAATTGATGTACTTTGGATCCTTCACCGAAAGTCTTTGTCATTTTGTTAGAAGATGATTTATCTTCTAGTTCAACCAAAAGAATCTCTCTCCTATATTTCAACATTACATTTAATTGTTGCATTGCAATTAAGTCTTCCTACAAGGGTTTCCATTTGGATGAATAACAAACTTGTTGGTGTTTTAAAACTACTAAGCAACAAAATGCTTAATACCAAGATGACAATACTCACATAGTCTAAAGACTAGCCAATTCTTATTATCAATTGTATGTGCACACCATTTGGGCCCAACTTCTACAAAACCAAGGGTGGTTTTCTACTCTTTTGGCTCTGCAAAACTAGGGTGGGTATACCCAGGGATGATACAAGACTGGGAAAACTGTATGAGAATTATCTTAGTTTCATTCTGATTCTCATCTCAAATTCTCCAATACATGTACAATTCTTGATACTTTAATAAACACATCCCATATAACAGATATGGCCAAAAATCCTCTATAGGTCTACAGATGTTCTCAGCAATAATGGCTAACTAAAGCTAAAACATTCCATGCAAACAAGTAGAGGCCAACTTTGAAGATCTACAGGAAATAAAAGTAAAGTTGATTATAATTTTGCATTTTGACAATCATGTGTGACACATTTCTCTTTCAGCTGGATTAAATTTGATCAATGCCTAATCCATTGGGGTTCAGAGTCTACTATAAATCTCTAGATCTAATTTGTTGCCTTACAACAAATTTTATCAGCAATTCTTATCAGAAATCGTCATTCAAAATCCTTTCCACTACTACAGCAACCTTATCAAATTCATCAAAGCTTTTACTTAATCCATTGAATTAACAGACATGATAAACAGATATACAACCTAATTGAACTGCATTCAATTGCACGATCCTTTACTTATACAACATCAAGATAACCAAGTAATCAAAAGGAGACAAAGTTCAGAAAGAACTGATATGGGGATAGTTCATAATTTGTATTCATTTTCCTTGAAAATTGTATACAATTTACAATAGACTCAGAATGACCTTCAGAAAGAAACACAGATCATTCTATATTCATGTATTCTCAAGATCTGACAGAGAAAATACATCACGAATTTTTGCTCAAAAATGGTGGACCAAAAACAGACTAAGTGTATCACTTAGCAAATAGAATTCGGACCTTTTCTCTTGCCCTGGAATTTCACTTATATAGTGTGAAATGCAACAAGCTTCAGGCTAAGAGAAACTAACAGGTGTCTTTTACAAAGAATATCTACATACTCCTATCACAAAATGACAAAACTATGGGTAACAGAAGATATCGAAATCAAATCATTCCTTTCGGTGGGTCGGCTTCTATTACATGTTCTGATGTTGCTGAGTTGGCTATTGATATGATTTATCTTCATATGTAACTGCTAAATTAGCCAACGATGAAGCTTGTTCTGACGAGGGCACATTAACCTCCACCTGTAGGCTTCCACCACCTTCACTCTGCATGGTAAGGACAACTTCTACCTTTTCCTTTTCTTTAATTGTATTGGCATCTTGTGGTCCCGGTTCTACAATTAAAAGTGACAGGTTTTTCTTGTCTTCTTCTTCTGATTGGGTTTGAGTAGTGATGGTATCAATGATTTGGACTTCCTCACCCTGCACCTCATCACTGTCAGTTTCATCTACATCAAACTATTTAATAGAAGCCATTTCTGCCATCCACCTGTCAAATAATGTGTCATCTAGCCAATTGAATTGCAAAATATCCTTCTGTTTCTTTATTATATAATCAGTCTCATTATCAATATCAACAAATTCTTGTTTTAAAGAATCAAAGAATATTTTGGCTTTCACCATTTCTTCTATTGTGGTGGCCCACCGTGCATGCCCTGTTTCATTTATGACTTGATTCATTCTTAAACAGAATAAATCATCAAGTTCCTTCGCCCATTCCTCTTTGTTTTTCAAACTATTTTTCTTATCTAGGGCATGAAGAAATAAATTGAATTTTTGGCTCTTATATTTGTCTAAGTAGCCTATTATTATCTTCTGTAAATGTATCCTTTTGCTATCAAAATCAGCAAGATCAGAAACAATGTCAAAAGTTTTATCAATCTGATCACGAGAATTATTTATAATAGATAGACACAAGAAGGTTATTGCTTTCTCCCTTCTCACCCATTTGTTCACAATAAGCTTTAGATCCTCATCATCTACTTTTAACTCCTCCCAGATGTTAATCACCCTGGCCAATTGATCATGGATTAGTGGCCATTCAACCTTGTCTCCTAGATATGTAAGAGTTGTTTTTAGTTTATCTTCATATTTAGATTCTAGCTCTACATGTAAGGCCCACAGTTTACTCTTTTCTTCTTTAAAATCCTCAGCAGTGTAATATTGTGGCCCTTGGGGTGTGTCTGGTATTTCAATGAGGGGGGTAGATTTGAAAGGTTCAACAGAGGGGCGAGGGTATGTTATTTTAGGCCTGGTGGATTTTCCCAATAGCTTGTTTTCAAGCTCAACTCTCCTTTTTACCTCTTTATTGTAGGCATCCACAACTGCCTCATATTTACTTTGTAATTCAAACATTTCCTTTTCCTCCCTTTTAGCAGTAGCCAAGGCAAACTGAGAATAATCCACATTCATGTGGGCTGCCTGTACATGTGAGGTATCAACAACTCTCCTCACAATAATATTCCCTATCAGTCCTGAACCATCAGGTTGTGCTAATACAATCCTGGATCCTCTTCTTAATGACCACATAACAAGAGCAGCTTGATCATCACTAAAAGTAGTCCCTGCAAATTCCTTTTTATTTGGGTTTTGTAACTCCAGTCTATTAGAAATAGAGTTGAAAATCAATGCATCTGCAATATCCCAATTAGGCAACAATAGTATGTTAGAAGTTTTTACCATTTTCCTTCCCTCCTCAGGGGTAATGTTCTGGAATTCTTGCATCATTTGCTCCTTTATTTGGTTTTGGATGGAGGCTTCATCCATTTCTGGATGCTTTGTTTTCATTTTCTTACATCTTTTCTCAAAATTGTGGATGTTTTCCCTCCAAGCAAATTGATGGAAAGCCCTAGACCTTACAAAATTGTCATCTGACAAAAATTGTTGGCTGGCTTGTTCCAAAATAGGTTCCAATTCCCTTCCCTTAAAATCAGCTACAGTCAGCTCGAGGCTTGGCACAGGAGGTTCCTTGGGGTTCCCTTCATCGATCTCTGCTTGAGTGACAAAAATTGCCCCTTGTGATCCAATTTGTTCAATTTGCTCAATAGTGAGTTGCTCCTCCCCGGTTCTCAAAGGGGTCTGTGAAGGTGAATACTTCTCAACATAAGAATCCTCCTCTCTTATTATTTTCCTCCTCTTAGGGGAGGGCTCAGTAGGCCTCTCTTCCAAAACTCTACTAGTGGAATCAATTATTTGTTTGCCTTTGTCCACTGTATTCTTTTTATTTTGAACAATAGTATATCTCGGCCTTTTTTGGACAGTTAATTGACCTACCCTTATATTGGGAGTAAAACCCAATCTTCCCATTACTTCCCTAGCCTTATCTGGGCAGAACCTAATAAAGAATTGCTTCTTTTCATTCATTGCCTCGATTATTTTAGAAAAATTATTCATAAATTTTCTCATCTTATCTACATTTGTAACTGCATCGTCCAAAGGACTATAATCTGGATCAAAACAATGAATGAAATCCAAAATTTTAGAAAAGACTTTCCACTTTTATTTCCTAGTCTCTTGCTCCTACAAGGAGTACTCATTCCTTATTAAGTCTTTAGGAAAATAAAATTCATGCTCAATTTTACCAAGCTTAATTCTCTGCCTCAGAGCCAAATGATAAAATCCATCAGAATCACAAAAATGAGGATGGGAAGTGGCCATCTTATAAGGATTCAAAATCTTGTGCAGAGAAAGCCAACCTCATTTTTTTATTACAAAATGATGAGCCACTATGCAAGTAGGAAAAATTGACCCCTTTTATCTTTTCAATAGAAGGGTTTCCTCCACTCCTCCCAATTGCCACAATATCTCAGCAACTCCTACCTTCAAAGGCACTTGGTAGGGTAGTATGTGAGGGCTTTCTTTAAAACCATATATTCTAAATACAGTAGAAACAGAATATGGAATGACATCTCCCCAATTATGTGAAATTTTCAAACCACTTGGGTTGTCCATAGGCCTAATGAGATTCATTATTCTTTGGGGATTTTGGGATTGTCCCTTAATAGGAGACATCTCAGCTTTGAAGCGAAATAACTATCAAACTTGACAAAACTGGCATTCTCTGCATCCTAAGTCATATATGCACTCCACAATTGAACTAGTAATGCTTCCCCACTCTCTTCTCTGTCTAATTCCATTTTTTTACTAAAATATGTTACTCCCTTGAATAAGAACATGTGCATTCATAGAGAATAATGGCCAAAAGTTTGTTCCATCTTACCCTTACCAATTCCAATCAGTCCAATGTGAATCTCCTTAGCTAAGTAAGAAGCAAAATCAAAAATTATATCCACACCAAAAGAGAAAATCTAAGTAATCATATACATAAAATCCACAAGCATGAACTCTTCTTCATCTCTCCCAAAAACTTTAAACAAGAACCTATATATTTCTATAGCCCTAGAATTGAAGTATGCCCTTTTGAAAGGCTCCCTAAAGGATGCTATTATTGCTGGCAGTGTTCCAATTCTACCAATGTGTGCACTTAGCGCTCCTTGCCTAACTGCATCTCTCTTAGACATATACTCATTTTTTAACCCTTTCAAATCAATGGGCACATGATAATCAGTGACAGGCCCTAAACTGAAAACTTCCCTAATCTCCTCTACGCTGATTGTAATCAAGATTTCACCATCAGTTCTCCTCACTACCCTAAGGGCTTGGTCGTAATTCTTAGCTACAGCTTCCAAAAGATCATAATCCATGAAAACACTAGGAACCACCGATTTCCCTAGACCAAAATTCCAGATGTTGGCATGTGGGGCAAAAAGGTTCCTCTTTAAAAACCATTTTTTGAATAAAACAAGACCAGTCTGTGAAGTTGTTGCATCCCTAACCTAGTTTCCCTTGTCATACAGCCCATCTGTTATTTTCAGCCTAGGGTTTAATGAAGTTAGCCTCTTAACTTCTACAGTTTCAACAATGGAAGAAGGGAGCAGTTCAAGCAAATCATCATGGACATTCCTATCCAAATAGTTCTCTTGACCAGAAAATGCTTTCTATTTTGGAGCCATTTTAATTAACTCTCGAAGGAATTGAAACAGCAGAAGGATTATAATGCAAGTACTTACTTTGAATTTCGCTCTAGTTCTTCTCAGTGTTACTGCAATCTTTCTGCGAACAAACTGCTTCACAATCTTACCGAATCCAGCACGGTCTTCTCAACAACTGTTTCTGCTTAAAAATGCTCTGAATCTTTGTTAGAGTACGATGGAATAAAGAAAATCTTCTGTGTTATACTCTATTTTTCTTCACTCATAAAGCTTTCATCTCTCATAAATGCATAGGGTGGCATCACCTTCTATATTCAAATTTACACCGTGGATTTATGAAAAATCCTATGATCTAGGGATGCAAGCAAAGACGACTCATGTTCCTCTTGACAAGCTAGTAGTCAACCCAATGAAAATTTTCCATGTGTACCTTTCCTTCATTGTTGACGCCTCTAAACTGGACCCACAAAACTCTGAGGACATGTGTCACTTAGGCGCTATCTCGCTATACATAAAGAGTAAGCACCTTGCCATAGCGAGATAGTGCCCATCATTGATCCTGATTTGATCATGTGGATGACATTTGATGCATTGCTCAAAAGAAATATGGTGGGCCCCTTGTCACCATGTCGCTATTCGTAACCTTCGTGCAACTCACCATAGCGAGATAGCGACGATCATGGATCTGAGATAGATCTGACGATCATAGTGTTTCATATATTTTGTGAATAGGGCATGGGTCCAATCATTAATGACGTGATGAAATCCTGCCCTGCTGGCATTTGGATTCAAATTTTTGAAGACCTGGCTATATTACCATGCTGCTTGAGGCCCATATTTGTTTATTTCTCGGTCGGGCACTATGTCGCTAATGACGAGAAGAACAAGTTCCTGATAGCGACATAGCGAATCTCGGTGTCTTTTCTTTTCTTGGCATATACGTGTAGCCCGTTAGATGCCAGCGTGTTCCAAAGCTTTATAATTGATATCTGATGGAGTACTTTTTGGGACCCACTTACTTTGAAAATTTGCCATAGTATTACTTTCTGTCTGGGCGCTATGTCGCTAACGGCGAGAGACACCAATTCTTCAATAGCGACATAGCGATTTCTAGTGACTCATCAAAATTCAGGGTCGGAAAGATAAAGGCGAGTGAAGTCATAACTACCCTCATTAATGCATCTGACACATAATAAAAAAACACGTGCACCATGCAAAAAAAACTTACGATCATCGAAAAATTTAAAAGTGACTAACAGCCATTATTTTTGGTGAAGGCGTCATGTCGCTAACGACGAAGTGCCCAATTTCTCTGATAGCGACAAAGCGACTAATCGAAAAAGCTAAGATTTCTGTTGACGCCTTTTGTACCTCAATGTTGTAATTCCTTTTCAAGTTCTAACATGTCTGTTATAAATGTGATGAAATATCTTTGAAACAATACAATCTCTAATCACCGTATTTCCACTTGACAGTACCGCTTTTCAACTTACTGGTGGTCGCTATGTCGCTAAGGGTAAAACACTTGTATCTTTTCATAGTGAGATATCGATTTCCATAGATCTTTTAGGGATCGGGCGGTCAGAAACACAAAAGAAAAGATGTGACTCAGGGCACAAAAAGTTTGAAAAGGATGGGAATCTTCGCATATTTTTAGTTTTGCGCCCGAAAAAATTAAAAGAAAACAAGACCTAGGGTTTCGACAAAAAATTGCTTCAAAGACCTAAAAAATATGACTTGGCTAGAAACCCTATTCACCATAGGTGGATCCCAATATGAATTCTTCTATACCTTGGACAAAGGAATTTGATTATGCAAAAATTCAGACCAACAAAACTATCATGAAAAAATTGTGACGAAGATGCCACCTGCAACTATTAGAATATCATGGAAAAATTGTGATGAAGATGACATTAAAAACTATTGGACTATCATGTGTACAAGTCACAAAATGATTCCAACATATGAAATTAAGTGTACTACATAGGATAGTGATGATTAAATTTCCATGCCCTCAAAATATGGTGGTTGTAACATTTATACCAATTTCATTTGTGGGATACACACTCTTGATAAGTTAGTTAGCCTTGCGACTAAGGTCAATGGGGAATGTTGACACATGCAACTTGAGCATGAGTTTGAATTTGGTATTTCCTTGGAGATATTTACTTATTTTCCAAATGGAAGGTATCATCTCCATTTTGTCTGTCATGATAAGTTGTCACAGGTTTTTTGAATGAATTTATTTTCTTGTGTATTTCTTCTCATAGAATGAACTTAGTTGAATGAAGCTGAACATGTGAATGCTTGATGACCCGGTTCAAGAATATTGTGTATATAGAGGCCTTGTACATTCTAGTATAATTTTTCCCTCATATAAGGTCACTTATGGATTCAGGAAAATGCAAGATGCATTTTCAAAGGGTGTCTTTTGTTAGTTTTGAGACACTAATAATTATTGAAATACATAATTTATCCTCAGCAAGATATTACTTCAAATTGTCATAATCTATGACTTTTGTTGACAGGTTTAGACATCTCTCTCACAAGTAGATCATTGAAGCTAATTACAGATGATACCAATCCAGATAATACATGCTCAAAGGAATTTTCTACTATTAACATTAGGAGTGGATAAGAGTAGGTAGTTATTAAAACCATTTCAAATGACATGGTGATGTATGAACTCCCATTAAATTTCTCACATAAGCATGATTAAGATGTTGAATTGAGATCTCCAATCGAACATGTTCATGGTAGTGAAGCTTGCAGCTCCGACAAGACTTGTCATACTGATAAATTAGGAGTACATCTAGAAAATCATCCTAGGCGGAAAGGGAGATATAATGAGAGTGAATCACAAGGAAATTTAATGGTGGATTCTGCCAAACACATAGAGATCATAATCAACTTCTTTCTAGAATCAGTAGTAAGACTCTTGATCACGTACATGTGAGCAAAAAAAGATCAATTTTCCCTTAAGGAGATCATGTTTTCTTAGATACTTACCCTCAATTCTTTTTGATATTTTATTTAGGGTATTTTGAATTACAATTATGCTGATAAAATTGAATTTGTATTGGAGATGCAAGAACTGGTAAATAAAGGCATATTTGTTATGGTTGTTAAAAATATCAAGCAGTGGAATTCAAACTTCTTTGAGGAAAATCTTGTGTTTCTATTTCAACTAAAGAAAGTATTGAGATGTTCTCATTGATTATAATTTTTAGTATATTTGATATAAAAGGATGGTCAATTATTTCTATGTTCACAATCATGATATTTTTAGACTACTAGTTATGATATATAGGTTGAGTTTCTTAAACTTGTAAGAGACAGGGATTATACGGGGACTCTTAGAGTTTCACGATCTGGCATGGGTCCTTTTTCTTAAAGATATTCAAAATTTTTGAAACCTTTGAAAGAGATAATACTGACATTGACAAAGCTAGATTATAGTGCATCAATAAATTAGTGCTTTTTGTTAATTTTTCTTGTGACTTCGCTTTAGGTATGATCTAGAATTTTAATGACACAACTATTAGTGATGTTATGACATGAAGGACTTGCTATTTTGGTGCATCATTTTCTTATTAATAAACTTGTGCTATATCAGAAATGCTATCATAGTACAACATGATTATTTTATCTCTAGCTTAACAATTTGTCTTATTTTATCACTGCATATTTCATCTCTAATAGTGGACCCTACTTTTCAATCCATGTCATTTCTCAGATTACATACCATCTTATATCTATGTTGTATATTTATATTTGATGTCTTCATTGCTGTGTAGAATCTTTGCTCCTCTTCCACGTGAATGTGGCAAGCAGATTCCATTCATCCATATCTGATGCACCACATATTGCCTTCAACATAAGACTTGTTTCGCACATGGAGATATTTCTTTGTCATAATCATATTTACCATAATCTTCATGTTGCAGATGTGCTTTAAACTCCATGACATTAAAGACTTATTTTACTGCAAAATTTTAGTAGAATATAATCATATCTTTCTGACATGCCCCATGTAGGGCCATGTCCCTACATGGCTTCACCCACATAGCATCTTATATATAATATCAAGATCGCTGCCGATTGGAAAATGCAGAAAACAATATTGAAGTGATTTCAAGAAGATACTTATAGTTCTAGCAATCAAACTATATATGCAAAACCTGCAAGAAAAATTGATTAATCACATCATCAAGAAGATACAAGTTAGTGGATCCATTACATTAAGGGTATTCATATGATTTAAGAAGGTATTAAATCTGATCCTAATTTCTTTAACAAATTCAAGCCGGGGACAACACACATTGGTATTAGAGGAATCTATTCATTAAGCATCTTTCCACGTTGCTATATTTTTTGCTAACATTATGAACACCCACACAATGCATAAAGAAGCAAGCATTGTATTAGATTTACACATATAATATGAGAACTAAACCTATTACTCTTCAAAGAGTGTATATATACAATATTTTTGAAGTTGTTTTGTGCTAAATGAACCTTTTGTGATCAAGTCTTGTAAATATCTTGGTTGGTACAACTGCAGATTTCTTACTAGCTTTGTACTAGTACCCAAGATTAACATTGATGACATTAGTAGAATTCCAAGTTTTGCTCTTGTATTCCTATTAATTGTACTTGATTGTCAAATATGTTAAAGAAGAAACAAATGCCAGCTAATTTACAAACTGTAACTGACCTAAATTGCTCGATGTATTTTTTAATGTTGAGATGCATGTACTAAGAATTTTTTGTTGCTGCAGGCCAAGCCACAACTGACAGACAGGTCAAAGCTTCCAACTATTGTGGATCCTATGATTAAAGAGTTGTTGAACTTGAAATATCTTTAGCAAGTAAGTTGCATGCAAAATATTTCTTTTGAAGGGAATTGGCATTATTTTTAAAAATACATTCAGTTTATACAATTTTACTCATGTTTTGGTGTATAAAAACTTAACGTTCTTCCACATTTCTTGCCCATTTTATTGCATATTTGAAATAAGACATAATCTTTCCATTTTTCAATAGCTAAATGTCTTTAACTGTGATTGGAATTTGGCATAAAATGTATTTTTTAAGTTAGATTGTCAGCTAGTTCTAGTTGATCGCCATTTGAAAATTAGAGGTGCTAATCCTTTTCATTGAAGATAAAATTTATAGTGCACTACATATCATCACACTTACCCAAAAAAGTTGAGCCAAACATTTGATTATCTAGATTGAAAGTCATTGTCCACTTCATAATCTTAGCAAGAAGAACAACATAAGCACTTGTGAACCAAGTATTTATGATGAAGCAAGAAGGAAAGAAAAATGAAAAAATGTGTAGAGTCGAGAGATAGACATTCGAAAGAAAGCCATTGATTATAAAAAGTATTAAGATCAAGTTTTAAAATAATGTTTTAATTGACAAGCATAAAGCAAGATTAGTAGCTAAAGAGCAACAAATTTTCCTTGTACATCCGCGCACTATCTCCATGATTCCATGTTTGGTCCTTAGCCTCTTTGCAATAACCACATGATCGATGATTGCCAAATAGTGCCAACATACTATGTGGAAAGGCCCTTTCTAGATCATATTTCAATGCAACAATTTATCAAATGATGGCGCTTTGAGGGGACCATGATCATCTTCAACCGTGTGACTTTGGCTCATTGCTTCAAATTTGTTAGAGGATATAGAAACTTACTGACTGTAAACAACAGGTATGTTCTTAGAAAAAAAAACCCATACTCATTGTAAACAACAGGTATGGACTTAATGCATATTTCATGAGTTGTGGTTCATAAAAACCCATACTCATCAGCTTGAATTGTTTGTTTAATACCCAATGCATTGAGGTGACGCTTACAATTTGAATTCATAACAACCATTTCTCATCAACTTAAATTGTTTTTTTAGTACCCATTGCATTGACGCGACACTTACAAGGTTGAAGTATTGCAACTTCCTAGAAGGTCTGCCTACTCAATTCCATGATGATCCAACTTTCCTTGATCCTTGGGAGAATGATGCAGGAGCATCAAGGTCAAGGTTGAAGGCATGAGAAGACATTAAGGTCTCAAGATAACCAACATGACCATGTTAGAACAATTGATGTAATAAGACCCTGTGAAGGTCCTTTTTGATATGTTTGTAATCATTTTAGTTACATTTGAAAACATTAATTAACAAAAACCATATGTGCAGATATAAACATTAATCACAACATGTCCAATTTATTTGTAGGTATATTTTCCTGTGAAGAAAGACCACGCCTGACAATATGAATCTAGAAGAAAATAATGAGACAATGGTTGCATTTTGGGCTTAGTTCCGAAGAAAACCTGATAAATGTTATTGTCCTTGCAAAAAGTGTAAGGGTTTAAAGAATCCAAGAATTCTAATCACAATAGCCCAGAGTCATTGTAGGTAATATGGTCATGTTGAAAGGGGCCATGATTTTTGTCCATTGCTGAATGTGGATTTCTTACTGGAAGAACATGGAGGTGTGAATATCCAAGCTGAGGATAACATTCCCATGGAAGAAGATGATAATGTGCCAGAGGACATGATTGAAGAAGATGGTATTGGGGCAAGTGATGAAGAGGCTCACAATGATGGTACTAGTGAATCTGATAATAATGATGAAGATGGTCTTGATATACCTTTACTTGAGAAGGCACATGAGCCCTTATACCCAGGCTCCCAAATAACCCTATTGTCGGTTATAGTGTTGTTGGTGAACTTAAAGGTTATGAATAGCATATCCAATGTAGCAATGTCACGTATACTAAGGTATGTCATTTTTGTTATCTTCAATGTTAGCATACAATTACTATTCATTATATTAACAATGCATATTTGTTGTTGTAGGTTGATTAGTGAGTTTTTGTTACCACCATCAAACATTTTGCTTCGTTTGTATCGAGAATTATCTAACATTATGGATCAAATTGGAATGAAGTATCAGACAATACATGCATGTCCCAATGATCACATTCTATATCATAAACAACATGAATTTGCAATAGAATGTCCTGATTGTCATGTTAGTAGATATCGGTCGGATCAAATAACAAAAAAAGTGTCTCACAAGGTTTTTCGGTACATTCCCATTATTTCACGTCTAGAACGGTTATTCAGGTGTGCTAGCTTGGCACAATTTATGGATTACCATGCACGCAATAGAAGTCAAGATGACATTATGCAAATGCCTGCCGATGGTTTTGCATTTAAAGAGATAGAAGAAACATGGTCACACTTTAAAGAAGAACCTCATAATCTAAAACTTTCATTGGCGGTGGATAGTGTCAATCCATATGGAGATATGAGATCTGTTTACTTAGTATGGCCTATTTTTGTTATTAACAACCACATTCCTCCTTGGATGTCCATAAAGAGGGAGCACATAATGTTGTCAATGATTGTGCCAGGTTTTATTTTATTTTTTATAGTTATTTAAATTAATTTATAAATAGTGCATGAAACTGGTTATAATAATTACGTAATGTTTATGTTCATTCAATTGCTAGGTAAATACCAAGTTAAAGATATGAACATGTATATTGAGCCCCTAATTGACGAGTTGTTGAAGTTATGGAATGGCATCACTATGTATGACATCTCTAGACCGATAGGGCATCGACAATTTCAATTCCATGCAATGCTTGTATGGACAATACATGATGCCCCTGGGCTAACTCATTTTTGCGGTATGTTATATTGTTAAGATCACATATTTTTGGTCTATTATAGTGCTTACACATTACTATCGAATGCTTAAGTTGTGCATGATAATTGTACATGATCTAATTATACATGATCTTTTAGGTCTTCAGACAAAGAGAAAATTTGCATGTCTGGTTTGTGGTCCGAAGATGAAATGTCATCATTCGAGAAGTTTAGGAAAGTAGGTGTTTGATGAGTTTAGACACTTTCTCCACAATAATCATAGGTATCGAATTGCCGAAAAACATCTTTTCAATGGGAAAGAAGAGACATCATCAAGGCCACGAAGAATGACACCTCATTTATGGAAGTTGGAATACGATCGACTAAATCGTCAAGGTAATGTCCAATTTGTCATCCAAAGTTTACAATTTGTATTTTGATATTGTCTTATATTTACTAATGCTATAACTGATGCTCGTGAAGGTCATCAAGGCATCAATGACCAACTTCCTAGAGGAATGAAAAGTTATCCTACTCAATTTAGTAGGTTACCATACTACAAGGATCTCCCAATCGTGCATTTGTTTGATGCTATGCATATTGGAAAGAATGTAATAGAGACACTATGAAAAATGTTGGATAGAAGGCGTGATAGAGAACAAATCGCTAAAATTTGCACTAACATTCATGAATCTAATCATGCACTAAAAGTTTTCATTGAATTAAATAGGAATGGAGATAGCATAAATACAAGTGCCCTTCATTGGTTATTAACGGAGCAACAAAGTGATGCATTAAAAGAAGTCATAAAAAAAACAAAATTTCCAACAGGATTTGTTGCAAATATAAGCACTCTTCTATCAAAGAAAGGTGATTTTGGGCCAGGGTTGAAGACACATGATTGGCATACCTTTCTCAAAGTAAGTCATGTTTTCTATTTACAGTATATTTGTAAGATTGAATGTAGTACCAGTTACATTATTTAATAATATATTGAAATGAACATTTTTTAATGATTGCAGTTCATCCTACCTCTATCCCTTCCACAACAATTTGACAACAGTATTAAACAAGTTATATATGATCTTAGAAAATACATGAGATTAGAAGAGTGTTTTTTCTTAGATTTGTAACTTTTTATCTGAAATCTATTGTATAATTTTATTTGAAATCTCCTCTATGTGTTTTTGCGTGTTGAATCTCATTTAGGTAGTTATCATCTAAAAAAATTGATAAAAAAGATATAAAATATTGGAAGAGAAAAATTCCACAGCTTATGTGTGAAATGCAAAAGTGTTTACCTCCAACGTTTTTCAATGCTCAAAAACACTACCTCATACATCAAGTTGAGGAGATTGAATTGTGTGGACCTGTACAAGTTAGATCAATGTGGATGGTTGAGAGGCATTTGAAATTTATGAAGGGCTTGGTTCAACAAAGAGCACATCTTGAGGGTTCTATGATAGAGGGATATATGATATACTAGACCATGGTGTATATCAATGAATATCTTTCAAATTTTGCAACAGGTATCCATCTAGATCACATTTGGGATCCCAACTGTAATGACAAATTCAAAGGGGAGTACCTGACGGGGAAAGGTAGATTGAGGAGGGTGAGAGGTAATTATAAGTTTTTTTTTGTAATTTAACAATTCTTATCCATCATCAATATATATAAGTTGTTTCTAACTGGTGTAATTGTCTTCTTTATAGTTCGTCGTGAGTGGGATGCACTACACTTGTATATTGCAAACAATCTTGATTGGATGATAGTGTGGATTGAATAGTCTCAAGAAAATGGTCACTCATTAACATGGGATGGTGTTGCATCGTTGGTTAAAGAAGCTCATTGTAATGGAGATTCCAATGTTATGCCAATGGTACTTGATCTAATATATGGCTTAAGAGATACAAAGGTATGCATAAGATTACTAATCATGAGACATAAGTTTAATATCAACTCACAGATCAATGAGAAGATTCTTGACATGTTTGAATAATTGCAGGTCAAACACCACAAAGCTATGTACTACCATGGCTATAAATTTCACACAATAAAGTTAGATGAAACGAAGAAAACGTGTGATTCTGGGATAGTGTTGTCTTCGCGGTCACCAATATTTCATCTAGAACTGACATACATCCTCAACAATCTAAAAATTGATACTATGGCATTTTGGATGATATACTTGAGTGCGACTTTAATTCATTCAAAATAGTTCTATTTGTCATCAAATGGTTTAGGTTACAACTGAATTGAAATGATCTCGATAGGACTATTATTGAACACGACAGTGGATTTACTATGATTAATACAAGGTCATTTGAGCCAGTCGGAGATGAGCCCTATGTTCTTCCAAGTCAATGCGAGCAAGTGTTTTACTTTGGTGTTCCAAATAAACCAGGTTGGTCATTTTTTGTTAGACATGACCCAAGAGGAAGGCCGGTAAAGTATAATGTGATTGAAGAAGAAGATATTGAAGAAGCACAAGAGGAAGTAAATGATTATCAGGAACGCCAGTTACCCAGTGA
This sequence comes from Cupressus sempervirens, assembly GCA_028749045.1. Taxonomy (NCBI): domain Eukaryota; kingdom Viridiplantae; phylum Streptophyta; class Pinopsida; order Cupressales; family Cupressaceae; genus Cupressus; species Cupressus sempervirens. The sequence goes on along the minus strand of CM053787.1, from coordinate 80,972,176 downwards.
TGAAGAAGAAGAAAATGGTGATGATTTTGGTCATGCTAACGATAATGGTGATAATGATGATGATGATACTGATGACGAGCATGATCATGGTGACGAAGATGGTGATGATCATGGCGATGATGGTCATGATGATGATAGTGATCAAGAGGATGATGATGGTGATGAAGATGGTGGTGGTGACGACGACGATCAAAGTGATGAGTACGATGATGGTGATGATGATGATGATGATGACATGGATGAAAATCATGATGATCAATGAAATCTTTAGGTACGATCAATGTCAACTATGATGGGGTCTTGTATGACCAAATATTTCTTTCCAAACCATATGTGCACATATAAACATTAAGTAGAACATGTCAAATATTTTTTTAGATATAAACATTAGTTACGCTAAATTTTTAACTTAAGACAAATGATTTACATATACAATCTACTTTATTATTAATATATTTTTTGGTAAGTCTATTACTTTAATTTCGCTGCTGATTTCTAAGACTTACTAATTTTTTTCACACGACGATATGGATGCACCATGTCAGACACCTTCAATAGAGGTAAACATTAATTATTGTAAATTTTAATGTTAATATAGAAACAAATGTCCTATTATTATGTTCTTTTCTTTATATTTTTGGAGTTATTTTGATGAAAGTATACGAATATTTGATGTCACAAATGATAGGAAAAAGCTACAATGATCATTGATCAAATGCAATCTGAAATACGGGTGTCATATCTACATGACATTGGCCTTAGTACTGACCCTGTATTCATCACCCAACAAATTACACAAAGATACATTGATGAGTTTGTTCAAAGTATCATCAAGGGTGACAGAAGTGAGGAGAAAGAGGCACTGAGAATAGAATTGGACTGTAGAATCCAATCTTTGAAAGTAAGCAGTAATTCGACTAAAGCAGTAATAGAAGTTCAATAGATATTAATATTTTATAGTATCTTATGGATCATGATCTCTAATTTTATGTGTTCTTGTATAGACATATGTGCCAGTTACGACATCACATGCTGAACATGGTCAGGGTTGTTTCACAGTACCTTCGTGTAAGTAACACTTTGTTTGTTTTGATCAACATTATAACACTTACCTTTTTTCTTGTTGACGTTTCTCGCTAGTATCCCATTTGATCTTTATCCATTGCAAATGTCTTTGCTAACAATATTCTATTCTTCAGCTCATGATGAAGTGCAGACTCTTCCTTCGGGTGGTGGTCCACTATTGTCGGCTACATTGTTGACAACAAGGACCATGCAAACATCATTGTCTATGCCCAGTAGAACTGTTAAAACTTTGTTTTGCTATATTTTGTAATGTGCTATATTTTGTAATGTCTTTCTACAAATTGATGAACAACGAAGTGACACATTAGTGCTTAAATGATGTCTACAGAAGCTTGCATACACACAAACACATGCATACACACACCAGGCATACATACATACACACACATATATATAGCCACGCATAGAGAGACATGGACATAGGCAGGGAGGTAGACCAACAGAGAGCAATACTAAAATTGTCATTTAATTGTTATGATGTTTCAATTGATAGAGCAACAGAGAGTAGTACTATTGAAGCCGATCCATTTCTTGGAGTAGTTCGTGTGATTAGTACTGGTTCGTATGAAAGTACATTGTTGCTAAATAAAAAAACTATGTTTTCATTAAGAGAACGAAAGCTTCCAGGTGCTTGAAAATTGATATTATTTAAAGTGTAAATTTAGTTTACTTTTACATTACTCATTTTGGATTGATAAATCTTTTATGTTTTTGTAGGTAATAATGCTTTCTTTGAACATCTTTTTCATATGACATTGATACTGTTTGGACCCACCATACATAAAAGTTACGTAGTTTCATATCATTGCTACATAATTTTTCTTTTCTTCTATTTATTGTAATATATTAAAGTTATTGATCTAACAATCTATTTATTTTTAAAAAGGTGGAATTGACAAGCCACGGAATTAAAAAATCAGCTGATTGCATCCATTGAGGAGAAATTTGGGAAAAACATTTTTGACATTGGCCTACTTCTGAAAAGAGTAGCAAAGCATATAAAGACTGTGAGGGATCAATATAGAAGGGGTCTTAAGGATAACCCAAAGTACGACCGTCCTCCTATGATTCTATCGATGGAGTGGAATGAAATAATAGAAGATGCAAAGGAGAAAAGGCTATGTGAAGATAGAGATAATGAAGCAGCACAGGGAAAAAAGAGGTATGTCATTATAGTATTAAGTACATTGTAATCATGCACTAATTATTGATATTTGTAAATATATAATCTAAGATGTTTGAAATTGTTCATAGATCGCAGGACACATTCGTGGCTACAAAAGCGAGAATAGAAAAGGTTGGCCAACACAAACTTGGCTCTGGTGGCTATATGAATCTATAGTCTTAACTTGTAAGTAGAGCAATGAATTTTGTTTTTTTTTTTTTAATATAATGTTGCAAACAGTTTTGTTTAATGAAACCATACATGGAAAACTAACGTTATCAAGAAAAAACCATAGGGCACAGATTTCAATGTGGAGGTCACAGATGAAGATAGAAAAATTGCCTTGAAGGAAGGCTATAAAGTTGTGGTTGCACACCTATGTGAAGAATCTGTAAGCCTTGCCTAAGAATCTAATGCACCAAATGATATCTCACAGGTAAATTGGTCAGATGAAAAGTAAATGAAATTAAATAGTTGAGAAGATTCTTTTTTGGTATTAGTTTTAAACGTAAATTGACTACATAACAATGTGCATAACATTTTACTGCAGTCTTCATATCCTACCACAAAACCTGCTCCTGGCGAAGGCCATGATGTGCATTATAGTGGTGGAGGTATTAATTTGCTACTGAAAATGAATTATGCAATTATGAATACAATTTAACATCTTCAATTGGAATTTGACATGTATCCTTTTTTTGAATATTTCAGAGCATGTTGAACATCATGTTGAAGGATTGGACCATGTTTCAAGTGTTCAACATGTTGATGCGGTGGCAGATCAAAATGTTAATGTACATGAGGTGGCATTTTCAGGTAAGAAAAATGCATTTTATGTTGTACTCGTACTTAATTACAAACTTGTAATAGTTAGAAAAAGAAAAAGAGTATGCCAATTTATCCCATTCACTTGTTCTTGCAATAGAGCCTCCTTTAGTGCAACAACCTCCTGCTCCTCCAAAGAGAAGGAGCCATCATAATTTGACATTATATGTGCCAGAAGAGGAGGAGAATGAAGCAGATATGGATGTCCCTATGAGTGCTTTTCTTAAGAGAGATCAGAAAAACAAAAAAAAAGAAATGATGTTTTAAAAATCTTCTTTGATAAACCTTGTTGGATAATGAAAGAATTTTGTTTTAAGTAATTATGTATGAATGATGCATATTAATACAAATTTTTATTTTATGTTAATGAATATTGTTATGTGTTAATGAAGTTTTGATTAGTATTGTGTATTAATGAATTTTATATCATATTAATGAATGTTATGTGATTGTATTGATTGAATGTTATAGTTCATAAATGGATGAATGAATGAATGAAGTATGTAATTAGATGATAATGGGTACTTTAGATTGATGTTAGGGGGAGGGGGGTGAGGCCAGATGAGCTTCCACCTTCACGTGGTTGGCCTTGTTAAGTAGAGAACATTATAGTATTCTTGAAATCAAGTGAAGCTCAAATTTGTTAAGTCTTCAAACACACATCCCAATTCTCTTTAACGAGACTGAAGTTTTTCCGCTTGTAATAGTCTCATTGCAGTCATCTTTTGGTTCCTTGAACATATAGTTCTTGCTTAGTTTAAATCCCAATTATTAGATATTTGTCCACATTGGAGTTAGTTTGGCATAGAAACCTGCATATTTTATTATATATATTTAGTCAACTAAAAACAATGTAGAAAGCATTCACATAGTTGATGTCTAACAAAAGAAGACAAGATGCATATACTATTTAGCATGGAAATCCTTGTAGGTGAATTGTGTGTGTATGTACACACACACATATATGTATGTATGTATATAACTTCAAACAATGTGTAGACTCAATTAGCAAGAGACACCAACCCCAAATCCTGCAATGCAGAAGGAATTGACCTTTGAAATGCAAATTGTTTATAATGTAGGTAGATTTTCCTTAGATCTCCTTCGAGGTCTTCAACAAATCTGCCTTGTACTTATGAATAATCCACCAAGATTTGAAATAGTGTTTTTAAATAAATGCTCTAAACTTGGAATATAACTTCATAAAAATTCTACCTTAGATCTGCTCATCATATTCAAAATAAGCCTTCACATGTCTGTTCACTTAGGTCTGATTTAGGTCTTCCACAAATTTGGCTTATAATTATGCTATTGAATCTCTTAAAATCTTCTTTGTATTCAAATGATATTTAATGAATTGATTGATACAAATTTCCTCATACTTGAATCCAAATATCATTATCATTTTCAAACATAACACAGACATAAAATCATTTTGGTTATTCGCTTGTTATACAAGTTAGTCTTATCTTTTTGGTTTTCACAAGTCATGCACTTATGCATCTTTGGGATATCCACAAGCTATTAGAGATGTTTGGATGGTTCATGTCCTTATTTTTTTTGTGTTTTTTGTAGGGTTTTTGCCATGAAGTCTAAGGACAGACATGTTGGATGTTTGTGATAGACATGTCCACCTATAAGAAAAGTATCAAATGTAGAAAAAATGCAAAGAAAAGCTTGTAAGGGTTTTAGGTGTCTTTAGGCCTAGTACAACTTGTAAGGGTTTTAGGTGTCTTTGGAAGGGTTAGTGAAGTTATAAAACCTTTGAAAAGGTTGGTGAAATATATTAAAGGCATATATGATTGTAAGTTGTCAAAGTTGACACTTTGTGTCAACTTAGAGAACAAATTTTAGTTTATAACTAACTGGTAACAATCAGATAGTTAGATAGCAGTGGTTGTTTACTATTGTTTGGTTATTTAGAAGGGATTTGTCGAGTGTTTGGGGGAGAAGTAGAGTTGGGGTGGTGAGAGAAGGCATTGTGAAAAAAATATAATCAATAAAATAATCTTGTTCTCTGCAATTCAATCTCTGTCCCATGGAACAGTGAATTCCTATGATGTATCAAATGCATTTTGACTAATATTTAATGTGAGAACATTTTATTATTTTTGTTATATTGTCCACACATTCTTTTAATTTTCATTGTGGGTTGAGTAAGGAATAACAGACTGGTGCATTCAAACCAGTGAGTGGTTAGGCACAGTCAACTGTACTTATTCTGAAGTTTCCAATGCAGATTCTCTCCTACCACCTGCAGTCACTGTTATTGGTGGGAGACAATGAGGTTATGATAATTTATTTGTACTATATTAACCAAATGCAGGAGAGTGGGAAAACTTGGTGCAAGTGCAGTGTTGGATGGTAATTGCTGATGGAGGTTTAGCCTAGATTAGACACCAGTCTAATAGACAGTGGATCATTTCATGTTTGAAGATGTTTGAGGGGTGAATCCTTCATGTTTGGGGGGTGTCTCTGTTACCAAAAATGAGACAGTAGAGCACTGCTAGTGTTATGATGGGAAAAATATGTCTTTCATTGTGATAGACTATTTCTAAGTCATCTGTGTTGTTTCTTGCTATTGTCAAGCAGTCTTTGTTTTCCTTGAGACCATGAACAAAATTATCTACTATTTTTGCTAATGATAAACTTTTGACTTGAACAATGATAAAGTTTATTAGTAATCATTATAGTGGAACAACTTTTGACTTTTTCAAAAAAGTTAGTTGAAGGTGTTGGAATTGATAGTGAACCCCAAGCTCCTAGAAATCACCTGCAACCAAAATGCATGTTACATCTGTGTCTGAGAGAGAATATGATCCAAAAAGCATGCCTACTTTGGTGATTTGGCTATTATTGTAGCACTACAAAGTGTCTTATAGTGTTTCTCATTTTCTTAAATAATAGGCAATTAGTTCATGATTTCATCATATCTTATAGTGGAACAACTCCAAGAATCTTGTGTAAATTGCTTTCTATAAGAATTTCTTGTATAGGACACTCAATAATGTGGGCTAAGTGGTGGGCACAAAGAGGAACAAGAAAGGATCTATACAAGTGCACGGTGCAGTAGAATTTAAAAATGAAATTATCTTAGTTTCATTCTGATTCGCATATGTTACCCTCACATACATACACATCTCACTTCAATTCTTTAATGCTCTCAAACTTATACACATCCCTTATCAGCAGATCTAGTCATAATTCTCCTAAAATTTACAAATATTCATGGAAATAGCAGCTACCTAAGACTCAGGAATTAGATATAAATGAGTTGAGACCAACATTTATAATTCTTGAACAGGATTGAAAATAATTTTGATTTTGTAAGATGATTTGATATGCAGTAGCAGAATTCATCCTTGTTTACTTTTGATTTATAGGACCAGTGCCTTATCCATTGGGCAAGAAATTGACTATAGGTGGGAGATCTAATTCAAATAAATTGTATAAGAATTAATCAACTGCAATCACCCATCTCCATTCTTATGCAATATCTCTTTTATGAACTCATAAACCCTACTAATTTACTGAAGCATTTATATAATTGCTTGAATTAAAAGCAACAATAAAACCAGCATACAACCCATCTAGACTACATTCAGCCAAATAAACCTTATTTAAATGACTTCAAAGTAAACAAACCCATAAACTGAAGACAAAAATTGATGACACAAATATAGTGTAAATACCCCTTTGTACTATCCTTTTCATATGACTAATACAATAACCAATAGAAAACCAATTGAATGCCTAGAATAGATTGCCATTTCTATCATTTCAATTTGCTTATCAGAAAGTACAATGGAAGCAAACTCAAAAACTCTGCATTCTATTGGATCGACTGAATATGTACTCTTCTTGAAAGAAACAAAAAATTGCACAAGCTTTGAACCATCACAATGCCTTGAAAACTCATTTATATAGCATGAGTTGCAACAAGCAAAGGGCAATTGTGATCTGACAAGAGTTCAAGGAACAAAGCATCATATAAAAGACAAAAACAATCACAATAGAATGCCAGGCATATCAAATATTCCTTCAGGTAGGCCCATTCCAGTTTCTGTTGTGAATCATCAACTTCTAATTTGTCTCTCATTATTTCGGCTCCTCAGAATACGTGGCTACCAAGCTGGCCAAAGAAGGATGATCTTGTGATACCTCCAAATTGGTTTTCTCTCGTGGGTTCTCACTACTTTCACCTTGAGCAGGCATTATTACCTTTTCCCCTTCTTCTTCTTTTAGTTCTAGTGCAGAGGTGTCAATAACTTGCACCTTGCTTTCTTGTTTCTCATCATCATCTGAACTGTCCTCCTCTAACTGCTTGTCCAATAGAAGATCTGCCATCCAAGTGTCAAATTGCATATCATCCGGCCAGCTGAATTGTAAGATATCATTTTTCTTTTTTAAAATATAACCAGCCTCCTTTTCAAAACCAAAAAATTCTTGGTTCGAAGAATCAAAAAATAATTGGACTTTAACCAATTCCTCTTTTGTGGTGGCCCACCAGGCATGCCCTTTTTCATTAATAACTTTATTTATCCTTGTGCAGAAAAGGTCATCCAATTCTTTACTCCACTTTTCCTTATTTTTCAATTTCTTCTTTCTACCCAAGGCACAAGGAAATAGATCAAATTTTTTATTCTTGTACTTATTCAAATAAGAAACAATTTTCAGTTGTAGAGCAACTCTCCTGTTATCAAAATCTGACAGGTCATTAGCAATATCATACAATTTTTCAACATGGTCATTGGAAGACTTTATAACTGAATAACATAGAAGGGTGATTTCTTTTTCCCTTCTTCCCCATTTCTTAACAATAGGCTTTAGGGTATCATCATGAGTTTTCAATTCCTCCCATATATCTATTACTTTTACCAACTGATCAAAGAATAAGGGACACTCAATTTTGTCCACTAAATACATTAGAGCCTTTCTAAGCTTATCCTCATACTGCATATTTAACTCTACATGTAACACCCATAGTTTGCTCTTCTCTTCTTCAAATTCCTCAGCTGTATAATATTTAGGCCTTTGAGGTGTGTATGGTATCTCTACAAGGGGGGTGGATTTAAAAGGTTCCATTGGAGGACGAGGGTATGTTATTCTTGGCCTTGTAGATTTCCCCATTGCCTTGTTTTCAAGTTCAATTCTCCTTTTTACCTCCCTATTATAGGCCTTAAGAAGTGTTTCATATCTATTCTATAACTCAGAGATAACCTGTTCCTCCTTCTTAGTAGTGGCCAACACAAACTTAGAAGAATCAACATTCCAATATTCTACCTGTACATGTGAAGTGTCAGCAACCCTTCTTACGAGTATATTTCCCATCAACCCAGACTCATCTGATTGTGATGGTGTGGCTCTAGATCCCTTTCTCAATGACCAAATGACCAATGCAGCTTGATCTTCAATGAATGAAGTGCCCTGGAAGTCTCTTCTATTTGGGTCTTGCAACTCCAATCTACTTGAAACAGAATTGAAAATTAATGCATCTGCAATATCCCAATTGGGCAATAATAAAATGTTAGATGCCTTTATCATTTTCCTCCCTCTCAGGGCTTATATTTTGCAATTCCTTCATCATTTCTTCTTTAATTTGGTTTTGCATGGAAGTTTCATCCATTTTTGGATGCTCTTTTTTCATCTTTTTATATTTCTCCTCGTAAACGTTCATGTTTGTCCTCCATGCAAACTGCTGAAAAGCCCTTGATTTCTCAAAACTGTCATTAGTCAAAAATTGATGACTTGCCTACTCTAATACAGGGTCCAACTCCCTGCCTCTATAATCAGCTATTGTTAGATCCAAACTTGGGAGAGGAAGTTTTGGAGGGTTACCCTCATCTAATTCTGCTTGAGTAATAAAAATATCTCCCTATGATCCCATTTGTTCAACCTGTTCACTAGTGAGCTGCTCTTCTCCAATCCTCAAAGGGCACTGGGTGGGTGAATATTCCTCATCTTGAGGCCTTTCCTCTGTCATTACCTTTTGCCTCTTAGGACTTGGCTCTTTAGGTCTCTCCTCTTGAGCTATATTGGTAGATCCTATTATTTGTTTGCCCTTGTCTATAGGAACCCTTTTATTCTGAATTATAGTATATCCGGGCCTCTTTTGTACAATTATTTTTTCAGTTCTCACATTTGGAGTGAAATCCAACCTCCTCATGACCTCTCTGGCCTTATCAGGATATGAATCAATAAAAAATTATTTCTTTTCATTCATGACCTCTATTATTCCAAGGAAGGTATTCATGAGCTTACTTATTTTGTCAGCCTCTGTAATAGCATTATCCAAAGGATCATATTTATTATCAAAACAATGAATGAATTCTAAGACCCAGGAATAAACTCTCCATTTTTCCTTTTTAGTTTCCTGCTCCTGCAATGAGAATTCATTCCTTATAATATCCTCTGGATAATAAGAATTGTGCTTGACCAGTCCCAACTTGATTCTATGCCTCAACATCTGATTGAAAAATCCCTCAAAATCACAAAAAGGGGATGCTTGAGACAACCATTATATGTTGCTCCAAAATTTTATGCAAAAAGATCCATCCCCCTTTTGTAATCACAAACTGATGGGCTACTGTGCAGGTAGGGAAAATTGACCCTAATTTCCTTTTCAACAAAAACATTTCTTCCACTCCCCCTAACTGCCATAAAACTTTAGCCATTCCCACCTTCAAAGGAACTTGGTAAGGCAAAACATGAGGGTTCCCCTTGAAACCATAGATTCTATAAATAGTAGAAACAGGGTAGGGGATGATATCTCCCCAATTATGTGAAACTTTCAAGTCATGGGGGTTATCCATAGGCCTGATGAGACTCATTAGTACCCTAGGGATTCTAGGATTGTCACTCAATATGAGGCATCTCAATTTAGCAACAAAATATCTATCAAATCTGACAAAACTAGCATTACTTGCATCCTAGGTCATATCTGCACTCCACAACTGGACTAGCAGTATTTCCACATTCTCCTCTCTGTTTAGTTCCATCTCATTACAAAAATATGTCACTCCTTTGAACAAAAACATATGCATTAATAAAGAGTAGTGACCAAAAGTTTTTTCCACCTTGCCCTTCGCAATCCCAACTAAACCAATGTGAATTTCTTCAGGCAAAAAGGAAGCAAAATCAAAAATAACATCTAAACCGAAGGAAGCAATCTGAACCATCATGTACATGAAACCAATGGGCATAAATTCTTGCTCATCTTCACCAAAAACTTGGCATAAGGTCTTGTATATCTCTACAGCTCGAGAAGTGAAAAGACTCTTCTTAAAAGGCTCTCTAGAGGTTGCAATAATTATTGGCAAAGTTCCTATTGTACCAATATGTGCCCTTAGTGCACGTCCCCTAATTACATCCTATTGATCTACACATGGTAGTCTAATAATGGTTCCAGGTGAAAAACCTCTCTAATTTCTTCAGGAGTAATCGAGACCAGAGGCACACCATCCTTTCTTCTTACAACCCTAATGGCTTGGTCATAATTCTTAGCAATGGCTTCAAGCAAATCATAATCCATGAAAACACTTGGGACTACTAACTTTCCCAAATCACAATTCTAGACATTAGCATGTGGGGCAAACAACTTTCTTTTCGAAAACCACTTTTTAAACAAGATAAGGCCAGTTTAAGTAGTTGTTGCATCCCTAACCTAGTTCCCCTTGTCATATAGGCCATCACCAATTTTAAGCCTAGGGTTTAAGGAAATTAACTTTTTAACTTGTGCAGGCTATACAGTAGATTTTGGGAGTAATTCTAATAAATCATCGTGGACATTCCTATCCATATAATTAATTTTCTCAGAGAATGGTTTCTTAGGAGGCATTTTGACAATATTGAGAGAATTGGAATGCCACAGAGGTTATAATATGAGTACTTACTTGACTTTTTGAACTTGTTCTTCTCTGAACTTCTAAAATTTCTCTCGAATGACAGAAGAATAGTTTCACATCTTTACCAGGCTTAACACGACACAATTAATCAGGCTCTTGTGCTCAGAAAATTTGCAATCTCTATTCACGTGGGACTGGAATTAATGAAAATCTCTATGTTATACTCTGTTTCTCCCACACGTGAAGCTTTCACTTATCATAAATGCACTAAATAGAAAAATAGAGTGGCGTCACACTTTCTTTTTTAAACTTGTGTCATTGATCCTTGAAAAATTGTACGATCTGGGAATGACAACTAAGTTGACTTAGCTTTCTTCTTAACACAGTGGCAGTCAAGCCAATAAAACACCTCCACCTATACCTTTCCTTCAAGGATGGTGCTTCAAACCAAGCCCATGGATGACTATGGACACGTGTCATCAATTCGCTAACTCATTATACATAATTCTCGAGCACCTTTCCATAGCAAGCTAGGATGATCACTGATCTTACTTTAATCGTGTGGTAGACAATTGAAACAACCTTTAAGAACATGATGGTGGGTCCATTGCTCGTTAACTCACTATACCTAATTTTCACACATCTCTTTATAGTGAGTCAATGAGTGTCATTGATCCAGACTTGATCTTGTGGACAACAATTTTACTTCAACAGTGGTGGGCCACACTCGTTAACTCACTATACTTAACTTTCGAGCACTTCTTCATAGCAAGTCAACGCCACCCTTTGATCCCAGCTCAATCTCACAATTAGAAATCTTCATACCTAGTACATGGGAAGTGGGTCCATGATATCATTGTCCCTGCAAATTTCTACCAAGCATTGGTTGAAAGTTCAACCAATGAATGGCAGAAAATGTGTTGACAATTCCAACATTTTTTGACCACCGTATTGGTCAAAATTTTGACCAACCTACTGGATGGTTAAATTTTTGACCAAAAAGTTTTCGATCAATGCCATCTAGTTTTCTACCATGCATTGGTCAAAATTTTGACCAATCTCCTACAGATTTCTACCAAGCATTGGTCAAAAGTTCGACCAATGAATGGCAAAAAATGACCTAACAACTTCAACATTTTTTGACCAACGTATTGGTTGAAATTTTGACCACCCAATAGATTCGTCAAAATTTTGATCAAAAAATTATCGACCAATTCGTTGGTCGAATTTGGTCGAAGTTTGGTCAAAAAATGGGTCAAAATTTTGACCAATAAAGGTCAAAAAATGAGCCCAAATGTACTAGTGGCCTCCAGAATCTTTGGCAAGGCAACAATAGTCCCAAGCCACTCTGTGGAAGCCATAATGGTCAAAGCCAGAAGCCCAAAGAAAGTCACAAAGTAATCTCACTAATTTTATATAAGAGACTTTGCATGGGGCCCAACAGGAGGAATAATAAACATGTGTAGCTGCTAGAACCTTTGAGCAAATCTGGAATTTCCTCGCAAGAGAAAGGGGTTTAGTAAGCTAGTAATCAACCTGCTTTTCAATCTTGATAAGCATAGCATTCCACAAATCAATCAGCGAGGCTTGATAGGCAAAAGGAATGCCTAGAAATTGAAAAATCTCCCCGCAAGTGACCCATTTCTATTGGAATTGGTCAAGCCATGGCAACATTGGAAGAAAAGATTGTCGATAGCAGAGCGTTTTGTGCCATTAAATAGTTGAACCAGAAGCTCAAAAAAAGGTATCTAGACATTGCAAGGCATTAGTGATGTTTTCCTCATCCTCCAAAAGAGTGAGAAAGGAATCATCAGCAAAGTGGCCATTGACCAATTGGGAGGAGGAATCTAGTAAGGAAATGCCACGCACCAAACTAGAAGAAACAAAGTGGGCTAGCAAGTATCCAAAACCTTCAGCTGCGAGAACATATAAGGCCGAAGCCAGAGGGAAACCCTGCCAGATGGAATGAAAGAGCCCAAAGACTTCAGATTGAGAGCTATTGATAGTAATACAAGCATTAGCATCTCCAAAAAGCATTTCCACATCTTGAAAAAAATTCAGACCAAAACCAAGAGCTTGAAGCATAACCAAAATGAAAGGCCATTCGATCCTGTCATAAGCTTTAGCAAAGTCAATTTTCAAAAATACAGACAATTGATTGGATTTGCAAGTCCACTCCATGCCCTCCTAGACAACAATGATGTTGTCAAGAATATACTTGGACTTAATAAAGCCAGTTTGCTATGGCTGCACAATTAAGGGTAGGGGATGGTAAATTTTGAGAGAAATTGCCTTGGCAATAATCTTATAAGACACATTAAGCAAGGCAATGGGCTGCCAATTACAGATATCTTTGGATCTCTTGCTTTAGGTATGAATTTGATGTTTCCTTTGTTAATAATAGCTCCTAGATTCTTGGAGTGATAGGCTTCAAGATAAACTTTGTGCAGGTCTAGACCAATAGCCTCCAAAAGATGTTTGTAGAAGTCATAGGGGAACTTGTCACACCTAAGGGAATTGTCATCAACCATAGAAAAAATTGCCTTCTTGAGGTCTCAGATGGTCAGAAGCTACTCACAGAAGGCTTGTTGCTCAATCACTAAGCAGTTTGAAGTAACAGTAATACACTTTCTAAGGGATTCCTCTCGAGCAACTGAATTTCGCTGCAAAGAAAATACATTCTCATAATGGTGCACAAAAGCTTGCAAGATGTCAAGGAGACTAGAAAGGACAGAATTGCCTTGTTTAATCTTTTTAATCCCAAAATTGGTGTGACGGGCTCTAAGAGCCTGAAAAAATTCTTTAGAAGCCCTATCGCCAACCTCTAACCAATGTAGGTGAGCTTTGATTTGGGCCCCACAAGTAGCATAATTATCTGCAACCTGCTTGTCATGACGAAACTTGGCAAGCTAAATTTGCAAGTCAACATCAAAAGGGTTGAGGGTGAGAACTTCAGAAGCTTTTTTGAGAGCCGAGGTGGTGGATTCATAAGATTGGCATCTGAAAACCACCAACTGCTACCCATATATGCGCAAAAATTGAGCAATTGTGGTGATGACATCATTCCACCACTAAATCCAACTAGTCTGAGAGTGCGAACTAGCTCCAAATTCCAGACACTTAGGATATGAGCAATAGTGGAGGCATCCGTTAGCATTGACGTATTGAGAAAAAATTGAGTCTTGACAATACTCTGGACAACTCTATGCCAAGAGATGGAAAAATAAATAGGATAGTGGTCTGATAACATCACATCTGGCAAGGGAATGACAGGTAGATCTCAATCCTTAGAAAAGGAGGAAAAAGATTGTGCAGTAATCATAGCATGATCAAGACATTTTAGAATATGGTCAGAGTCAACTCAAAAGTTGGATCAAGTCTGCCAAACCCCACTATGTTGATGGCGGTTAGAATTGAGATCATAAAGGCCCAATTTATTATGCATGTAGTACCAGGCTTCCCTTTCTCTGGCTGTCCAGCAAAAAGGAAAAATGCCATCTTTGTCAAAGGCCACCTTAACCATATTGAAGTTGCCACACATAACCCAAGTAGTTGGAGGTAAGTTTTGTGCCATCTAGCCCCACAATTGAGATTTTTCCACAGCATCATTGGAAGCATAAGCATTAACTACTCCAAAGGAATGATTGTTGATGGAAAGAACAAGCCAAATTATTCTGTGTGTGGGCTCAAAACCATGCGAAATAATAGCAAAATGAAGACAAGGTGACAAAAAAGTAACTACATCACCTCTACCAATTTCATGCTGGGAAGAAAACATAATGTCATTCACCCAAATGACGCAACATGTAGAAGAGAGCATGAAACCAGAAATTTTAACCTTTTGCATGCAAAGGAAATCTAAATTACCAAGTCTATGATAGGTATCCCTGACATAGTACTTTTTGGAGAGGTCCATAAGACCTCTTATGTTCCATGATAAAAAAATCATGAAAAATCTTCCATATCTTCCTCATCCACAAGAGAGGAGTAGTGATTTTGTAGAAAAGCGGAAGCGTGGTTGAATCTAGTAGGAAAATCCTTTGGACTAATGGCCCGTCTTTTCTCTATTGTCTTAGCACATTTGGGAGGACTATGAGAATGCTACACATTCTAGGTCATAATGGAAAAGGCTGCAAGAGGCATGTGAATCACCACAAAATTGTTAGCCCTTACGGCCGCCTTGATCCCCTATGAACTTCCAGAGTTTGAAACCTAGGACACACTAGGGTTTGAATCCAAAAAAATTGGCTTCAAACCTGCAACAGCTGGAGTTTGCGCTCCTATGATAATAGGAGGAACCGAAACAACCGCTTATGATTGTTTTAGAGCCAAGGGAGTTATACCCTTGTGCCCAACTGTAGTCCATTCACCTTTATGTTTCCCTTCGATAGGTTTAGTTGGGGCCTCCTTAGACAGGGGTTTAACCCTAGGCACAACCAAAGGGAAATCCCTAATCTTGTGTTCTATTGATTGACAACTATAGTAGGTGTTGGGCAAGTTCAAATAAAGCACCTTTTGAGAGAAGGTTTGAGAACCAATCTATATTTCCATAGAATCCTTGAGGTCCTTGGAGAGATCAACCTCAATGCATATGTGTTTCTGAGGACAAGCATTGAAAATTTTTGATGTTCCTTAGTAATAACTTTTCCAAGAGTATTGGCAATAAACTCGATAAAAGGCCAACAGAGCAAGGGTAAACCTGGGAACTCAACCCACACAAGGATCCTAAGCTTTTTGTCATTAGAGATGGTAAAGTCTCTCATCCATCTTTGAAAAAAAAGCAAGTAGGAGTGCATAGAACAAGGGTCATTGTTAAACACCATGTCTACTTGAGATGGGTTGGCAAAACGAAATTTTAAAAAAAACCTTTGGTAAGGTTTTGCACAACATCAAGGTGGACTCCGTGAGGGGTCTATCTCTTGTTAACCCATTCTCAGAGCATAGCTTCAAGAGGAGTCCTACCCACAAAATACCCTATCAAGGTATGTTGCTCTAACCAATCACAAGCATCATTAAATTCTTGCAAAGGAAGGATAATATCAGGATTACCTCATGAAAAACCTTTGAGATGAATTTGCGAGGACGTTTGTTCAGAGAAGGTGTCATGGCTTTTTGAAACAACATGTACACCAGTAACAACAACTGGGTCACCACTAGTTGGGGCCATTATAAACTAGCCTAAAAACTCTGACAGTAAATGTGGTTTGACAGGTGGAAAACAATAGGAAAGTTCAGACAAAGAGTCGTACGCAAGGAAACTCAAAGATCGCATCCCATGTCGCTTTTTCATTAAACTACTACTACTATTTTTAATTTGTACAACTCAAATTTTTCACGTTTCCCTATAGTTGATGATGTCCAAGATTTTATAATTGAATTTGGAATGTATTTTTTACCTTTATATGATTGGATGATTGTATTTTTTTCAAATATTTTTCATTTTTATTGAAAATTTTTGAAGGGAAAATATGTTCGCAATACATATTATTTTTAATGCTTTAATATTTGATTAATATTGTATGTACCAAAGGGTGAGAAAGAGTCAAACATTTTGAGTAATTACTTTGAATTGGTGTAAATCTAATGGTTTCTTGATGCCTTGTCTTGGTACTCAAGATTTTTGTTCTTTAATTAAAACCGTAATCTATTCAATATTGCTCTTTTACACCTTAATATGTGGCTTGAGGTAGCAAGATTATTTAAGTGGTAATCTAGTCCTTCGACACATGTCTTTTTTGTGTCTTAAACATTGGTTTAAGCACCTTCAATGGAGATGACACAACATCTATGGCATGGCCTCAAACTTGAGTAGCTTGAGTAGCACTTGGAGCACTAGTCTTGGCCTCCTTTTGAGATCCACTTTCATCCCACATGCAACAAGAAGTAAAAGAATCAACGCATCATCAACAATTGCAACATGTCAAGGGTTTGAAACCCGATGCTCTAGTTCTTCCATTCCTTGTAATAAATTTGCATAAACATTATGGACATTATTTAGGGTTTAAAAATCTGGTGATATTTGGATATTTACCAATCTCAATGAATTTTATGAATGTTTTGGAACTTAAACTTGGACTTTAAGAATTGACTTTTGTTTGTAAATAGACTGTTCCTTTCAATTTAACTCTTGAATGCCCAATATTCTTGAACAATATCTAACTACAATAGTTGGGAAATCACAACTAAGTGATTAACTTCCCTCTAAATTCTTAGGTATAGCTCCCTCAGATTTTGTGATTTGCAGTGAATCTTGTTTGTTCCTAAATCTAAATAGTGTTTGTTCTTGACCAAAGAACAGGAGAGGTAAACCAAGTTAGGCCTAGATAGGAATTAACTTAGGTGAATATTTGGGTCTAAAAAATAATCGAGTCTATGAACTCACACATCTTATGAACTCATAGAAAATGATGAAATGTTGATGAATTCTATTTATGAATTAACTATTTAGTTGAAAGTTTCTAACTCTAATAAGGAAGAGGCTAACTTAAAGAACACAAGAAAAAACCTCTTTAAACTTTCAATAATACTATTATTATCTACAGCTTACTACATTGAATAGGGGAACAAAGCTCTGTTCATTCCTCAACTCAATTCAACGGAAAGACATATCCTAAGCTATCAAAAAACAATGGAACAATAAATAATCGATGCAAAATACATTCAACTTGTCTCTGCAATATGAAGTATCTCATGCCAAAAATTAGCTGACCTTCTATTAATCTTTCAATTAGATACATATAAGATTCTGAGATGACTGTTACAAAATGAGACTCAAATCAGTTCATCTCCTCAAAATTGACAAATGGCAAGGAATTGTTGGTTACAATCATTACATCAAAATATGCAAGGGCAATATAAGAATCACTTTGCCTTATTTCCTTTTTCTAATTTTTCCCTATAGGCTTTGGCGGCAACAATAATTTGGATCAACTACTCATGTCTATGAACATGAATGTTGGTGTATCTTAAGAGCCACTTGGAATACTCTTTGGCTGGACCTTTTGATGGAACTCAACCGCTCCTATATTTCCTCCATAGCCACATGTATACACGCACCAAGTTTTTGAAGTTCCAACACTCTGTTTTGGTGATAAGAAGATTTCTCTATTAAACTATCCAGATAATTGGAGATATTATTTTGCATGACAGTGACTCCAACTGTCCTTTTCCCTTGTCCACTAGCTTGGGAATTTGTATGTAGGCCTCTTAGTAACTCATAGTCTCTGTCTAGGTCTTTCTTAACTTTGACCTTCGTTTCCTTTAACCCTTCTTCTGCTACTAGGATCATTTCAAATTTGAATTGCATGCTCTATAGCCATTCAAATAAGGGCTCATCTCCCTTAGGCAGAATCTTTGCCTCCACAACTTCCTTAGCCTTCATGTGGATGATCATTTTTAATAATGGAATGCAATCCTCGCTCTTGGCTTTCTCTGCTACCAATGTAGCTCCATTAGCTGAGATGTTATCTTTCTTTGTTTCAAGCTTCAGTTCTACATTGCCAATTTTCTCTATGATTGCAAGTCCCTCAGACTTGAGTTTTCTACTCCACTCTCTACCAATTTGTCTGAAGTGTTTGTCTTCCTGTAACTGGGAGATGATAGCCTCAATGTCAGAGGTTGTAGGATCACTGGTGGCTGACATTTCTGAGATGCTTGCCAGCAAGGTGACTAATTACCTAAGAAGCAATTAAGTTCATGAATCTCTACCTTCATTTTGACTTTAGCTAGCTTAAGAATTTTGAGTTGTCCTTCTATCACATCATTTATTGACTTCCATAGGCCCACCTTAGTATCATGTCTATCTTCTTTGAGATCCACAGAATGTAAGGCAAAATCCTTTACAAACATGTCTTTAATCCTCCCTTCTTTAGTGGGCTTAGCAATCTCCATAGTCAGATGCCTTGTATCAGGATCTTGTTCAAGAATTGACTGGGTCTTCTGCTTCTTAACTTTACTCAATGCTAATATAGGACGGATAGCCAGAGATAAAGTTTCTTTGTTGGGGACTCCCTTTTCTTTCCTTTTCCTCTTTCTATCCAAGGTGTCTTCCAACCATGATTCTATGCTAATCACCTTGGACGTAGTCCCAAACATGTCTACACTGAACATCTTTTTTTTGACCAGGGTCAATGTCTTCGTAGCTGAAGAGAAAGTGTTCTTTGGGACCTAGGAAATGAGTTTTGAAGCTTTGGGGCCTTTCTTTGTTTCTGTAGTCTTCTTTGTGGCTTCATTAGACTCAGTAGACTTGTTTTCACTGCTTCCACCATCTCCAAGGTCCACTACTTGTACTTGGGGACTACTTGGTAGGAGTAGTGCAACATTCATAGATGGGATCAGACTGTTATTCAGTGAGAGAGCTACTATGACTGTGTTGTCTTTTAGTTCCTCCTCCTTATTCTTCTTAGCCTCTGTTTCAATTTTGATTACTGGTATTGAACCATCTTGACAAGTTTTATCAACAGGGATATTCTTGTTAGGAGGTTGGTCACCTCCACCGGCAAGTTGAGCAGGCCCTTGGGTGATAGGCAAGACTATGCTTGAGGCACCAATTTAGGAAGAGGAGGTTGTAGCTACACTTGGAGATGCTTGGGTAGTTGTGCTTTTGCTCCTACTTCATTGTGCCATCATCCATTCAACTCATTTTCTAGTTCTCTTGTAGATTCTAGCCATCATCATATCTAGGTCTTCCACAACTTCTTCATAAGGTTTTGAACTTATTGGAGTACTCCTTAGCTTAGTCAAGTATGTGTCATTGTACATGTTATGACTGTCATCTTCAACTTCTTCAACATCAATGTTAACCTTATACATTTTCACTTGGTTGACTTTCAATCTAGCAAAGGCTCAATCATGACTCTTGAACTCATCTTTGTAGTTGGCCCAATAGTCTTCAATGGTAATGATGTGCTTTATCACCCTCCCTATCTACAGAACATCTTTGGCATACCCATTTAGGTTGAACATGGGCCTGAGGACTTCATACATGTCCAACTTATATTTCTTCTTGAACACCTTCATCATATTTTTAGCATTAGACTTGGTGTCACAGCTGAAGGCTTTGACTTTCATGGAAAGTTCATATCCTTTCTTCTTCAAGCTCGTACTCAATATATTCACTTGTAAGGCTTGCCTTATGATCTCAATCAACACAATCATGTTGCTTGGATAGCTTGGTAGCTTTAGGAGGAGTCCGTCAAATGCTGCAAGACGCAAACACAAAATGATGATAACTGAATGAAGAAACATCCAAATTGACTAATAGTTGCCATGGCTTCTGGGTTGAATCTCCTTTCCAGGCATTCCTATAGCTCCCTACAAATCCTCATAGTAAATGCATCATTCGCCTTAACATAATCTGAATAACTATTTTGTAACTGTAGACATAGATAGAATTCATAAGATTTAACATCATCAAGTTTCAAATCTTGGGAGGCTAGGTCATAATTGCAATATTATAGAAATTAGCTTCTCGAAGAGCATTAGACATGATTTCGCTTATCTCTTGAGCCCAGTCAATGTATTGGGTATCAGAGAAAATTACTTGAACTAAAAAGAAATATTGCTCAATGAAATTCAAGGCCTCTACCTCATCTTTCAACCTACGCGAGAGGACCAAAATGTCAATGATTTCTAGCTTGTCCTAAACAAGGTTTTGGGAACTTTACTCTTATCACTCTGTGGTTTCTTTCACCATGTCATCATGATTTCTTTCCTCCAGATCATCTTTTAAGCTGAAAACTCTAAGATGGCTCCACTAATTTTTAAATCAGAGAACTCCTCCCACTCTGGCACCTAAACACAGTTCACCATTGTTTGCCTATCTATTGAGATTAGTACTATATCATCAAGGAGCACAATTTTTCTAGTCTTTGGATTATAGTGATGAATGCATTCATAAATCAACTTAGGGGCTTGGACTGTGACTAGGAAACTAGCTGCCTCAACTAAACTGCATCCTCAAAGCTTCTTGGTGATGGGATGAATTCATTTAGCTCTCAACCTTTTTTGGAACTCTTCCATATCAAAGAAGCAAAGAGTTTGTAAAGTTCTGCAATGCAGATTTGATTCCAGTTAATCCATCAAAAATCGCAAACTTGGTTGCCATGAGTTTGTGAATAAGATTTTGAATTGAGAAAGTGAATGAGACAAAGAAAGTAACAATCATAGGTTTTTCAAAATTTATATGTATGGATAGAAAGAAACATCAAAGAAAAAGTGGTAACTTATTCAACTATTTATCTATCTATATATGAGAGCCTCAATTCATTCGTTGATCTTCATAATTCGTGCCACACAAATGAATTTAAGGAGATGCCTATTGGATAGTAAATGTGAGAGTTCAATGGACATCTAGAGGTCTTTTCACTGTTCTATTGAACTCAATTGTAACTTTCTATATCTCCATTACTTACTTTCCCATTTTCCTTTAAGTTTTGAAAAGTTACCATTAGGGTACCCTGTTGAGGAAAATCCATCAGATGAGATCTTTGCAATGTTTCTTTATCTTTAATGATTCGATCCATTCCAATATTGTTTGGACATGCTCTACATCCAATACAGGGGTTGGATTTAATTGTTAACTTGATTTTCTTGAGAAATTGGAAAACTATCTTCATGGGTTGAAAACCCACCAAGGAGAAGATATTTTCCATTTTTTTGTCACTATTGCTTCTTTTCGATTCAAATCCTGAACAAAAACACTTATGGAAGCTTGGAATTCTTGTTTAAGGTGTGAAGATATGTTTGAGAGTCATTAAACATCTAGTTTTTCACCTCAAGCCGTCTTGTGGAAAACTATCTTCATGGGTTGAAAATTCGCCGAGGAGAAGAGCACTTTAGATTTTTCGTCAAGGCTTAAATATTTATCAGTGAATCTAAACAATGCTTAGAAATGTTAACTTAGATTCAAATGATTATTTAGCTTAGAACCCTTCGCCTTTACATGTTTCCAATACATACACGTCTTCAAGTGGTTGTGATGGGAAATCACCTTCATGGGTACAAAACCTACCGAGGAGAAGATGTATTTCATTTTTCTGCCAACTCTTGTTCGTCAAAGAGTGGTATGCCATGAGCGAGTATGAAGCATGATTAGTCATCAAATGAGAAAACTCAATCTCTATCAAACTAGCTACTAACCTAACTGACAAGTACACGTTAAAATAAACACCCACCCGACAAGAGGGAAAGGGAAGGCATAAAGGGAAAATCTAATAGAGATCACCTAACCTCAAGAACTTAGACCTAGACTCAAATACGACTAAGGACTACAATCACTTTTCCTACTAAACAATACTCACTTTTTCCAATTGGTTAGAAAATGAAAAGTGAAGCAACAAATTTCTTCTCTATTGATTGGATTAAAGTAGGCACTTTTGAATTTTCTCCTTTTAATAATGATTCTACTCAATCTTAATGATTATCCTATAAATCAGTTCAAACTTTAAAATTTAACCCTTAAATAAATCTTCATTTGTATAAACAATTTTCTCTACTTGATTTTTTTTTGTTTCTTTTCCTAGTTTAAAGGTATTTGGTATCTAAAGCACTCTTAAGCATGGTCGAGTAATACCTCAATAAAGAAGGCCTCAAGGCTAGATGTGAAATAAGGAACTTGGGATGTACCCAGGATGGCCCCATGTCTATAGAAAACTAAGGTAATATCTAGGCAATACCCAAACCAAATTCAAAACCATAATTTTTCCAAATGAAGCTATAGATTTTGTTGGCTAAGGAGCAAAATTCCCACATATGTCTTTGACTTGTTATGTTGTTAAGGAATATTTGCTCATTTTTAGCTTAGCACAATACTTTTTGCATGAAATATTTGAATTCAATTGTGCACAAATTTTATCAATGTTTCAAATCACATTTTGTGATCTATTACCATAATGTCAAAGAATAAGCGACAAAATTGAGCTCCTGGTTTATTTTCTTATATTCTAATGACAATTTTAACATGCCTTGATATAAAACGTGAAGTTATTGGGACTAAATCAAAGAATGAGAAAAATTGAAGTAGTTTGTTCATTAATATTAGTAGTGACTCATGTCAAACACAACCTTTACATTTGTGTGTAGAAAATCCCATTTTAGACATCATATTTCATAATAATTTCTTGTAATTTTAATTTAATTTTGAGTATTTTTCTATAGCTCATTTCTTATTGCAATCAATAAGTGATGGTAGCACAAGTAAAATAGAGAAATCATAACTAACATTATTGAAAACTACCATCATATACCATCGAAAGTCACAAGCTTGCATGTAATGCCTCGGTAGGGAACCCAAGAGAAATTAACCTATAATGTCACTAAGTTTGCTCAACATTTTATTTTGAAAGATTAAAACAATCAAGAGATAACAAAGTGGAAGCAATAACTCACATACATAAATAAGCAATACAATAAAAGTTACATCTTTCAAGGGTTCCTTAACATTCAATCACATATATATGTTCCATGAAGTTTAAATTTCGTAACTAAACAAAGTCCATGTCATAGAATAATTCACATGTACACAATCACATGAAATAATATACAAGTGCATAAGATGTCACATGGCATAACCAAAATGCACACTCATCCTCTGCACATGTCGCAGGGCGTGAAATGCTAAAATAATATGCATCATAATAAGATACAACATCCTGTAAGATCTCAAATAATCAAAGTACTACCAAAATATGACCATAGAACATAATCACAAGATAAGAATAATAGAATTACCACACCAGGTACATCCATCATCAACATCCAATTTTCAGATCTCAATGGTATAAGAAACACTACCACCTAACCTCATGGAACTTAAATGGTTCAGTCCCACTATGTTGAGGAGATAATCTCAAGTCCCAAATAAATAACAATCCAAAAGTCATAACAAGAATCTAGGTCAAGAAATCCCTATAGCAATCTATCTCAAGGGTATCAAGTACACAAGTAATATTTGATCGGAGAGGAAAAAAAAGACATGGAGGAAACCTAAGATGCATGTGGGCAATTGTCATTACATGAATTGAATCTAAGGTTACCTTGGTAGTTTTTCAAGACCCTGACCTCCTAATGACTCTATGCAACATCAATATCCTTTCATACAGATAAGGCATACTAACAAGGCAAGGTCGCAACCATGCATCCTCTCTACTCTCATCCTAGTCTGTACTAGCACTCAAGGCATGAGAGAAGTAATACAAACGTGTTAAGTCATTCTAATCCCATTAATGAAATGTTATTATTACAGCTTACAATGGGTTACCCAGGTATCCTCTTTAGTGCTCTAACCTCCATTGCAAGACACTTCCCAACATACATATAGATAACCTACCCTAAGCTCATAAAAGTACATCTCATAAGATCACAATAATCACATATGTCCTATACAAGCAACTAGAAAGAACCAATAGATAATCAATTGAACTTCATAGACTATACCAAGGAAACACAACACATGATCTTACAAAGAAGAATTGAATCTCATCATAGAAACACATGAATATAACACATTGGTTGGGAACAAAATAATCATGAAAAAAGAAAATCACATAAAATCCATCATAAAGATCAACTAACTCCCAAGCCTTTGGTAAACATTCCTATATGGCCAAACTACTTGGTTTCCAAAAAAACCAACCCATCACCAAATAAACATAACATTTTAACATGCATTTAAAATAAGTGTAGGTATTCAACCATTTTAGTATTTGATATAACTCCATAGATTGATTTGTAATAAAATTTCAAGTTTTCATTTTCAAAGTTTTTCCTAGTTGGTAAAGGTTTCCAAGTTTAGATTGATCAAAATATAAGTTTCATGTTAATAACTTAATGCATCTATTTTTTCCAAATAACTATGTATTTGTTAGGGTCCAATGATAATCCACATGGAAACCAAAATAGTTTATTTAAAACTTTACATATGATTTCCAATTTTTTTTTAAAGATTCAATTATAGAAGTTGAATAATAAATATTAAATTATAATTAAAACTAAACTAATGTAAACATACTAAGCATATATATAATAATAAATGCCTCCAGTGTGCAGACGCCTTGGATATAGTTAGGTAGCACTTAACTATTTTAAGACATTATATATTAACTCATGAGGCTTATATTTTAAGACATTATATGTACCTAGTGTACTTGGCTTTTGAAAATTAAAGGCTAAACTTTGTGTTTTAGCATTAACTTGATTGCTCTTTTTAGACCCGTTGATTATTGTCACAAACTTTTAAACATAACTATATAAGGAGTGAGTTAGGAAGTATATAGGTTAACCTTACATTAACTATAAACTACAACGCAAAGGTTGCACCAGGGTATTCTAGTATTGTAATTATAGAAAACTACTTGATTCACCCGAGTGGGTGTATGATGGTGAAGAGCTATATTAGGTGAGTAAAGCTCACCATTGATTATAGGAATACACCTACATCAAAACAATTAGAAACTAGAAGTACATATTTTTTAGAGTGAGTAGTTCAAGGGTCTTGATCCCGTAGATACAAGTATTCGAAGTATGCCTCTAGTGTGCAAACACCTTGGACATAGTTAGGTAGCACTTAAACCATGTATGTATGTATGTATGGAGGTAAATTTTCTATACTTAATAGTGCCATCCACATGGGTGGGGGTGGGGGGCAGTTGATGTTGCACCTTTTGCAATATTTCATTTCCATTATTTACGCTCTCTGAATCAAAGGTATATAACTTTATCACTTGTAACTATAATTTTCAAATAGTAAAAACCATAATAGTTGCTTATAATTCTATGATTCTCTTTGTAAGTTTATAAAATTGAAGTTTAAAAATTAATTGCATTTATGTACATCTTTTTCAAGTTTGATATTTTTCTTTTTCCTGACTCATAGTCCAACAATAATTTTTCAAAACACATACTAACTAGTTGGAGATTGAGCCAAAAAATTGTAAGAATGATTGTGCCAAAAGAGCTAAAAAACATGATTGGTGCACGATAATCATCTTTTTATGCTCTTTTTGGCACAATTGTTCTTATATTTATGATTTTTGGTGAGAACAAAATTCCAAACTAATTAGGTAGGTGATTCAAAATTAAATCATAATTGGTTGAGGCATGTTTAAATACCGTATTTCATATTTTATTGAATGTTATGTGTTTATGTTCTACTGTTAATGAATGTTAAAGGATTAACTAATGTTAGATGTCAGCTTTGGACATTATGAGATTATTTTATGGATGCTCATAATTGTTTTTTACTTCATGTGATAATGAATGAATTCTATATTTTTATTAATGAATGAATGTGAGATCCATCTCTTCTTAGGTACTCTATCTAGGCTAGTGTACCAGTTCTTAAGCCCTTAAGCCCAAAATGGATAAATCATGATTTGAAATGCAAACTTGGGTGCTTAACTTAATGAATGAGCACACCAAGCGAAAGACCTTGTGTGATGAAGGATTATATTGTTTTCTACATATTTCATCACATAGCAGCGCATTGCAAGTTCACATACATCCTTAAGTAGACATTTGTGAGCACTAGGTGTACGAAGGCTCCATGTAAAAACATGTAGAAGCAAAAAAGGTCATGATAAACATTTTTGATGACATGTTTGCCAAGAGCATACACAAGTTCTTCAAGGTGACTTCACATTATTCAATTTTCATGTTTGCCAACACCATTTCTCTTCCTCCATATCCTGCAAAAATAATAAATGTTGCCTCCAACATTGCAACCATATGATAAATGGTGAGCACACCAAGAGAAAGACCTTGTGTGATGAAGGATTATATGGTTTTCTACATATTTCATCACATAGCAGTGCATTGCAGGTTCACATACATTCTTAAGTAAACATTTATGAGCACTAGGTGTGCGAAGGCTCCATGTAAAAACATGTAGAAGCAAAAAAGGTCATGATAAATATTTTTGATGACATGTTTTCCAAGAGCATACACAAGTTCTTCAAGGTGACTTCACATTATTCAATTTTCATGTTTGCCAACACCATTTCTCTTCCTCCATATCCTGCAAAAATAATAAATGTTGCCTCCAACATTGCAACCATATGATAAATAGGAATAGCACAAACCCTGATCCATAACCTAGTTAAATTGGTCTAGTTGCTGATTAGTTGGGTTGATTACAAATTCTTGTAGAACTATCATCAAAGTAGGTACAATAAAATGAACAATGTGCTATTCCTAGCTAGTAGGATTAAAATACAATTTTCCAAGGTGATAAAATTGCATATGCAGATGCATCACTTGAATGCCAGGCATGAAGCACATTCCCCAATTTATAACGAATGGTTGGATATAAAGGCTCCATATGCTGGCCCAACAATCGAAGCCAAGGATGTAACCATGCATGTATTGGCACACTCTCCGTACGAAGATCCCAAGTATCTATCGGTGTTGTTAATTTGGTCTAGTTGTTGATTAGCTGGGTTGATTACAAATTCTTGTAGAATTGTCATCAAATTAGGTACAATAAAATGAATAATCAATTGTTCCCAGGTAGTTGGATCAAATACATTTTTCCAAGGTGATAAAATTGCATATGCAAATGCATCACTTGAATGCCATACATGAAGCACATTCCCCAATTTATAATGAATGGTTGGATATAAAGGCTCCATATGGTGGCCCAACAATGGAAGCCAAGGATGTAACCATGCATGTATTGACATGCTCTCCCTATGAGGATCCCAAGTATCTAATGTCGTTAATTTGGGCATCACTATATGATTCAGAATGTAATGAAGTACTGAAGCCAGTAGTAACTTCTCCCATGTCTCCAAAAAATGTAGCATAGGTTCAAGGTCCCTTGGCTCCCAGGGATTTGTAGCAACTATTCTCATTGCTAGAAGAATAACTTCAATTAAGAGTTGAGTGTAAGGTGTTAAAGAAGCAAGTTTTTTCTTCTGTGTAAATGTCATAATCACAAGGCTCATTCCCTTGCAGAAGCCATAACCCAATTAAATATACATATATATACAAGTCATAACCCAGTTAAATATACATATATATACAAGTCATAACCCAATTAAATGGGTCTAGCTGTTGATCACTCAAGTTGATTACAAATTCATGTAGAATTGTCATCATATTAGGTATAATAAAAGGAACAATCAACATTATTTTTGTCTAGGATCTTGAGCTAAGTCACTTAGCACAGGTTGAGTGAGTTTTATTGTTTTATTATTTAGATTCTAGAATATGTATGTAGTTGGATCAATGTTTTTATTGTGCTAAGATGTAATAAGCACCTTAAAAGGATATCTCTATATACAACATACATGTATATCTATGTATGTATATATGTGTGTGTGTGTGTGTGTGTGTGTGTGTGTGTGTGTGTGTGTGTATTTATGTATGTATATGTATGTATGCATGCATTTATGTATATATGTATCATGTGGAGATCTAGGATTTTGTTGTTGTGCCCTTGTAATCACTACATTTCATTTTTCTACCCTTGTGATCTCTGCATCTCATTGTCGTGCCCTTCTAGTGTCTGCATCTCATTCATTTTACTGACCTAATATGGTGACAATATTATAGGAATTTTTTGTCGTGCCCTTATTATCTCTACATCCCAAGTATCTACTACTACTATTAATTTGGGCATCACTATATGATCAAAAATGTTATGAAGTAGTAAAGCCGATAGTAACTTCTCCCATGTCTCCAGAAAATGTAGCATAGGTTCAGAGTACCTTGGCTCCTACGAATTTGTAGTAGCTATTCTCACTACTAGAAGAATAACTTTAGTGAAGAGTTGAGTGTAAGGAGTTGAATAAGAAAGTTTTGCTTCTATGTAAATGACATAATCATGAGGCTCATTCCCTTGTAGAAGTCATAACCCAATTAAATATACGTACATATCAACACAACTAATCAACAACTAGACCCATTTAACTGGGTTATGGCTTGTTTCTTTCTAAAATATCTGCTATGATATGTTTTTGTAAAATTTCTTACGAACTCTGCCCACTTTTCCTAGTTTGCATTACTTTTGTGGAGGATCTTGAGGTAAGTCACTCTATACCTTTAAAAACATCTCTCTCTCTCTCTATATATACATGTATGTATGTATGTATGTATGTATGTGCCCTTGTGATCTTTGTATGTGTATGCATGCATGTATGTATGTATGTATACATATACATATGTATGTATATAAATAGAGAGATCTTAGAACAACAGAAAAATAATAAAACTCACTCAACAGGTAGCATGGCCACAGATGCGATGGCAACACATATTGGTAAGTAGATTCCTCATTTTCTCTCTCATTTTTTATGTGTTTATTTCACTTGAACTATTATTTCTTAGGGGGCATTTTCTAATATTGGATTCATTTTATGCAAGAGGTGATGAGGACATTCCTGGATATACTTGTGTGATGAATTTCTTGTGAGCAATGAAGATGGACTTCCCCTAAGAGTAGCAAGAGGCGATGAGGACATTCCAAGTACTTTAAAGATTGATCCTTTCTTAAAGATTTTAGATGTTAATGGGGAATTTAGATGTTAGGGGGGACAAATGAGCTTCCACCTCCATGTGGTTGGCCTTGACTAGTAGTGAATATTAAACTATTCCTGAAAACAAGTAAAGCTCAATAATAACCTATAATTGTATGACAACTAATTGTTTCAATCTCTTGGTTTTGAGAAATGTAGAAGGACACCATAGTTCAATATGTAATATAAATTCATATGCATATGCCATCAGGTGGAGCTGAAAAACACAACAGGTTTGCATTTTTGTTGGAGGTCTTTAATTAAGTATTTGAAGTTATACACCATCACAAACATTGTTCATGATGATGGTCTATAATTTTAAAAACTTAATAGACCTATTAAATAAATGTAATCGTGTTGTGTTTTATTAGCTCTATCTGTTGTCCATGTATTTGAACGTAGGTGCATGTGCATTCTCGATTCAAAGTGGCAGAATCTTATTTTGAATGCAATGAAAATATGACATGCACCAGAGGATGGGAAAATGATGTCACGTTTCTAGGTCTGAAACCTTTTTTTTGTACTTTAGAAATTGATCCTTTCTTAAATTTAGATGTTAATGGGGAATTTAGATGTTGGGGGGGGGGGGGGGTTGGTGGGTTGGGCCAAATGAGCTTCCACCTTCACGTGGTTGACCTTGCTTAATAGAGAATATTAAACTATTCTCAAAACCAAGTGAAGTTCAACATTAACCTATGATTGTATGACAACTAACTGCATGAATCTATTGGTTTCAAGCAATGCAGAAGGACACCATAGTTCAATATGCAATATCAATTCACATGCATACGACATCAGGGAGAGCTAAAAAAACTCAACATGTTTTCATTTTTGTTAGAGGCTTGCATAGAACTATTAAATAAATGTAAACTTGTCGAGCTTTATCAACTCCTTTTATTGTCCATGCATATAGAACATAGTTGCACGTGCATTCTTGATTCAGAGTGGCAAAATCTTATTTTGGATGCGACAGATAAATGAGATGCACCAGAAAATGGAAAAATGATGTCACTTTTGCAAGTTTAGAACTTTTTTTTTTGTATTTTAACATTGATCATTTCTTAAAGATTTTAGATGTTAATGAGGAATTTAGATGTTCAGGGAGGTGGGGCCAAATGAGCTTCCACCTTCACGTGGTTGGCCTTGATTAGTAGAGAATATTAAACTATTTTTGAAACTAAGTGAAGCTCAATATTAACCTATGATTGCATGACAATCTTAACCAATGATTGTGTCATAGCTATTCAATGTTTGTAGTCAATTTTTTTATTAATACAACATGTTGTCGCAATTGTGACAGCTAGCTGTTGATCCCACAACATTCCTACCACATGCCCATCCCAATTGTGACAGACGTTTATGATGGATTGATGTGGGGCCTATAACATATCTATTGCATAGACGTCGCAATTGCGATGGTGTCTTCAACAGATTACCGTTGCAATTGTTATGATGAAAATGAATGGTTTTCCAGAATGGTAGCCCAATTTATGATACCTATGGTCATCACAATTGTGATGGTAACCCTTGTCGTTGCAACTTGTGATAGAAAAAGTCTGATGCCCTTCCAACAGGAGCCAATTTCGATTGATGTCAGTTGGGCAATGGGTTACCATCGTAATTGAAACGGCTTGTCATCATAATTCAGGCCCAAATATAGTTGTGACACATTGCATTTCATTAATTCAAAAGTATTATCTAGCCACCACCACTCCCTCCCTTCCTTCGAAAAGCTCTCACCGTGCACCTTGTTATAATGAAACACTAGATTGACAGAGCTTCAATTAGAATCTCCAATGATGTCTAAAAGAAGGCTCTCCATATTTGAAATGATTGAAACAATTTGCATCTCCGAAAAAAGTTTATACCTCTAAAAATAGTTTCTCTTGCCACAATCTTGAGATAAACTTGTTTATGGCATTACAATCAACACATACTCAAAAGTGCTTGACAACTCTATTGGTTTTTCAAGGGATGTGGTTAACAACCCAAAAAATTGTCATCTTCTCATTATGATGGTAGAGGAGTATTTAGTTCACCTCTTCCACGCCATTCCATATAGATTTTGTATATGGAGTTAACCTTGCTTCCTTCATTTCCCAACACAATTTATCCAATTGTGCATATATCTCTTGTGTGTGGGGACGTGATATGTCCACTACTAAAAAATAATGTAGTATTTTATGGGCATCAATCCAACTACACCCTAGTGTCTTTGTAGACTTCAATCCAACTACATCCAAGTGTATTTTTCATTTCTCTATCTTTCATCAATTTCCTTATTTCTTGGACATCAATGGACTTGTTTGCTTCTACATAAATGTTTGATAGGAGAACATAAGGTGTATTAGTTTCTGCTTCCAAATCCAAAATGTATCTTACCACAAGTTCCCCTAGGCCTATATTCCTATGTGACCAACAATTGCCAAGTAAACACATCCAAAAAAATACATTAGGTTTTATTGGCATTTTGATAATAAGCCTTAGGCTTTTCTCTAGATATCCAGCTCGTCCAAGCAGAACAACCATGCACATAAAATGATCCATTGTAGGCATGATTAAATAAGAGTTACTCATGCAACTGAAGTGTCTACAGCCATCATCCACTACACATGTACAACTACATGAAAATAGAACACTAACAATAGTTACATGGTTAGGATTAGTTTCAAACTGCTTCATTGTTTCAAAGAGTTCAAGCTAACCATCCTGGCTGTAGCCATGCATTGCATAGCTTCCAATCATTGCATTCCATAAGGCCACATCTCGATGGCACATTGTGTCAAACAAAACATGTGCCTTCTGTATGCTTCCACATTTGGCATACATGTCCATCAGGGCAGTCACAACCACATTAAACAAATTCCCTAAATCAACTATTTTTTGATGGATCTCCATGCCCTATCCCAAAGCTCAAAATTTGGAGCAAATCAGGAGGATACTGGAAAATGTTGATAAGTATAGCTTTAAGTCAGCTGAATGCATTTGTCTAAAAATCTGCAAAGCTTTATAAAGAACTATGTCATGTACATGTCCTACAATCATGGCATTACCTGCAACCATGTCTCAATGATGCATTTTGTCAAACATTTCATGAGCTTTTTGTATGCTTCCACATTTGGCATACATATCTATCAGTGAAGTCACAACTATAATATTTGATAAGAACCCACTTTTGATTATTTTTTGATGCATACTCATATCTCATTCCAAAGCTCCTAATTTGGCACAAACTGAGACAATGGTGGAAAAGGTTGACAAGTATGCCTTAACACCCGCCAATTGCATTTGTATAAAAATATGAAAGGCTTCATCAAGAGTTCTACTTCGCACATATCATGCAATCAAAGTATTCCATGATGTTACATCTCATTGAGGGATTTTGTAAAATATTCTACATGCCTTCTATACATTCCTACATTTTGCATACATGTCTATCAAAGCAATGACAACCACATCAGACATATATCCACATTCAAATATTTTTCGATGGATCTCCATGACCTGTACCAAGGCTCCTATTTTAGCATAGGCTCAAAGAACGTTGACCAATGTTGTTGAGTTTTTCTTAACACTTACCAATTGCATTTTTTCCAACATCTCCAAGGCTTTATCAAAACCTCACTTTTGAGCATATTCAAAAATGATTACAATCCATGAGATCATATTTGGTTGAGGCATTTCTCCAAACAATTGCATAGCTTCATCAAACACGCCATTTTGCACATATCATGTAAGCATTGAATTCCATGATATTTTGTCTCGTTGAGACATTTTGTCAAAACAATTTGCATGACTTGTTTATATTTCCATATTTTTCATACATGTCAACCAATGTATTCATCACAATTAGGTTATTTTGAAAACCACATCTAACTACCTTTCCATGGATTTGCAAACCATGTTTTAAAGATGCTATGTTGGAACATATAGGGATAGCACTAGAGAAGGTGAAGTGATCAACTTGTACAACTATTCATTGCATCTGGTGAAACAGAGCCAATACTTGCTAACAAAACCCTTGCTTTCTGTAACCAAAAACTATCATGTTCCATGAGAAGATGTTTGGTGCACTCATGTTGTCAAAAACCTTGCAAGCATCAACCAAACTTCCACACTTGTCATACATTCTGATAAGTGTATTCTATAAATAAGTGTTTGTGGCAAATAGAATTCCCATGTTATTGATGTAAGAGTGGACTTGCTTACCCTCTACAAGGGCTTTTTTGGCAATACAAGCCTCCAATAGATGAATATAGGTGGAAATATTTTTAGGAGAGTTTTGTGTTCTAAGTAAAGTGTGTATTGCTTCTTTCAACCACCTTCGACACAGAGTCTTTCGATACTCAGATGGGTGACGGATGACATTGTCAGATTAAGTGTTTAAATTGCTCGTCTTCTACTTTAAAATGATATAGGGGTCATTTAGTCATTTATTTCTATGTTTAAATTCGAATGAGAATGAGAAGAAAAAAGCCTTTTTCAACGGCCAATAGAAAAATACTAGTCTCCATGTCGAACTAGTTAACTTTTTTGTAAATGAACAAGGACACATAGCATCTAGTGCCTATTGATGTGGAATGCAAGATGGAGGTTGTAACCAAAGTGCTAAGTATTGTTTTTGCATATTACGCTACATATTTCATTTATGAAAATAATATTTTTAAATTTATAAAAGATACCCATGAACTGTTAGTGTATGCTTTATATGTAGTTAGTTATTTATTAATGTGCATTAAAAATCCAAGAAAAATAATGTTTACTAATTGATAAATAGGAGATAGAGTTTTCAAAGAAAGTTTACTAAGTTAATGTTTCTTTTATGTCAATTTTATCTTATAGCATTTTTTTTGGTACATTTATATCATGATTGGGTTATCAATATGTGCTAGGAGAAGACTTGTAGATGTGTCTTCGAATGCATCACTCAATTCACCATGCATATCCCTTGTCTTTCACATGTTTGCATGGTAAATAAATATTGCAGATGCTGAGAACAGGTGGCCTCTTCCTTCTAGATACCAGACATGTACCATAATCCTTGATGTGATTAAGCCAATCTTGTGTATAATGTCGCTTGGTTTCTATCCAACCCAAATCACAGTAAAAAATAGTAACATTTCAGTTTTTCCCTGTACTACTAGTTTTGTCTTGGCCATTGGGTTTCCATCCAAGGGCTTAATCGACCATGGGATGGCCTTTATCACGCTTCCAAAAAATCAATTGTTCTAATTGGACAAATATATGATAAATTTGCACTCCCTACTATAGTGAAAACAACCAATCAATGTGCCAATAAATCAAAGTGTCAATAAATATACTATGTTGAACTATTTTTAATGCAATAAATATGAAAACTTTATAGCTCAAAAAATATTTGAATAATAAATTGTTCCAATTGGACAAACAAATTTAAAAGTTGAAGTGCATTGAATGCTCAAGTCAATGAGTAGTATTAACATTTAATGTCATATTGTGAAGAAAATGATAGTCATTGAATGTGCACCAGCCGTTAAGATTGTCAATTACAAAAAATCTAATATCTTGAACATTCATATATTTATATGGCCTTATCTTTTCTTATTGTCTCTCCAGAGTTAAGCTGTTGAGTAGTTGTCTGAAGCTTTGAGCAATGTGTTATCTCTTCTTTTGAAAGGGATACTATGGTAAGAAATTCTAATAAGATTGTTACTACAAGACTGTTATCCCCAAATTAGATTAACACAACCCAAAGAGAATGCAAGGGGTGTCAATGCTGAATCAAAATCATTTTCCATGATGTATACTCGAAGGATCTTTTTCTATAGAAGGCTCTTTACTTTTAATGTTGTGTGATTAATTGATTCAAATGTGTAATTTTTTATTCAAGTAAATTAACCAATTGAATTGCAAGTAATCTAGAAAAACATGATATGCAAACACATGAAAGCATCAAATTGAAATATCAAAATAAGTGTTGTGAAATGAGAAAAGTGGAATGAAACTCACCTTGAGGGCCAATAGGCGGGGCCAATTCAAACCTAAGAACTAATTGTCAAACTATGTCAAAAACTAGAACAAAGTTGCATCTAGTACCCTGAAAATGAGAACTCTTGATCCTAAAAATTTGCAAGTCCTGAGTAAAGGTTGACCTGGAGAGTGTAGGTCGACCTCAACCTGCTTTGCATCAAAAACTTGAAATCTAAAAGAAACCCTAGTTCCAAAATCTGAATTTGCTACTCCAACAACATGTAGACATGCACATGAAAAATAGATTTTTGTTGGAGGGGAGGGGCTTGCCTTGTCAAGTTCCCATTTAAGAATTAGCCTTTGAATGAGAAAGTATGTGAAGCAAAGGCAATGCGAATATTCACCTTACTTGCTAAATCTGTATGGATGGATTCAGATCCACTATCTACAAAGATGTACATATGCTTGTATGTTGATGTATGAATGATATAGAATGATAGTGTAGGATGTCTCCACAAATATAATAGATCTAGAAGTGCCAAATCATAGATACATGGATATAAATATGTTATTGTTGAAAGATGAATGCTTGTGTAATGTTAAATATGTAGATTTCCTTCCATGATGGCCAATTCCACAATATGCTATGAAGAAAGAAACTAGAACTTGAGAAAGAAGTGCATGATTGATGACATGAAATGAGGGCCTTCAATGAATCCCTGCTGGCTTGGCTTGAACTCCTTGAATGCACCTTGAAAGCTTTCTTGCAAATGATGACTTATATGCTTAAAAGATTGATTGCTTGTGTGTGTAGTGCATGACCAATAGCTTGCATATAGAATGGATTATCAAATGAAGTGATTAAGCCTTCTTTTATAGCGATTTCAAGATCACATACAAATGGGTTGACTACACTAGGTGAAAATAAATTAAAAACCCTTAATTTAAAACCTTAGTCTAGAAAATGAAAGTTGCTTGAGCCACTAGTAGATTCCACATAATCATAAAGAGATGGATATCAAGCATTGTCTACTCATATCAAAATTATGCCCACATGTATAGAAGACATTTACTCCCATTGTCCAAGACACCGCAAGGATGTTAGCTTCCACTTTCAAATCCTTAAAGATGATGTTGAGGAGTTTAGGATATAGATAATGGTAAGTTGATTGAGGCAGGCTACTAGCATATTTGATGAGCTCCTTATTGTGTGAATGTCATGCATAATGCATTCAAGGGTATAACAAAAAAAATGTGGATCAAATAAGTGGTAGATGATGTTAGAGATGTGTAAATGTTATCTACAACTACCATATTTCACTTACACACTCTCTTCAAGAACTTCACTAAGAAGATGTTTTTGGAGCTTGTAGAGACTAAATATTCATACTTCATTCTCTAAGAGAGGATGCTTGAGTTCAAGAAGCCAAAGGAGAGTGAAGTAAGTGGTGGTGTAAATTTTTTAAGTAATAATTTTTGGAGCAATGCAAGATATATTGGTACGTTTTTATCATCATTACTTCAATATATTGGTACGTCTTTAGAAATATAATAGATAATGATGCACATGCATCTAGCCTTGAAAAGGTGGATGAGTGCATTGTCAATATGCTTGGCCAAATGAAGGCTATTGTATTAAAGAAACATTAGAGTTCTAATATGAATACATTCAGCCAATCATTCATCGTTGACTGAAGAAGCTCAACACTCGAAGCCATTTAGAAGACGTAAAATTTATTGAAGTTAGCATCATTCCTATTGGGTGAAGAAAAAATGGTCAGTATAGGGGATCTTCAAAAGTGGCCAAGATGGATGAGGTGCATAAGGATCCAATTCTATAGTGGACTATGCACGGGCCTAATTCTTGGGCTACCACACTTGTCATTCTTTTACTGTCCCAAGTTTCTAGTCCTCTTGCTGTTGAGGGAAGCTAGTCTACTTAGAATTGGATACTTTGTTAAATGGAACCTTTAGAAGAGCAGAGAAAGTTGTAGTTGTACTTACCATGCTGCCTCCCATTGATCATAACACACTGATGTACATGCATATAACATATGAAACTTTGAAATACTCATAATATGTTCTCTCATCTGCGAGACCTATCCCCATCATCCCCGCAAAGAAAAGTAATCTCTGAAAAGTCACTGGGATGCACTTGCCATCTCACTCTTATAAAAACCGGACTTGAAAAGTACTCAGCAGTTAACCTGTCTGGGACATGGTCTAATTCAATGCAAAATGTGCTCATCACTTCATGACCACAAATTGCAAAAAACATCCAGCTGATACAAATATAAACCTGCATATATAACAAGTAAACAAGTTTTCAGCTTAAATGGCAGAACTTAAATATGTAATTAATCCAGACATTAAGACAGAAGCGTATGGTCAAAGATATAAACAACATACTTTTCTTGTTCTATCCAAGAATTGGCTTGATTTTAGGTCCTCATGATTTGTGCTGGCTGATTAGCGCTCCATTTCCTTCAGGAATTTGCCTTCATTGATATTTCAAACTCTTCCAGCTCCTCCTTCGGGCTTTCTGTGCAAAAGCAGACTTTGTGGAAAAATGTTCATTGCCATGCGTCGTACATTGTATTATAATATAGAGCTTTAAACTTCAGCAAATTGCAAGAGTGACATGCTGCATCTTTTTTTGGTAGCAACCTTTGTTGATAGACCTGCTTTACTAAGCATAAACATCCCCAATAATCTTCACAAGGACATTGTCCATATTTGAATAATCAAAATGGTTCATATTTCTCCCGAAACTTTCTCTCGCAACAACTTGCAGATAAAGATCGAAGCAATTTGGCATGGCCGAAGCTCATCATAACTTTAGCTATTCAATTGCCAACTTCTTATGGCAATCCTTCTGACGCCATTGAAGACAGGTCTGCTGATTGGGATTTATCCCACTGCCTTCATCTCACAAGACGATTTTTCGTAGATCTCCAGTATTACTGGATGTGAATCTCCTAAACGAAAATAAGAACTACATTCATCAATTTCCTTGCCATTTTAGCATCATCCCACCTGCCTGCTTTTGCATAAATGTTTGACAGAAGAATATAAGGAGAAGAATCTTTTGGATGCAATTCAAAAAGAGTCTTGCAACAAAAACAAACTCTCCTAGCCCTATATTAGTATGTGATCTGCAAGATTCAAGCAAACACATCCAGACAACCACATCAGGTGTAATGGACACCCAAGAATGCCCAAAAGCTGAATCAACTGCTGAAATTATATTAATTCTAAAAATGTTGCAATCAAGTACAAAAAGATGTATTCCAAAGGCCAAACCCTAAGGGAATGACGTCTGGAATGTTACAACAGAGAATGAACATCCTCTATTGCCAAAAAAAGAGTGTGATTCACACATCCAAGCTCTTATCAAATGCAAGTCATAATCATCCGATGATCAGCAATGAAACTTTCAGCCCAATTTATTCTTTTCTTCATCCTTCTGGAATGAACTAAACATTAATAATTGCAAGAGCTAGAAGCTTCCTCCTTCCAATAATTAATGCATACCCTAGAAATTCGTCCCTAGCAATAATTAATTAAATCACGAGAGGTTTCCATCCTTCCAATAATTAATACATATCCTAAAAGCTTTTAATACAAAGTCACCTTTTAATTTTTAATTGGATGACTTTAATTTTTCTTATCCTCCACTTGGATTTTGGAGAACATGAAGGCTAAAAGATGGGATCATTACAAATCCGCCCTCCTTGAAATTGCTTGTTCTCAAGCAATTAAGTAACATAATGAACTCCAACCTCCACCTGGATCCCAATTGAAGTAATATGTGATATCCATATGGACATTAAACAAACTGCAAATGAACATCATTAAGACCAACCACATGTCCTGCAAGTTAGCTCTCAAAACTTGTGCTGAAAAAGTATAAGTCTGGATGTCACCAGAAGGCGGCTCCATAGAAGATCTATGAAACCTCTTCCTCCCAACTGCTGCAACACAAAATTGAATCTTTGTAGATGGTGAAAACTGAGCCCAACTCCACTCAAGTGAATGATCAACATCAACGTAAAACATCAAATTGTCATAAGAGAATGTTGCATCCATGTTGAACATAGTACTATCCCAAGAGTGAACATTAACACTTTGTTGATCGATAGTATAATATGACTCTGTCACTATATTGCTCACCTCATTAGCAATAACAAGTGTACTATCATCAGAACACACATCTAAAATTGCATGCATACTGCCAAACTCCTCATTGGATGGTTCAACTGACATAGAAGTGGTTGCCGATATGATAGTATCCTTGCATTCTTCTAATCCCACATCGATGGACTCCATATCACCAGCATCATAGCTAAGTGGCTCTATATGTGTCTCGATCCCACTTGATGAAACAACTTCTTTTTGCACTGGAGCAACATACTAGTCTTCAATATTGATGCCCATCTGTCTAGCCATAAGTTGCAACATCATATCCATTCGCCTATTATGCTCCTGTTGCATCTGCTGCCCCTCCTCTAATGAACTAAGTAACCTAAGCATTGCATTTTCTTGATCTGGACTGGTATACATTTTGTCAGACTCTTTTCCCTTTATCTCGCTGTTCCAAATTCCCTATAAGAACTCCACATAATGGCAGGACTAATAGCTTTGATACCACTGTAATGGACACCCAGGAATGCCCAAAAGCTGAATCAATTGCTGAAATTATATTAATTCTAAAAATGCTGCAATCAAGTACAAAGAGATGTATTCCAAAGGCCAAACCCTAAGGGAATGACGTCTAGAATGTTACAATAGAGAATGAACATCCTCTATTGCCAAAAGGAGTGTGATTCACACATCCAAGCTCTTATCAAATGCAAGTCATAATCATCCGATGATCAGCAATGAAACTTTCAGTCCTATTTATCCTTTTCTTCATCCTTCTGGAAGGAACTAAACATTAATTAATTGCAAGAGCTAGAAGCTTCCTCCTTCCAATAATTAATGCATACCCTAGAAATTCCTCCCTGGCAATAATTAATTAAATCACGAGAGGCTTCCGTCCTTCCAATAATTAATGCATACCCTAAAAATTCCTCCTTAACAATAATTAATTAAATCACGAGAGGCTTCTGTCCTTCCAATAATTAATACATACCTTAAAAGCTTTTAATACAAAGTCACCTTTTAATTTTTAATTGAATGACTTTAATTTTTCTTATCCTCCACTTAGATTTTGGAGAACATGAAGGCCAAAAGATGGGATCATTACATCAGGATTTAGAGGCATTTTGATGATAACATTTAAGACTTCCTCAAGATAGCCAGCATGGGCAAGAAGGTCAACCATGCATACATAATGATCGTAGGAATGATACAATAATCGTCGGTCATGCTATTGAAGTATTTACAGCCAGCAGCCACTAAACCCGTGTGGCTGCATGCAAATAAAACACAAACGAAGCTAACATGGTTGGAATTGGTTCCTAGGTACTTCATCAACTCAAAGTGTTTGAGTGCATCTTTGCCATAACCGTGTGTTGCATATCCTGCAATTATTATATTCCATGCAGTCACATTTGGTTGGCGCATATAATTAAACAATTCAAGTGCTTTCTGCAAAATTCCAAATTTTGCATACATGTCTATAAGAGCATTCAGAACCACATCAGATACAAACCCCTTTTCAATTTTTTTTTGATGAATCTCTATACCCCTTTCCAAAACCCCAAGTTTGGCACAAGCTGGGAGAATGCTGGCAAGGGTTGCTGAGTCCGGTCTTATACCTGCAATTTGCATTTGCTGGAATA
This sequence comes from Cupressus sempervirens, assembly GCA_028749045.1. Taxonomy (NCBI): domain Eukaryota; kingdom Viridiplantae; phylum Streptophyta; class Pinopsida; order Cupressales; family Cupressaceae; genus Cupressus; species Cupressus sempervirens. The sequence goes on along the minus strand of CM053787.1, from coordinate 80,931,009 downwards.
GCACTACGGCTCTATCAAAAAGTCCATTCTGTGCGCATCCCCTAATCATTGCAGTCCATGAGACCACATTTCGCTTCGGCATTTCTTTGAAAAGACTCAAAGCTTTGTCAAGAACGCCACTTTGGGTATACCCAATAATCATCGCAGTCTATGAAATCACATCTGCATCCCGTATACTGTCAAACAATATATGAGCTCTTGACATGCTTCCACATTTTGCATACACGTCTATCAGGGAATTCAAAACTACGTCTGACAAAATCCCCCTTTCGACAATTTTTTGATGGATCTCCATACCCTGTTCCAAAGCTCTAATTCTGGCACATGCAGACAGGATGCTGACAAAGCTTGCTAAATTCGGATTCACCCCTGCCTGTTGCATTTGGTTAAAAAATTCCAAGGCTTTTTCAACAGGGTCATTTTGTGCATACCCAGCAATGATCGCGGTCCACGAGACATCTCGTTGAGGCATTTCTTCAAAAAGCCTCAAGGCCTCGTCAAGGACACCATTGTGTGTGCAACCTGCTACAATTGCATTCCACGACACCACATCTGAATTGTGCATTTTGTCAAACAATTTGCGTACCTTCTGTATGTTCCCACATTTTCCATATATGTCTATGAGTGCCGTCACAACCACGTCAGACAAAAACCTTACTTTTGATGGATCTCCATACCTTGTTCCAAAACCCCAAGTTTGGCACGAGTTGGGAGAATGCTGGCTATGTTTGTTGAATCTGGCTTTACACCTGCCATTTGCATTTGCTGAAAATTCTTGAAGGCCTTTTCCACGAACCCATTTGTGCATATCCCACAATCATTGCATTCCACGCGAAAGCATTTTGTCGAACAATACATCTGCCTTCTGCAACCTTCCACATTAAACATACATGTCTATCAGGGCAGTTACAACTACACCATCCGACAAGAACCCACTTTCTATTACTATTCTATGGATCTCCATATCCTGTTCAAGAAACCCTATTTTGGCAAATAGTGGGAGGATAATGGAAAACGTTGCTGAGTTTAGATTTATGCCTAGCAAATGCATTTTTAAAAAAATCTACACCCCTGTTATAACATGTCCATTTTGGGTACATCCAGAAATGGTTGCATTCCGTGAGATGACAGTTGGTGCAGGTATTTTGTCAAACAGTTCACGTGCTTTCTGCATTCTTTTACATTTTGCGTACATATCTATTAGAGTTGCCATCACGATTATGTCATAATCAAACGCACACCTAATAACTTTTCCGTGGATCTGCACACAATGATCTACAGATGCCATGTTAGTGCATACTGGTAGAATACTAGAGAAAGTGAACTGATCAGGCTGGACAGCTGTTTGTTGCATTTGAGAAAACAATGCCAATGCCTCATTTGAAAACTCCTGCCTTCTGTAAGCTGCAATCATCACATTCCATGAGAAAACATTTGGCTCAGTCATGCAGTTGAAAACATTTCGAGCATCCACCAGACTTCCACACTCGTCGTACATGTTGATAAGAGTGTTTTGTAAAAATGTGTTTGTGGAAAATGGTAGTCTTTTGTCACTTATGTGAGAGTGGATTTTCTTACCCTCTCACAAGCGCTTTCTAGGTAATGCAAGCCTGTAATAGATTGAGGTATGTAGAAGAGTCTACTCAAGGAATCGGTTTATTAAGAAGAATTTGTACAGCCTCCAAATGACCTTATGTGCAGAGTACTTTGAGATGAGTTATGGCGTACATTCTATGATTTGAAAATGAAAAATGGGAGCATTTTGTGTCAATACCTTTTATCTTCTTATTATGATTAAACTATTTATAATTTTGGCATTCACAGGTAGGGGAGAGGATCCAGTAGTTGTGCACCCTAACTTTGTGCTTCTCAAAATCTTATGTGGAAATTACAAATCACTCTCATTTTTTGATAGTAGCTTACTTGGCAAGTCCCCTGCTTATAACTAAGGTTTTAGAGCCACATTATCAAATATGATGCCACATCAACATGCTTTTTGTCAAAGTGTCCAAAACAACCCAAAAAAAAAGTGAGACCAATCATAGTGCATTGGAGACCCCATACTTGTGCAGCTGACGTGGCATCACACTATTGGTTGTTTTTTGGGAAAAGGGGCACTTTTCATTCACTTATGGGTAATCATCATTAACAAAAACAACTTTAAAGTCACATCCATTGGTGCAATCTTGTCAAAAATGTTGGATATTAAATCAACAAGTATGGGTATTAAGTTAACAACTACTGTCACAACTATTGGAATGCACACAACTACTGGGTCCTCTCCCTTAGTAGGCATGATCTAGTGTCCTAATTACGAACGAGAGTTTACTGGGAAGATTGTATATGCTCTCTGGAATTTCAATTTCAATGGAGAAAGATAATTGGTGAAAATATATTTTCTAAAAAAGATAACTTTAAGGATTTTAATAGATGAATTTAAGTTGGAGTAATATTGGAATCTGTGATTCTATTTATGAACATCACATAAATCTAATAAATGCGGATTATGCGAAGCGTGAGAAAAGCAGAGCAACTGCGAATGTTAATCGCTCAAAGCAGATAAAATAAAGGGTACCTTAATCAAAAGGCGTGCTTTCATTGAAGGATCATAATTTAAATTTTGGTAATGGCAGACTAAACTGCGATCGCGAGTGGGAAATTTCTCCACGGTAGAAGGTCTGCGATTTGAGTTTTGAACCTGCGAATTAAGGCAAATTTCTTCTCGGAGGTGTGGACTGCATTTGTGCGACTATCTTTTAGTTGTTGTGTTTCTGTCTTCAGCGTCGGTTAGGGGTTTGGGCTTTTGTTACCAACATTGTGGCGACAGAAAGCCAGGGAGTCGACGGCGATGGACACCTAGGTGTCCACGCACGTTCGACCAAAACAGATGGTGGCTTTTCATTTAACGTTGCCACAGGTGCTTCATTTAGTTCCTCAACACCTTTGGTACCTCCATTCTCTGCAAACACACATGCCAACTATAATGGCAACCCCCACCCGACTTCTACCAATGCCTTCAAACCCAGATCTTTCTCAGAGGTGGTGGCAATCCTAAGCACAATGAGGTTGCCCTAGATGGTAAGAACCCTCTAGCTCCCTTTTCTTTGACTCCCAATTCTGAGATGATTGCTGAAATTGTTAAGGAGAAAAATAGGCTTAAGGACATTGCCATATTTTTTGCTGCAGCTGAAATTGATAAGTACCCTCCATGCAAGTTTTTGGATGACTGGTTCCATAATTTCTGGAATATAAAGTTAGGATTTAACATTTCATTTTGCAGAAAAATTCAAAAAGGTTTATTTGTTATGCTTTTTGCTAATCATGAGGCCCAACAAGAGGTCCTTAAAAAACAATATTGGACGGTTGGATCGACCTCCTTTCGCGCTTTGGCTTGGACCCCTGAAGTCGTCCATGAGGAAGTTTTGGCTCTTTCAGCTCCCAAATGGATCCTTGTGAAGAATATCCCTCCCTTTCTTTGGCATTTTTTACCTCATTTATTGAAAAATTTGGGCAAGACTATCCGGATGGATGAAATTGTTAGACTTGTTCCACACATGGATGCTAGGGTTCTTATCTCGCTTCTCCCCAACAAAGAAATTTCTACTAAGATTAATATTAATGTGCTTAATGAAAGTTTTGTTTGCCCTATTGAAGTTTTAGGGGGGCTGAATGCTTGTTTTCTATGTAGGAAAGAAGGTCATCGGAGAAGAGATTGCCCCCTCATTATCATTTCTTCTGCTAAACCCACTAGTAGCCCTATTCCTCCTCCTAACCCCACAGTGCCAGTTAACCCCTCTGTTGTTTCATCTTCTCAAGGCCAACCTACTAACAAAATTCCAAAATCCTCTGGTAATACCCAGATTGCTCCCGCTTTGCCTCTATTACCTCCTCCAAAAAGAGTGTCAGAGCTTGATATTGATGAAGGCTTTACGTTAGTTAGGAATAGGAAGAAGAGGAAGGGGATTACCGTAGGTAACCCTAAGCCCATGAACCTTAAAGATTTATCTGAGACTCCTCTTACCATTATTCCTCTTTCGAGTGTTGATATGATTGAGTTTCCTACTATGACTACTACAACGGTCAAACCTATTTTGAACCCTCCTAAGTTACCACCAAAAGTTTTTAAGGAAATCGATGATGATTATATTTTGGAAGTTATTCCTACTTCTAAGTCACCTCAGAATGAGCTTAATATGGATATGGAGTTGTATGATTTTGATGAATCTCCTAAGGTAGATACCTTATCCACAAAAAGGCATGGAAGGCCACCAAGGTCTAAAAATAAACATGCAAGCAAGAAATCTGGGGATAATCCCAGTAGTCCCATAATGAATGTTGAAAATGCATGCCAAACCCCTTTCAGTGTGTCCCAATGAATTTTTTATCTTGGAATGTTAGGGGGCTTGAGTCTTCATATAGGAAGTATGTTGTTAAGTGTGTTTTAAATTCTTTTAACTCTGTTGATTTGTTTATGATGCAAGAGATTAAAGCTACAGGTTTCACTCTTGAAACTAACCTTAATTTTATTTGGAAAGATGCTGTTAAGTTTTACTCTAATCACAGTAGGGGTAAAGGTGGAATTGTTGTCCTTGTCCATCCCAAATGGGGCACACTCATCTCTGATAATGGCATTTCTACCTGTCAAAGGGCTCTTTGGTTTATTGTGAACATTAATAATAAACCTATTGGTTTTTTCTCTATTTATGCTCCTAATGATACTAAAGCTAGAATCTCCCTTTGGAATTGGTTATCCACTCTCCCTGATATACCTTGGGTTTTTGGGGGAGACTTCAACATGGTGGAGTCCCAAAATGATAAATTTGATGGCAATCCATTCAGATGGAAAGATTATGAAAATCTACATTGGTCTAAATTTATTAAGTCAAAGAATTTGTTTCATCCTCTTATGAATAATAAGGATACTCGTTCTAGAATATGGCACACTTGGTGCAATTTCCAGCAAGGTCAAGCTAGGATATATTCTAGATTAGATCATTTTTATGGCAACAAAGACTTCTTTTTTTATATTCCTAATAATAAAGGTAACATTGTCCTGGCATGGCTACCACCCTATCTAATCATCATCCTATTTTCACCCGTATTAGTATCAACTTTGTGCCTATTCATCAGAAGCCCGCCTGTCCTAAATTCTTGTTGAACACTAATCTTCTTTAGGATGATGATGTTCTTTGTGCCATTCAAATCATCAGAAACATCAACTTCTATAATCTTAAAGAGTCCTCCATGATTGGCAAGTGGAAGGCTAACCTTCCGGCTTGGAAAGGTTTTCTTCAAATCATTGGCCAAAAGTGTGCCAAAGATTATAGATTCACTGAAAAATGTCTTTGCTATAATCTTCAAACTACTGAGTATAATGTTCAGGCTGACCCTTCTAATTTGGATCTCCTAAACGAGGGGATTGCCACCAAAGATGCCATGAGCAAACACCAACAAACCAAAATTCAGGGAGCTAAAATTAGATCAAGGGTTAACTGGCTCTAGCATGGGGATCGTGGGTCTACATTTTTCTTTAATCTTCTTAAGCAAAAAAAAATTAAAGAGTCCAGCAATAAGCTTGTTATTAATAATCAGGAAGTTTTAGACCTTGAATGCATTTCCTTGGCCTTTACTGAGTACTATAGTAAGTTTTTCTCATCTGAAAATTGCATGGAGGCTAATGAGATCATATCCAAATGCAGACCTCTTTTTCCTAGTAAATTGGATACTGATGATGTCAATTTTCTCTCCACCCCTATTTCTATGGAGGAAATCCAAGGGGCTATTAAAGCCCTTAAAGATGACAATGCCCCCGGGCGTGATGGGCTTCCTATTGAATTTTATAAGGCTAATCTTAGTTGGATTAGCAAAGATATGTTTGATCTTTATAATGAGGCCATATGTATTGGCTCCCTCAGTCCTGAGATCAATAAGGGTATTATTAAACTCCTTCCTAAGGAAGGAGATAAGACTCCTATTAAGAATTGGAGACCTATTACTCTCCTCAATGTGTCTTATAAAATATTAGCAAAAGTTTTAGCCCTTAGATTGGTTCACATTCTCCCTAAGTTTGTTAGTAATACTCAAACAAGCTTTATTAAAGGCAAATACATCCTGGAGAATCTTATTACTACTTGGGAAGCCATGGATTGGGCTAAATGTTCTCATCAAAATGTTGTTTGCTCCTCCTTGACTTCGAGAAAGCTTATGATAGGGTTGAGTGAAAGTTTATCATCATGATGTTGCATTCTTTTGGTTTTCCTCCTTATTTCTGTAATGTTGTTCAAACTTTTCTTAAAGATTCTTGTGCTTAAATTGAGATTAATGGAGCTCTTTCTGACCCTTTCCCTCTTGGTTAGTCCATCAGGCAAGGCTGCCCATTGGCTCCTGCCTTATTTGTTATTGTTGCTGAAGCTTTATACTACATTCTTAGATATAACACTCTTTCCCCATAAGTTAGAGGTTTGTATCTTCCTAATAACGATGAGCTTATAAATAGCCACTTTGCTGATGACACTGCTCTTTTTCTTGAGTTCACTGATAACAATTTTAAAAATCTGCAATTCAAGTTGGATTTGTTTTGTTCTATTTTAGGTGCTAGGATTTCTCAAGCTAAGTCTATTTTCTTGGGTTGGGATGATCAACCTCTTGAATGGTTCCTTCAGTGCAATTTTCAATGGGGAGGTCCCAAAAAAGTTGTTAGGTATCTTGGTATACCTTACTCCATTGATCCTTCTTTAAAGAACATGTGGGCTTGGGTTAAGGCTAAGATTGAGAATAAGCTTAATAAATGGCATCATAGATCCTTATCTCTTGCTGTGAGAATTCAATTTTTTCAAAAGCTGTTGTCTTCTTATAGTATTTATTACTTCTTTGCTCGGATGTTCAACAATTACCATATTCTTGAAATTCAAAAGGCTATCAAGAATTTTCTCTGGTCTGATGCAAGGGCAATAGAATACCTCATGTTGTTAAGTGGGATTGGTGTCATATTGATAAGACCTTGGGTGGACTAGGGTTAAAAGATCTCAAATTACAAGGAATAGCTCTTTCTGCCAAGTGGATCTTTCAGTCTTTGGAGGGTGATAGTCCTTGGAAAGTGTTGATTAGACACAACATTGAGAGAGGTTTCCCCAAGGAGGCTAGATCTTGGAAGAACCTCCCGTTTTGTGACCTTATTATTGGTAAATTTCTTGTTATTTTTCAAGGTTTTTCCATTTTCAAATCTATTTGGCGTGCCTGGGACCATGTCCGAAGATTTTTCACCAATAAGGATTTTTATAATGATAATCAACTCCATGGTGAGAGATCCATTTGGTGGAACTTGAGTATGAATAATAAACCCCTTGCCCTCTACCAAGGATGTTCTGCCAAGTCCTGGGCTAAATTTGGTATTACTCAATTTGTTGATATCTTTGAGCATGATATTCTTATTCCTTGGGATGATCTCAAGAATAAATTTAATTTACCCTAGTCTTAGAAAAAGACTTATAATTTAATTCTGCAAGCTTCTAAAGACCTTCCCTCAATCTGTCATGTGGACTCTTATAGGCATCTTAAATGTAAATGGCTAGATGGAATGGTCTTAGACAAGCTTAAAGCTAAGAACATATATAAGGTCATTGGTCATAATGAAGATATTATTGTTCATTTGAACAAAATTTGGTACTGTTCTTTTGATCATAAAGCTTGGAATAAGTTGCTAGATTATACTTGGAAAAGTCTCGTTGAACCAAAAATTCTATGTTTTAAATGGCTTATGTTAATTGATAGACTTCTGGTTAAAAGAGATAATCAACACTTTGATTTATGCAATATTTGCAAGTTGCCTGATACTGGTAGACATATTTTTTTTGATTGCCTTTTTGCTAAAGAAATATGGAATTCTTTTCGTATTTACTATCCTTTTAGAGTGAATATTATTGAAATTGTTACGGGTCACATTAAAGGGCTTAGTAAGGATGCTAATTTTTTCTGGAATATGCTATCTTCTAACATTCTTTGGTAGATTTGGAAATGTAGGAATGAAGAAAAATGCCAAGGTAAGCCAAGGGTTCTTACTGAGTTTTATCATAAACTCACATATTTTAAAATATTCTTGTAGGTTCAAACCACCATGATTATTGAAAAGGATAAATTACGAAGATTTCTCAAGGATGGCCAAGCTACGTTCTTCTATTATGAGCTTAAAGATGGGTACCAATGGAGGAGGACTCTTGATAATCTGTGAATGTTTGAGCACACATGCCAGAAGTTGAACCAAGCTATTAAGAATAATCATAACACTAGACATGAGGAGATCTTTATGTTTTCCTAGATCGAGGAACGGAAGACTATCATTTGGATGGAAGGCCCACTCAGTTGGACCGCGTGGGTGGATGCCTACTCTAATACTCTACACTAGCTCTGTATCTTTCTTTGGGCTTTTGTTGTATATGATCTATTCTAGTTGTACTCCTGCCACTTTAGTGTCGGAGTGAGGCTATGCCTCTGTGATAATGGACACGCTCTGATACCACTTGATAGAGGGCCACACCACCCTTACTCACTCACAATCAAGAAAGCAACAATATGGAGACCAATAAAAAAAATGCTTCACAAGAAATTTTATTATACTTGAAGATCCTTACAATACCCACAAGATGATTTCAAGCTTCTCCTTGAGCTTCCACTCCTCGAGCTTCTCCTTGAGCTTCCACTCCTCAAGCTTCCCCCTTGAGCTTCTACTCCTCAAGCTTCCCCCTTGAGCTTCTATTTCTTGAACTTGATTAGAAATGCTCATATCCTTTGCTTAAATAGGCACTTACCACCCAATGCATGACTTATCCACAACCTTCTAGAATTCCACCTACACAATATCCACAACCTTCTACAACTTCCATAACCTTCTAGAGTTACAACTAAGCACCACCATGTGGCCCAATTAGAAAATTACATTTCTTTTATGGATCACAACAAATATTAAATGCAAGATTTAAGAAACTCTCCACAAGCTTCTAAGATGCCACCTACACACCTCGATTAATGTAATGACAACTAATTTTTTTTATTTTTCTATTTATGCCACCTATGCACCTTGAAAATAAAAATCCTCTTTTCCTTTCTTTTCTTCTTTTTATTTTTTTATTATTTCTCCTCTATTTTTCGTCACTTTTCTCTCTCCTCCAGATTTTTTTTTTTTTTTTTAAATTTTACATTCAACATGTCTCCCCTTTATTTTGGATGCAAGATGCTCCTGCATCAGACTCCCCAGGTCCGAAAAGATGTTCTAATAGCTGGAAGAACATCTTTCGAGATTCAGCACATAAATCCCAAACTGGTTCTTCACATATATGTCCTCCAAATCTTCAACTTGCACACTCTTTCCCTTGTTTTTCTTCTTCTCCTTTACATCCACCACAGGTGTTCTATACGTTTGCTTCCCATGCTGATTTTCAATCTTCTCAAAATTTGCCAACTCAACTCGACTGCCAACACTCAGGTTTCTCCTAACGAGCACTTCATTCTGCAAAGGAATCAAAGAAAACTTCCTACCACCTTTCTCAATAGTAAACACATTCCTAACACAATCATGCATAGCCCTGCAATCATACTGCCAAGGTCTACCAAGTAACACGTGACAACTGTTCATATCCACAATATCGCACAATACTTGATCCTTATACTGCCCAATCTGAAAATCAACAAGACATTGCTCTCTCACTTCCAAAGCATGCTCACCTTGCAACCAACCAATTCTATAAGGACAAGGATGTCTCAATCTCTTCAAACCAAGTTTTTGAACCATCTCCTCAGCAACAAGGTTATCAGTACTACCACCATCTATAATCACCTTGCAAACTTTCCCACCAGACTTGCAACAAGTTTTGAACAAACTAGTCCTTTGACAAGAATCCAATGTCTTCTTACCCATTAGTACTCGCCGAGCCAACAAACTTTCTCCTTCCTCGGGCTGATTTTCTTGGACTTCAACCTCATTTACAATAGTAGTTGTCCTACCAATAGAACATTCAAAAGATCTATGCCCTTCTTGACCACACTTGAAACAATTACCTCTGAATACACCTCCACCTGTCCTTCTTCTTTGTTCAATAGGTTTTGGTTCACCTTCTACTTTTGGTTTAGCTTGTATCGAACTATCTTGCTTCTCCTTCCCTCGGGAACTACCTTGATTCTTCCTCTTTAGCTTCTCCTCTGCTCTCAAAGCATACTGATAAGCATCCTCAACGGTGGAAATATTCAGCATACCAACCTCATCTTGAATATTGAATCTCAAACCATTAATATACCGTGCTACCTTCTCCTTTGACAATTCTCTATGCCCAGACCGAATAGTCAACTTGTAGAAATCCTCAGTGTAATCCTTCACAGTCATATCCTTCTGTTTCAGATTCTGCAACCTCTTAAACAATTCAAGTTCATAATCAGCCGGAATGAACTTTGCCTTTAACTTAGTCACCATCAATTTCCATCTAGTGATCTTCAATTCACCTTCCTCTTCTCTGTCTCTTTGCAGTTCCTTCCACCAAAGAGCAGCATGTCCCTTCAACTTAGTTTGTGCCAACCTTACTCTCAATGGATCTTCAATACCCTCAAGCTCAAAGTAGTCCTCTAATTCACCAATCCAATCAATTAGGTCTTCAGGATTCAAAGTACCTGAAAAATTAGAAACCTCCATCTTATGCTTCAACTTCAACTGAGATCCAGGTCGAGCAAACTGACTAGCCCTAATTCCAATAGGTCTCTCCTCATGATCACTTCTATCCTCACTAGTAGCTTCAAAGTCTTCAGCAACTTCATCATATCTGTCTTCAGTACCCACATGCCTAGGTACACCACCCAAAGCACTCACAATTTCAGCAATCATGTCACTCTTTATCAATGCAATTTTTGATTTGACCTCTGCTCTTATCTTCTGTAAGATTCTTTCTTCCATCGCTTCACTAAGGTCATCATTTTCCTTGGGGTCCAATCTTCTTGGAGGCATCTTCCAAAAATTTAGCAAACACTAAACAAATCCACCAATCTAAAAGATCAATCAGCCACAAGATCAACCTTCTTTGCAAATCCTGGTGTAAACTGCCTCACGTTCGGCGATCTGTCCACACACTCAGGAACTCCCGCTCTGATACCACTTGATAATGGACATGCTTTGATACCACTTGATAGAGGGCCACACCACCCTTACTCACTCACAATCAAGAAAGCAACAATATGGAGACCAATAAAAAAAATGCTTCACAAGAAATTTTATTATACTTGAAGATCCTTACAATACCCACAAGATGATTTCAAGCTTCTCCTTGAGCTTCCACTCCTCGAGCTTCTCCTTGAGCTTCCACTCCTCAAGCTTCCCCCTTGAGCTTCTACTCCTCAAGCTTCCCCCTTGAGCTTCTATTTCTTGAACTTGATTAGAAATGCTCATATCCTTTGCTTAAATAGGCACTTACCACCCAATGCATGACTTATCCACAACCTTCTAGAATTCCACCTACACAATATCACCAACCTTCTACAACTTCCATAACCTTCTAGAGTTACAACTAAGCACCACCATGTGGCCCAATTAGAAAATTACATTTCTTTTATGGATCACAACAAATATTAAATGCAAGATTTAAGAAACTTTCCACAAGCTTCTAAGATGCCACCTACACACCTCGATTAATGTAATGACAACTAATTTTTTTTATTTTTCTATTTATGCCACCTATGCACCTTGAAAATAAAAATCCTCTTTTCCTTTCTTTTCTTCTTTTTATTTTTATATTATTTCTCCTCTAATTTTCGTCACTTTTCTCTCTCCTCCAGATTTTTTTTTTTAAAAAAAATTTTTTTACATTCAACATGTCTCCCCTTTATTTTGGATGCAAGATGCTCCTGCATCACTCTGTTTTGACTCTCAGTGATTGTATATTTTTTTGATCTCTCTATAGTTAATAGAAAAAAAAAATGAGTGTTATGTGTTCTATTTATTTTCATAAAAGATGGATTTATGTGAATCACTATTAGTGAAAGTATTGATGTAAAAGTCATGATCTTTTTAAGACTCAAATTTAATCTATTAGTTTTAAATTTTATATGGATACTACCTATTTAAATTAATTATTGATGTGCATTTGAGTAATATTTATTCAATTATAAGGCAAGAGCCTACACCACATGTGTAAATTGTGAGTCTCTTATTGAAGAGGTCTTGGTTTTGAATCTACTCATGCTTAATAAATAATAATAATAATTAATCACAACACATGATAATTAATCTTGGCTTTGGCATCTTACCAATAAAAAAATTTAATTTAATTATATATATTTTTAAAATATACAATAAATTATTTTTATTTTATTTTTTAAGTAATATTTAGACAATTCTTTAATTTATATATTTGAAATTGGAGAAAGAGGTACTTGTTATTGTAGATGTTCAAAAATGGTTTGCACCAACTCTTTCATCACTTTTACATCCTAACTTGTCTTATTTTCCCATTTCACTAACTTTGATCTTTTGACTCACTTGATCATCATTCAATCAAAATGCAGATCATCTTAGAATCAATTCAAAACCATTTCAATATCATCATCTTATCATCATCAATCCTTTAGACATTGTTATGTCCTTCAATGCCTTATCAACAATCATTAATATGTGTCATGTATCCTTGACATATCATCATTTCATCATTTGGTCTTTTAAACATTGTTATGTCCTTCAATGCCTTATCAACATTCATTAATACATGTCATGTGTCCTTGGCATATCATCAATTCGATCCTCGATATTGTTGATTCCTTTAGTGTCTAAACATCTCCTTATTCAATCAATTTACTAACATTAACAGAGTTCATTGATCAACCCTATCAATCAGTTTCAATCAATCTTGAGGCATTTACAATGTTCATTAAATCTCATATGTCATCAACCCTTGCCATGTGTCCTTGACAAGTCATCATTTCATATCATTCATATAACATTTATTTAACCATTTTGGCCAACAATATGTTAATTTTCCTTATAGAATTAAATAACACATGCTTTATTCCTATGTATTTAATCATTTATTATATTTCATCTTATTAATTCATCCTCTTTTATTAATTAGTCCTAATTAATTAATATTTATTAATTAAATGTTACATTTCTCATGAATTTAGAGATTATTTTTATTTCTTAATTCTAATTTCTAATTTGTGAGGGATTTGTGAGTTTTTAAATTAAAAAATCCTAACTTTGACGCATTCCCACTAATTGTGCTTCCACTTCCTATTTTCTACCTTCCACTTTTACACCTTCATCTTTTCAAATTCTTCCACTTTTCATTCATTTTCTTACACCTTCCCTTTAGTTTCCACTTCTTCTACTTGATATTTTTGCATGTTTCTATGCATATATCTTACAATTTGTCATAATGTGTCATTTTATGACACATTTTCTATTTTAAATCTCTTAATCATGACATATTTTCAATTTGTGCAATTTAACTATGACAAATTTCTAGTTGCACATTTTCCTTCCATTTTTGCATTTTGACTCTCAAATACTATAAATTGAGTGTCTTTGCACTTGATTTGCTAACCACATTCTTCTAACCACACCCCTAGTATTCTCGTTACCATCTTGTCATTTTGCTACCATTTCTATCAGAGCGTCCTTGTCATATTGCTTTCAATTGTAGGTATATATTGTCAAGATCAACAACTATATCAACATTATTATGGAGAAGAAATGAGAGCATAGGAGCTACATTTGAAAGGGGATTTCTTGTTTTGATTTATTTTCTTTCAAATGACTGTTATGTTTTATGAGATTAGTGGTTTTCTCATTTATGCAAATTTGTTCTTTGTCTACTCCTACAATTATAATATTATCTAAACATATTTATACTAAGAGCTATATCCTTCAATACATTATATTTGCATAATTCAACATGACTTCTCCTATTATTTCAATATATTATAAATTATATATGGCTATTATGATAGACAATTGAGAGTTATAGCCACCTTCTAGAATTGTTTTCTCAAGTATCTTTATCTCACTCGTAAATCCTATACAACACTCGCCAATTACAAGGTTGACTCTTCTCAGTATTCAAAAGTTTTGGTGCACTTTATAAACCTTGATATCACAAAGCACCTACCACATAGCTTTTTAATGAATGTTGACCATCTCTCCCAAGGAATTTGAACAAGTGTATTTGTTGTCTCTGTATATGAGCAATGTTAGTATGCTAATAGAAACCAAATTTAAATAAAGCTTCTACAAACTAAACAAAATTCATAAACTTCAAGATAGACTAAGATGAGCTCTCAATTGAGAATATGAGCCATTAATGGACTCTCTCAATGAGAAGCTCTCTTGTTGAGTGGCTTTGTCTAAATAGATAGGATGTATGCTCAAGCTTATGCTTCAAAAAGGGCTTCAAATGGAGTTGGAATTTGGGTGAGTGTATGGTTTTGATGTAAAATGGCTTCTCAAAATGGCATTATGACTTTACTTCATGGATTGTGTTATTTTGCAAAGGGAAAGGATCCAATTTATAGGAAAGAGGCTTGAGGGATTGAGGGCTAAGATGCAAGGATGGGAAAAAGCTCATGGAGGGCTCAGATTGCATGAGAGGAGAGCACATGGATTGCGCTTCCTTACAGCCAATCAAGGAGTGACACATGTCACATGGTGAGAGGATGGAAGAAAGGGGAAGGATGAGTCAACAAAGGAGGCTCAAGGGATAAAATCTTCATAAAGACCCTCATAATGACTTGTAAGAGCAATAAAAGGGCTTGGAAGAGTCATTTATGGCCTAGTGGGCTTCATAAAGTTTTATGGTTGAGATATTTTGAGGAAGATGAGAGCAATTTCGACTTGGGCTTGATTAGGAGGGTTTTAAGCTTGCTTAGGCTTGTGCAAATGATTAGAGGATGGATTAGGATGGTTTAGGATTAGCTTAGGGATAGGCAAGTGGATGGCATTTAATGAGGGTGGGTGAAGGAGGAGATATTTGTTAACTTTGGCTTGGGTTAGTAAGTTTTAACCCATGTTTAGGGAATGTGACAAGGTTAGGAGGGGATTAGGATTAGGTTTAAAGACATCTTCTAGAAGATTCTAGACTTTGGATGAGGATAAAGACTTTTTAGAATAGTCTAGAATTTCCTAAGATGAGGATGAAGACTTTCTAGAAGAGTCTAGAACTTCTTAGGATGAGGATAAATTAGATTTTTAGGAAATAAATAAAGTTTTATTTATTTCAAGGTTTTGGGTTGAGGAGATATTTATTAAAACTTTTTTAATAAACATGAGGATTAATATTTAATCTTAATTAAATATTTTGAGTTGGGATTAGGGGTAGGAAATGATGGGATTAGCCTTTAATCAAAATTAAAGAAGGATTAGAAGATTTTGGAAGAGGTTAGTGGTCTTAAGGAAATTGGCCAAGTTTTGGGCAAAAAATAAATTTTTTATTTATTTTGAATTTTTTGGTCAATTTATTAATTAAATAATTAATAAATAAGGAAATAATGTTTAAATAAGATTTAAACATTTTTGGGAGGGATTCCTTAATTAAATATTTTTAATTAAGATAAAGGGATTTAATGGCATAAAAATTAATTAATTAATTAAATAAATAATTAATTAATAAATGATGATGTCATCAGGAATTTTTCAGAAAATAAAAATACTTTATTTTCTAAAGATTTTTAGGTGTCTACATTTTTCCCCTCTTTGATGTGATGCCACAAGTGGCATGACATCAAAGATAAGAAAATAAGATGCCCAAGGCTAGAGCAGAAGAGGAGAGAATGGATTGCAAGATGCCCCCTCAAGAAGGCAGCTGGGAGAGAAAGCAAGGCTCGACGACTTCTTGAAAAGTACAAGAATCCGAGATGAGCAAGAATACTTAGATTGGCTTAAGAGAAGAGGTTTAGTTAGCTCAAACTCTCACTATGGGAGAATGATAAAGGGAGAATCAGAGGCACAAGAGGAAGCAAGCTTAAGATCTCAGGGATTGCAAAGGATGAAGGAGCGGAGTGCTATAAAAGGAATCCAAGATGGGGAGATGGATGAAGGGATTAAAAAGCTGATGCAACAGGATTTCAAAGAGTCAGATTGGTGGAAGATGGGTTTCGGAGATCCCTAGGACTAGGATTGTGGATCTCGAAAGATGAGGCTTGGTGGATTGATTTGGATTGGTGGATCCCTAAGACTAGGATTGTGGATCCCTAAAGCTAAAGGTGAGGAGTGATTCAAAGAGATACTTATGCATAAGCTGGGGTAGGAGAGACGGATGCTGGATATGGATGGGGGACAATGGAGATGAAGGAAAACCATTGAAGCTTTTTGAGCGGGGGGATACTTCAAAGAGAAGTACCACCATGTAGTTGAGCACTAGATTTTCTATAGGACTGTTGGTTAATTGCCAAGGTTACCAAGAACATCAAGGCCTTTTCACCAACTGTCCAGAGGACTGACGAACTGACTCAAAACAAACACGCAAGGATTGCCCCAGCATCACACATGAATCTTGAAAGAATCAGAGTGGAACCGACATTGGGTAATCCACAAGCAGAAAAGAAAAACAAACAAAAGACTTGATCAAGACCTTACGCCCAGATTGCCCCATTCGCAGTATACCGTGATATGGAAGATCGTGGAAACCTTGAGGAGGGAACAAAAGGATTGCTTGAAAAAGATATTTCAAGACCCAAAAGGGAAGATTCCAAATCAAAAAAAAACGAAAATCCAAAAGAGAACCGTTTGCCAACAAGATGGGTAGGACGAGGTACTAACGGACCAAGATCAGACATGAGGAAAGCTATATCCTACAAGGACCTATCAGAGAGCACCTAAGCTGGTGGATTTGGATGAGTGATGCGTCTAGCAAGCTGAACTAAGAAAGATAACACTTTGGTGACAAGAAATCTAGCTAAAGGATGCATTGGAATAGCTAACCAAGATGTGCGATGGGTGCAAGATGTTGATCAAGGACGAACTAACACAAATGCTGGATAGATACAATGGTACTAAGCTAAAGAGGATGTACAAGCTGATGGACCAAGATATGTACAAGCTGAAGCTAGCCAAGATAGTTACAAGTAGGCAAAAGCTTAGGATGATAGGATAGTGAGATGGCTCAAGTTGGTGCCAGATGCAGAAGCTAAGGATGAGGTGATAACGAAAGATATGGATTTGACAAGATGCATCCAATGATGATGATGGGGATTTTGTGACCAAGGATAGCTAGGATGAGATGGCTGGATAGGATGGTAGATAGCTAGGATTATGATGGATATAAAGAGATGACATTGGGTTTGCATGAGGATAGCCTAGAGCTAGATACCAATGACAAGGGAGGATGGACAAGACAAGATCTCCAAGGAATATAGTGCCCCCAATTAGAAGATAACATGCAGAAGGAGCTCTTATGATGGATGTGATAGGATTGAAGCTAGGATGGAAAAAGCTGAAGGGGCTAGGGAGATGGATGATAGCTGGGATGGTTGGCTGAAGCTGCAGGAGATAAGTGGATGGTGTGAGATGGAAGATGGAGGGTGGAGGATAGGTGGATAGATTGGAAGATGGAGTTGGATGTCAAGAGATGACCAAAAGCATGAGGGTGATAGGCTAAGCTGGGGATGGCAGGATTACGCATGATGCTTGTTTGCCAAGTTTTCATCATGGTACTTGTCCAAGGTTCTTGAATTGCCAAGTTTTCACCAGTGGACGCTTTATTTTTCTTTATATATATATTTTTTTGACTTAGCTGTAATGATTTTGGCTTTCTTCAGCTATTTTTGGCTCATAGATGTTGGTAGGATGGATGAAAAAGGATTGGATTGAACAAGTGGAATGGTGGGTGGGAGTTTGACAGATAATGGATGCAAAGACATATGGCTTGTGGGCAAATGGATGAGAAAAATGGAAAGATCATCATTGGCACACACCTTGAGAGGTGATAAAGTAGTGGGAAAGATGGTTTTGAGCGAGGTTGAGGAGAAAATGGAGGAAGAGAAAGACAAGGACTAAAAGTAGAGTTCGAAGATGGAGGATGGGAAATTTAGGATAAGAAGCATATGGACTAAAAGTGGATTGGGGGGATGAAGGATGCTTATATGGGGATCTGGATGAAGGATGGATGGATGAGGCTTTTTGAGTAGCATGAATGGATGCCAATTGAGATTTTTCTTTGAGATGCATTTCTTTTATGAGCATCTTGGGTATCCACATGATTTTTGACTTTTTTAGCTTGGGCTTTTGTGGCCTCTTAACTTTTTCTTTGATTGGGATTAAATGTTTCTTGTTTTGAACATGTATTTTAGAAGGGACATGTTGAGACTTGGATTTTTGTGGATTTTTGGATTTATGCTTTTGTATTTTGGCATCCAATATGCTTCTATTAGCCATGGGATGGGAACAAGAGCATGGAGGAGATGGAGGGATAATTGATGGAGTGATAGGGTTTAAAGGTTGGAAGAGATTCAAGGGTGAGTGCTTTTGATGATCTAGCTGGTGGATTTGAGGGGATGGAAGGATATATTGGAACATAGGATATGGATGGATATAATTGCCCAAAATGGATGGAGTGAAGGAAGGATATGGGCCCAAAATAGATGGAAATGGGGAAGGTGTAGGTCCCAAAATAGATGGAGGGTATAAAGGATTCATATTAGGTATGTAAGGACCCAAAATGGATGGAAAGGGTGTGGGATTTAGATAAGGGATATATTGACCCAAAATGGAGGGTTGGAGATAAGAAGTAGGATGAGGGCCCAAAATAGATGCGAAATAAGATGGATGGGAACTTTGGGGTGGAGATGGAAGGACTTGGGACCATGCAGGAATAGTGGGGATACCAACATCTAGAAATACATTTTCATTTCTTTTTTCAATATGATGTTCATTATTTGGAACACAAGATGTGAGTCCATTACTAGCTGAAGGAGTTGGAGCTTCGGATATGATAATTAGTTCTTTTTCGATGGATCTATCATCATGGATTATGGGAGATGTATGATCATGAAGCAGAGGAGATGGGAGGATAGGATCTTGAGTTGGGTGGGCTGAGGGAAAGGGATCTTGAGATGGAGTAAGTAAGATGGTAGGATTTAGATATGGAGGGGATGGTAAAAGTGGATCATGTAGGGGAATAAGTGGGATGCCGAGATCTGCTATTCTGTCGGAGGATATTTCAACATGCTTTTGGACAAGATCTTGACAGGAATGGATGGGAGTGGATGCATGAGGTTCATTATATGGGATTTGGATAATGCTTGGAGGAGGAGATGTGGACGGGATTTGGAGCAATTCGATGGGTGGTGGGATTTTGACGCTTGTGGGAAGTGGAAGGATTTTAAGAAATTTGATGGATGGTATGGGGATGGTAGCAATGGGAGATGGAGGTGATATTATAGATGGGGAAGCTTCATCACTGACTACTTCACATGGTTGGATTAGATGACATGGCTTATCAACTATTGGAGGTGGCTTTTCTTGTATTTCCTCTAGGAGATTCCTTGGAGACTCGTGTGTCGGAGGTGGAGGTGGATTGATAGGAATAGCTAGTGTGATGGGGGTGGAAGATTGGAAGCTTGGTTGATTGGGTGATGGAGGAGAAGCTGGGATATCAGATGGCATGACTAGATAGTTTGGAATAACTCTTGGATTTTGGGGGATGCTTGGGGGAATGTTTCTAAGGCTTTCAATATACCTGTCATAGTCAACAAGATTTTCATCATCATTCGAATAGGAGGTGGTGGGAGCAAGGAAAATATGATCAAACACATCATGATAGGTTTGGGATTTCATGTTTTGATGATGAGTTGGATGGGGATGGGGTCTTGCATACGGATGAACACGGAAGCTCATGGTTGGATTTGGATTAAGCGCAGATTTTGGATTGGCTGATGAAGGATTTCCTAGGGAGAGTCAAAGCTGCATGATAGATCTAAGGAGGATTGGCTAGAGATTTTTGGCTTTCCTGTGGATGGAAGACTTAAAGGATATGCTATCAAAAAGTGAGAGTTTTGATTTCCTATGTGCTAGATTTGGTGGTGGCTGTGTCAACTTGAGGATAGACTAATGATCCTATGGGCATGACACGAGATTGACCACTTGTGGATCCCAACCTTTAGCTCAAGGTGATGAGGGATAACAAGTGACAAAGCTAGATTACCCTAGACAAAGCTCTATCAAAGGGATAACCTTGGTGAGGCTGGTGGATTGGTCAGATTAATTGGATAGCAAATTCTAGCAGAATGACAACAACTCTCTAAAGGGTTGGGTGTGATTTTGGATTGGGTTGCTAGCTGGCTAGAGGGATGATTTGGTACTATTCATAGATTCGCCATTCGTAGATTTTCCACTAAAGTTATGGCTAATTTATGGCTGACATGTTATAACCCTAAAGCGGTTTAATACTTGTATAAAAGGGTTTAGGGTTGGGTATTTTCATTATGTTGTGATGCAAAATTGGTTTTTGTGGTGGTATTGAGATGTAAGGGATTACAGTTTGTAATCAGGTTGTAATCACTGGATTGTAATAAGATCGAACTTACTATTTGGTGGACATAGCCTAGAGATTGGGTGAACCACATTAAATCTTGATGCCTTATGTTCATTTTTGTGTGATCTATTATTTTCTGTTATTGGTTATATTTGCATGTAGTTTTTATTTCTGTCCGTGGTTTATCCTAACAAGTGGTATCCG
Organism: Cupressus sempervirens; assembly: GCA_028749045.1. Taxonomy (NCBI): domain Eukaryota; kingdom Viridiplantae; phylum Streptophyta; class Pinopsida; order Cupressales; family Cupressaceae; genus Cupressus; species Cupressus sempervirens. Next base: position 80,910,313 of record CM053787.1, on the reverse strand, counting down.
AGCGAGGTTGTCTTTTAGTTATCCTCTACAGAAAAGTCTCACGGTTAAGTGGGAGTCTCACGGTTGAGTGGGAGTGATGGAAGATGAGGGTAAGCTGAGGGTTGACAAGTTTAATGGGCAAAACTTCTAGTTATGGAAGATGCAAATGGAAGACTATCTATATCAAATGGATTTATGGAAGCCTTTGGAAGGAAAAGCCAAGAATCAGGGAACTATGTCAGAGGCTGAATGGGATCTTTTGGATAGAAAGGCACTCAGAAGAATTTTGTTATGCTTGGCACCATCGGTGGCATTTAATATTACAAAAGAAAATACGACAAAAGATTTGATGAAAACCCTAGCAACACTGTATGAAAAGCCCTCCGCTTCAAACAAGGTATTTCTCATGAAGCATTTATTTAATATGAAAATGGTAGAAGGTGGATCTGTTGTAGATCATTTAAATGAGTTTAATACTATTACTAGTTAGTTATCTTCTGTGGGTATCAATTTTGATGAAGAAATTAGGGCTCTCTTGATTTTGTGTTCTTTGCCTGAAAGCTGGAATGGCTTGGTAATGGCGATGAGTAATTCTGTTCTTGGATCTAGTACCCTAAAATATGATGATGTGATTGGTGTTGTTTTGAGTGAGGAAACTCATAGGAAATCCTCAGGTGGATCTACATCAGGAAGTGCTTTGAATGCACAAAGTAGGGGTAGAATGATTGAGAGAGGAAGTAACTTTGGAAATTGTGGAAAATCAAGAGGAAAGTCAAAGGGGAGGAGGTCTCAATCGAGAGGACCCAATGATTGCTGGCACTGTGGGAAACCAGGGCACAAAAAGAAAGATTGTTGGAATCGAAAGAAAAATGAAGGAGATAAATCAGATGTAGACAAGGAGGCAAATGTGGTAAGTAACAAATCCGAAGAGGATGCTTTGCTTCTATCTTTAGAAAGTGTTGATGATTCATGGGTTTTAGATTCTGGTGCTTCATTTCATGCTACACCTCATAGAGGTTATTTTATTGATTATGTCCAAGGGGATTTTGGGCTTGTTTATTTGGGGGATAATGAACCCTATCAAATTGTTGGAAAGAAAAAAATTAAGATTAAGTTGTAGAATGGGAATCATTGGCTACTACATGAGGTAAGACATGTTCCAAGGCTGAGTAGGAATTTAATTTCAGCTGGACAACTCGGTGATGAGGGTTGTGTAGTTACTTTTAATGATAAAAATTGGAAGGTTTCAAAAGGTTCCCTTGTAGTAGCAAAAGGTGTGAAAGTAGGCACCTTATATCTTTGTACAAGTCATATTGTTCCTTCTACTTTGATTGTTTCAGAGAAAAATGAATGTTCAAGAACAATTGTTGTAGTTGAGCAGGGAGAACAAATAGTTGCTATAGATTCTGATACAACACTATGGCACAACAGACTTGGGCACATGAGTGAGAAAGGTATGAAAGTACTTCATTCAAAGAAAGTTTTACTAGGTCTGAAATGTGTTATATGGATTTCTGTGAAAGTTGTGTGTATGGAAAACAAAAGAGAGTGAGTTTTGTAAAGACTGGGAAGGAAAACAAAAAGGAGAAATTAGAGCTTGTGCATACAGATGTATAGGGACTAGCTCAGGTATCTTTCCTTGGTGGCTCTCATTATTATGTTACATTTATTGATGACACAACTATAAAATTATGGGTTTATTTCCTTAGACAAAAATCTGATGTATTTCAAATTTTTAAGAAATGGAAATGCTTGGTTGAAAATGAGACTGGTAAGAAATTAAAATGTCTTAGATCTAATAATGGTGGTGAGAATTGTAGTCATGAATTTGAAGATTATTGCTCCACTAATGGTATTCGTAGACAAAAAACTATTTCAAGGACTCCACAGGAAACTGGAGTGGCTGAACACATGAACAGGACTATAATGGAGCGTGCAAGGAGCATGAGGTTGCATGATGGATTGCCCTTACACATGAGGGCGCAGGCTATCAATACTATAGTATATTTGATTAATAGAGGTCCCTTTACTCCTTTGGACTGTGGTATTCTAGAGGAAGCATGGACTAGTAAGAAGGTGAGTTATTGTTTTCTCAAGACCTTCGGTTGTGAAGCTTTTGCTCATATAGACTTTGAAAATAGAACCAAGCTAGAAGATAAATCAAAGAAATGTGTCTTTGTTGGATATGGCATTAATGAATTTGGTTATAGGCTTTGAGATTTTAAAAATCATAAAATTGTAAGAAGTTGAGATGTCATATTCAATGAGAAAGTGTTGTACAAAGATTTGTTGCAGCAACATGAGAAGAAAGAAGATGATTATGTAGTGCTGGATGATACTCCAAAAGCTGATGTTCCAACATTTTCTCATGATGTGCAACAACTGCAACAACAAATACCACACACACCAACGAATGTTAGACGGTCAACGAGGCAAATTAGACCTCCGCAAATATTTTCTCCCTCTTTGTATTCTATTTTACTTACTGATGCTAGTGAACCTAAAAGTTATGATGAAGTTGTGTAGGTGGATACTAAGATTCAGTGGGAGTTTGCAATGAAAGATGAAATGGACTCTTTGTTGAAGAATAAGACATGGGATTTGTGCAAGTTTCCTGCAGGTAAAAAGGTTTTACAGAATAAGTGGGTTTACAGGTTGAAAGAAGAGGAAGGAGGTAAGAAAAAGATTTAAGGCCAGGTTAGTTGTAAAAGGATTTGCACAGAAAAAGGGAATTGACTTTGATGAGATATTTTCTCCTATTGTTAAAATGACTTCTATCCGTACTATTTTAAGTCTTGTGGCTACTGAAGATTTTCATTTAGAGCAGCTGGATGTTAAAATAGCCTTCCTTCATGGTGATTTGGATGAAGAAATATATATTTCTCAGCCACGGGGATTTGAGGTCAAAGGTAAGGAGAACTTAGTGTGCAAATTGAAGAAAAGTTTATATGGCTTTAAGCAAGCACCTCAGCAATGGTATCTAAAATTTGACAGGTTTATGCATGAGCATGGCTATAACAGGTGTCATTCAAATTATTGTGTTTATTTTAAGAGGTTGGATTATGATAGCTACATTATTTTATGTTTATATGTTGATGATATGCTTGTAGCTGGGTCTAACATGGATCATATTAAGGGGCTAAAATGCCAGTTAGCACATGCATTTTCTATGAAAGATTTGGGGGCAGCAAAAAAAATTTGGTATGAAAATTTGTAGAGATAGGAAGAATAGAACATTAACGCTATCTTAGGTTGATTATGTTGAGAAGGTGTTGCAATGTTTCTCTATGGAGAATGCTAAAGCTGTCAGCACACCTTTACCTGGTCATTTGAAGTTGACTAAGGAGATGTGTCCTAAGACACAAGATGAGGAGGATAAGATGTCCAAGGTACCCTATGCTTCAGCTGTAGGAAGCTTGATGTATGCTATGGTATGCACTAGGCCAAATATTGCACATGCAGTGGGAGTTATTAGTAGGTATATGAGTCATCCAAGATTTGAGCATTGGAATGTTGTCAAGTGGATTCTCAGATATTTGAGAGGAACATCCAATAAGTGTTTACACTATGGGGGCTCTACTACTAATTTATAGGGCTATGTTGACTCAGATTTGGCAAGGGGTATTGATACCAGGCGAAGTACTATAGGTTATGTCTTTACTATTGGTGGGGCAGCTATGAGCTGGGTTTCTAGGTTACAGAAGATTAATGCTCTATCCACTACAGAGGTAGAGTATGTTGCTGCTATAGAGGCAGCCAAGGAGAGGATATGGCTTCAGTTCTTCTTGGAAGAATTGGGACATCCTCAAAAGGATAATTATTTGTTCACCGATAGTCAGAGTGCCATTCATCTTGCAAAGAATTCAGCTCTGCATTCTAAGACCAAACACATACAGTTGTGGTACCATTTCATTCGGTCAGTTTTGAAGGATGGACAGTTAAAGTTGGAGAAGATACATACCAATGACAATCCAACAGATATGTTGACAAAGGTTGTAACAAGGGAGAAGCTGAACTCTTCTTCAGCTTTGGTTGGTCTTTTAGACTAAACATGAATAAAAGAACAGTAGAGTCCAGGGTGGTTTGATCTAGTGGGAGCCCCATGTGGTAGTGGTATTGCTATAGGATCAGTCTCCAAGTGGGAGATTGTTGTTTAGTGCAGATCCTGATTAGTCCCCAAGTGGGAGATTGTTAGATTATGGTGACTAATCAGGAAAGTACTGTACATACTTCATAATTTTTTTGGTACTATTCGTAGATTTGCCACTAAAGTTACGGCTAATTTATGGCCAACATGTTATAACCCTAAAGCAGTTTAATACTTGTATAAAAGGGTTTAGGGTTGGGTATTTTCATTATGTTGTGATGCAAAATTGGTTTTTGTGGCAGTATTGAGCTATAAGGGATTATGGTTTGTAATTAGGTTGTAATCACTGGATTATAATAAGATCGGACTTGCTATTTGGTGGATGTAGCCTAGGGATTGGGTGAACCACATTAAATCTTGGTGCCTTGTGTTCATTTCTGTGTGATCTATTATTTTCTGTTATTGGTAATATTTGCATGTAGTTTTTTTTTTTTTTTTTTGTGGTTTATCCTAACAATATCCCTATTTAACAATGTATTTTCCATCTTTAGTTGGAACCCAAAATAGAAAATCTTCTTTATTAGACATAAACACATATAATAGAATGATAACATAGGATGTCTTCACAAACATAATAGATCTACACGTGCCAAATCATAGATCCATGGATATAAATATGTTCTTTAATTCTTGAAAGATCAATGTTTGAAGGATGAATGCTTGAATGCTTGTGCAATGTTAATGAAGTAGATCTCCTTCCATGACAACCAAGTCCACAATATGCTATGAAGAAAGAAACTAGATCTTGAGAAAGAAGTGCATGATTAATGACATGAAATGAGGGTCTTCAATGAATCATTGCTTAGTTGGCTTGAACTCCTTGAATGCACTTTGAAGCTTTCTTGCAAATGATGACTTATATGTATAAAAGTATGGATTGCTTGCATGTGTAGTGAATGATCAATAGCTTGCATATAGAATGGATGATCAAATGAAGTGAATAAGCCTTCTATTATAGTGATTTTGGGATCACATAGAAAAGGGTCGACTACACTAGTTGAAAAATAAATTTAAAACCCTTAATTGGGACTAGGTCTCGAGGCAAAATACCTCGGGTTGAGATCAACCTCAACCTCAAGATAGGAAATTTTTTGCATCAAAATGCTCTTCAAGATCTTGGGGATAGAGAAAAAATGGTTGAAAATAAACATAAATTCGAGGAAAATGCATCATTCGAGCATTAATTCATCCATGTTATAGGAAAGCGCCAAAATGGAAGGCTAAAAGGTCTTACAAAGCACATGTACACTTCTTGAGATGGTACATAAATAAATTTTATTTTGAAATGATTTACCACTAAATTGCAAGCAAAACCTTTGTGGGTAGGACAAGATGCACTAACTGTGGAAAGGTAATATGAATTTGAAGCCAACATCACAAAAGCTAATCCACACACATTTTATCTTTCAAGAAATATGTAGGAGTATGTTGAGGATTGTTGCTTGAAAAGTAATTGGCATAAATAAATTATGTGGTTGTGTGGTGACCAATGTCTTGTACCTACCACCTTACCATTTAGAGCTTCTACTCCTACTCTTACCTATACTAAGAATAACCCACATCTATGAGTTTTAGCTCATTTCACTATATAGAAAATTTAATTTTAAGTTTTAGCTTTGCTCTCAATTTTTACAAATTCTTTTATTTTCCTACTATGAAAACAACTTTAGACTTTTACTAAAAAAATTATAGCAGCTTACCTTTTTTATTTAATTATATAGAAAGTTTCTTGATTTATGACTTTGCATGTTATGGAACTTTTCATTTTTAAGAATTAAATTTCCTCAACATTCATATGTACTTTTGTTATTTTCTTTTGTCAGTAATGGCCATGAAGAGATTGTGCTTGACTACAACTTGTGAAGGATTCCAAAAATGTTGTTGCTATCATGATGGATCATATTGTGAAAGCAACCTAAAGGTGAGAGAGGCATTTACAACTCTTTGAATTATTTTTTGACTTGTGACTCTTTTAATAGTTTATATTCATCCAACATTATTAATATGGTCTATTGATTATAGATGACTGGGGTGCCTATAGGTATATGATGATAGATGATTCGATTTCTAGTATCTACAAATGATAATTTTAAAAGATGGAGGTTTTACTTGGTGACACCTATTCTTGAAAACAAAATTGATTTAAGAGTAATTTGTCAGATCAATAGGGAAGGCCCAAGGATTGATGTGCTCACTGGTTACCCACAAGAAGAAAAATATATCATTGCTACAAGAGTCCTCAAACCACATTCTAAGTACCCTTTTTCTAATATCTATTTTCTTCTTTTACATATTTTTGATTTGGGCAATTGCTTTGATTTGGTTGTATGTTATTTTGTTAGCTTGTTTGTTTGAATTTTCTATTGATTTTATCTATGTATGGAGTTGTTCATATTTGTACTTATTATTTTGATTTGGGCAAATGGATTGTTTGTATGTGTATTGGTTATTTTAATTTGTCAATTGGAATGCTGAGATCTTTATTGATTATTCTTATTTTCCAATTGAAATTCAATATTTGTAGTGAATAGCAGATGATTTGATATTGATTTCATTTTACCATATGAAGAAAGAAATGGAGTACTTAAAAATCTCAAATTAATGACAAGGATTGAAAATTTTCAATTTATCAGTAAAATTCATTAGTTTCTTGAATTATTATTTTAAGGAAGAACATCAAATTAGTGTAAATAAATGGTGTATACCATTTTATGTTGATAGTCCATGAGATCTGTTTGCTAATTTAGATTTTAAGATGAAATAGTTTATTTTGGGACTAATTAATAAAATGATCCTATGACTTTATCGAGTTCAAATGATTAAAGTTTAGGTATGTAAAATGAAATAGTAAAGAACTATCATTCAAAACTAAATCTAATTTAAGTAGATGGTTGTCCTCAAGCTAAAGACTTGTGGGTCACATCCAGCTTATAGGGTTTGGATATATATTTTTTTAATTGAACTTTCAAAATGTATAACAATTATCTACTTTGGTATGTTCAATTTGTGAGAAGCTATACACTAATTTGGAAGAAAAAACATATTTCATGAGTGGAAATCATGGATTTTTTTTTATGCACTATAATTTAATTTTTATAAATTGAATAGTATTTCCTTTTGTACAAGTTTGTAGTTGTAAATGAGAATATTAGTCATGGTAGACTTGTTATCACTCTCATTTTGGAGAAAACTTTGAATTATTCTGGTATATTTGTTTAATTTTTTAATACATTTTATTTGTATGTATATTTTTTTTGAATATGGAAAATTGAGAGTCTTCATTACTCAATTTTTATTGTAATATTACTTTATTTTTTAAGTTCATTTTCTCTATTGTAGTTACTTTTTAATAAAGAGAATACACTTTTAAGTTTTATGTGTTTTTGGTTGTTTATCATGGCCTTCTATATTTTATGATAATTTTACATTTTACATTTTACATTTTACATTTAATAAATTACTTTCCTAACAATGCACTTGTTGCATGCAACTACTAGTTTAAGTTCATTTGTTAATGTATTTTTGGACAAATTTTGGAATTAGGATCCACTTCTAATATTTTACCTTTTCTCAAAGTTTGTGTGCAAAATTATAAACTAGTGATAAAATATGGAATGTCAACTATCATTCAATTTTAAATAAAATATAACTTATTAAATACATTGAAGGCTTTATCTCAAGTGATGTGGCTATCTTTACAAATCAACAATCAAAATTAGATGCATCACTATATCTTTATGATACTATTGCATCCATTAGATGCAATTTTCTTTAACAATTGACCAATCAAATTCGAGTATTTTTATAGTTTGTTAGTGTGTACTATATTTCTTTAATTTTTCATATATTTAAAATTATGAAATAATAACATTTATTTATGGTTTGTTCCCACTATTTTAAATTTATTTTTGTATACTTCAATAAATAAATTCTTGGCTTGCCTCATTAATGCAAAGATGTAAAGTTAGTGAGTTTTAGAAATTCCTAGGAATGATATTAAATAAATGAAAAAGGTGAATAATAATATATAGTACAATTATCAAATTTGTAATTTGTAATTCTTTTTATTAGTTTTATACAAATATTTTTTCAAGTTAATTTATAAGAATGATTTTTTAATTTATTTTATCTTAATAGATTTTTTAATTATCTAATATATGAGTTTATCTAGTTTTTTATCCTATTTTATATAAATGATTTTCATTTACTTAATATTAATGATCTTTTAATTTATTAGTCATTCCTAGTGAACTCGTTTTATTAATTTTTAGAACCTAAAAAATTAAAGATTCTAAAGTTTGTGCAGTTTTATTTTTAAATTTAATTTGTGTTTGCTAATTTCTATTTAGTCAGTACCAATTTTGCTAGGGTTTAATATTTTTTTCACATAAAAATAAAAAGGTGTAGATAAATATTTGCAACTATTAATCACGACAAACATTATATGTCATAACATGATGTGAGGGAGCCTTATATCCATGTTAGTTCATATATATAGAATTTACACTTGAATGTTCTGACACTGTTTCTTTTGCATATATATTTAATTATTATTTTAAAATCCTACACCACCAAGAAAAATAAACTAGAATTTACACTTGAATGTTCCTACATTGTTTCTTTTACATATTTATTTAATTATTATTTTTAAATAGTACACCACCAAGAAAAATAAACTAGGATTTACACTTGAATGTTCCTACACTATTTCTTTTGCATATTTATTTAATTATTATTTTTAATTCGTACACCACCAAGAAAAATAAAAAAATTGGTTTAGTTCATAGGCCATTTTCCTATGCTTGTTTAAGACACTACAAAATTACATTCTATAGTTAATAAGTCTAGGTAAAATGTAGAAAAGGGAAATTACTTGTAACAAAATAGTAATATAAGCACTAAAATCTTTCAAGAAATTTTTTTTAATATGTTGTAAATTTTTTTAAGTGTAAATAAGTTCTTTAAAATAAAAATTCTTATGTATTTTATTATCTAATAAATAAATCAATATATAAGAGATGTGTTATTTTGACAAAGGATATCCTATAAAGTCACATTTTTCTAGTGATAAAAGTTTCTCAATATATGTATGCAATTGTTTTCACATTAAAAATTTATAAAATAAAATGTTGTATAAGATTTAAAGTATCATTTAGGTATACTTTGTTATTAAATCAAGTAAGAGAAAATACCCCATTACCTATAGTCTTTGTAATAGATAGCTTTGAAAACCCACTTTTTGATAGTCATTTCCTACATAATAAAAAATAAATTAAAAAAATAAATTAGGTGTACACATTTACAAAGTCAATGGATTGGTCTAAGAACATAAATATAATATATTAATGTACATTTCATATTCAATTTATGTACATAATGCACAACTATAAGTACATTCTAAATTGATTTCCTTAAGCAGAGCTCTTGTTCTTGTTCTTTTTAATTTATTCTATATAAATGATATTTTTATGTTAGTGTGTATTAGTATATATATATTCTTGATGTCGATCTAGAATTTGTGTTTAAATAAATAGAATTAATTTATATTATTAGTTATGTTTAAATCTTTAATGATTACTGAAAAAAACAAATTTTGTGTCAGATGTTTAGTATATGTGTTTTGTAAGCATGGGTAGCCTAGGCTTGGCTTAGGGCTAGACATACCATAGGCTTGGATTATTTGATGCTCCATATTTATTTTTGTTTCCATACTAATGTGAGATATTATCATCATGATCATGTTTATCGAAACATATTTTTAGAATTGAGTGCATATGCTTGTATGTTCATTGCTTAAGAGTATTTTGCGATGATCATTAGTTATATGAGAATCAATATGTTGTTTATTTTTGTTTGACAACCAAAATTTTCTCCAAAGAAACTAACTTGAAAATTGCTTAACTAAATTATGATTAAAATTCAAAATGTGATATGTATATGTAATGTTTGTATGTATCTATCTATTGGTTAACAGTTTGTCTTCCTTATCTTTTTGGTTTATAACTTGACTCTTAAACTAACCAATGGCTTATGGAGGACAAAAAAGTTAACAACAAAATGGGTTAGTGTAGTAATCTATCAAAGACCCCTGAATTGAAAGGTGCAACTCCCTTCCAAATGCAAGATTTGCAATGGATTTTGTTTTTTGGGTTTTGGTTGTATGCTCTAAACCATAGAGTAGAAGAGGAAAATACCAGATTGCTCAACACTTTAAACAACCTCTAGAGGCAAGTGAAAATGGGGACTAACTCACAACATGTAATCTGTTCTAATCTAAATGCATAGATATGGAAACATGCATGAATAACTATGACATCAAGAGAGTAGGAATGATGGCAGAATGGGTAATTCTTGGATTTCAAAGTGAACTTATATGTTTAAAATACTTGGATTGTCTATCTCCTAGCTACTCCATCAGTCAATTTTCGACCCTCTCATGTAATGAAATATACCACACACATGAACTACAATGCACAATAGAGAGAACAAGAAGATACTTATGTTGAAGAAAGTAAGACATACAATCTATTCAATGAAGGAAATAAAACAAAGTTCATTTGAATTCAATCAATTTTCAAAATTAACACATTAATTCCACATACTATAGTGAGATTAAATGAACAACACAATTAGAAATGGACTTAGAGTCACACACAGTATTCCCAGCTATAGTGGTTTGCCCAAAAGTAATTTTGCCGATCTTATTAACTTCAAAAAAAGTTACATATATAGGCCTTCTCAAAATGATTGGTTACAGTGGATGATTTCTTCATAGAGCATCTTTGAACAAAATAAACTAAAAATAGGACAAACTTGAATCATTTTCCATTACAAAGACTAAAAAAATGCCATAAATGGCTACAAAAAGAAAGAAGAGAGAGAATGACAGATGTCTAGAATAACATCAAAACATCACGCCTTCTTAGGAGTAACTGCTTTGGCTTTATAAGCTTTCATGGTGTTACTTACTTTTTCCAGTTCCTCAACATCTAGAATGATGATGTTATCAACTCGAATCATCCAATAGTCATGCATCTTAGTCAATTCATCAATTCTGGCAAACTAAAGATCTTCTTATGATTGAATCTGCAGATGAGAGCTCTTGAATCTTTGACATTTGGAAATTGAGTTGATCAAAATCTTTGTCAAAAAATGCTAAGAATTTTGACTTCATTCTCTCAACATCCACAAGTTTTCCATTTGCAAACATGTAAAACTCTGTGTGCAATATCTTTAGATATTCAAATAATTTCTCAATAACCTTCTGCACCAGGTCATGCACATCCTTGAGCTTGTTTGTAGACCTCATAGACCTCTCTATAATAAACTCCAAGGATTGTTTCTACTGAAACAATGAGTCCTTGCCTGACTTGAGAATCTCATGGGTAATGGAAACATTGGTCTTTGTTTCAATAACTTCTTGAAGTAGGGCCAATTGCTCTGTTAGTCCATCTGTTGCCTTTTGTATGGTGGTTTGATGATTGGAAGTTGCCTCCCTTAGCTTGTGAGCATCTAACACTAGACTTCCCAAATTTTCAATTAATGGGGGACCTTGAGACTTCATTTGGTCTACCCATGTTCGGCTAGTCTACCCAAATTTCTTGTCTTGTTGCAACTTTAGGAGTAGATTTTTTTTCTCCTCTACATTCAGGTCAAATTGGCTTGATGAAGTACTCCCAAGTGCAAACCTAATGTACTCCATCAATTCTCTGTTTGAGGCCTTCAGGACCTCCTTTTCTGCTCTAAGATCTTCCAACTTATCTTCAATCTTCTCGTTGGTGGACTTCACCATGGAGTCATGAACATGGATACCAAGATCCACCATTCTGATCTAGAATTCATCATTGGAAAGCTCATGGAATTTTCCTTCCTTTGGTGGCTCGAAAATCTCTACTAGCATGTGGCCAGTAGTTGAATCAACAGCCAATGCAACAAGTGTTTCTTGCTTCTTCGCTTTCTTGGATGATTCAGAAGATGTGGCTTGTGTGATCAAGTCCTTCGATGGAGTCACTTCTTCATATCTTCTATTCTTCCTATCAATAGTCTCCTCGAGCCATGACTTAATACATAGCACATTGATAGTAGACTACAAGGTAGTAGGATTAAACAACTTCCTCGGTACAGGGGATTTTGCTTGCTTAGGGAAGAAGTAGGGAAGGTAGACCTTAGTCACTGATAGGGCCAAGATATCCCCTTGCTGAGATGCATCTTGTTCATGGCCATCAATAGGGTTGGTGTCACCATCCAAATTGAGGACTTAGACAAGGTAAGTAGCCTTGGCCACTGATTTCTCTTGTTCTTTCTCCTTGTCCTTGTCTCCTTTCTTCTCCCCAACCTTTCTGGTGTCCGTAAGAGAGCCACCTCTACAAGTAGGAGTGATTGGCACATTCTTCTTTGGAGGCTACTCTCCACCTTGACCAATAGACTGCAATGGACTTGCAAATGTTGAAGTAGTAGCTATGGTGGTGGTTGTTGTAGTTGACTGGTAAGTACCAAAAGATACTCCACCCATAGAACTAGTGCTCTTGGTCCTCTTCTTCCTCACTCGGGTCCACTCTACCCACTTATATATTCTTTTGATTATTCCATGCATGAGGAAATCCATGGTGTCTATGACAAGACCTATAGGTAATATAGACAAAATTGGGGTGCCTTTGATCTTCTCATAGGATGTGGGGTGCATGTAGGCTCCATCATTTGTAAGGTCAGAAAAATCAACATGATCGTTATATAACTTAATCTCACTAATTGTTAGTCATGACAAAAATTTCTCTTGGGTCTGATATTCGTTGAGACACCTGGCCCAGTAGTCCTCAATCTAGAACATGCCTGTAGGCATATCCCAAATTCAAGTGATCCATTTTAAATTTGACTGGATCATATTGAAGCTTCAGTACCTCATAGTCCACCAATTTGATTTTGTTCTTGAAACTCTTCACCAAATTCTAAACATCAGATTTGGAAGCACAGGCATAGGGTCCAACCACAATGGGGAAGGGAATCCTAACTATTTTCTTTACATTAGAACACAAGGTGTTCACTTCAAGATTTTATCGACATAATTTGACTAGAACCACCTTGTCTTCTAGATACCTTGGAAGTCTCTTTGAAAAACCATCAAAGGCACCTATCCACATATTTGAGAAGCTTGGATATTGGATTAATGATCAACTAAATTGTGTAATAGTTGAAATTGCTTTTGGTGAGAATCTCCTTTTAGGGCATCCTTGCAATTCTCGGCATAGCCTCATTGTGAAGGCATCATTTACTACCACATACTCCTTGAAACTTCTTTGTAGCTATAGATGAGGGTAGAACTCATATACCTTCATGGGTTCATCATAGTTTTGAATGCTAGAAAGGTCGGGCCATAAGTAGTGAGTAGCCAGTGCATAAATTAGATAGGAGGACATGTAAAATTGTTTAAATCCTCTAGCCAATTTCATCCATGAGGCAAGCTCATTGCAAATGATCTACACCCAATCAATTTGCACACTCTCAACACAAATAGCTTGCACCAAGAAGAAATGGTGCTCAATGAACTCTAGAATTTCCACTTTTCCTTGAATCTGAGTAGTAGAGCAAGAATATCTACTATCTCACTTTTCAAATTTGTGCCAAATAGGGTCTTGGCAATTTTTCTCTTCTTCGAGTGAGAAGTCTAGAACCATGTCATATGCACGTCTTCCCATTTGAGGGTCTTCTTCTCATTGAACATAGACAAAGAAGATCTAAAGTTAATATCACAATACTGCTCTCTTACGAGAATGCTGAATGTAGATTGCATTAGTACCTTATTGATCGAGATAAGGATATATTGATCAAGAAACAAAATTTGCTTTGTTTCCAAGTCGTATCTCTCAATACATTCCCTCACAAGCTTTGGTGCATGTACTACCATTGGAAAACCAACTGCCTTGACTAGACTGCTCTCTTTAAGCTTTTGAGTGATTGGGTGAATTGGTTGAGAATTGAGTCTCCTATGGAGATCATCCAAATCATAGAATTTGAATGATGTATCTGTTAACTCCTTCAACTCACTCTCTAGGCCTATTAACTTATCATAACCAACAACTTTGATTTCTATTTTCTATGATTGCACAGGATGCAGTTCTCAATAAATAGTCATTTTAAATACTTGGGTAAATCAATTTCAACTAATTCTAATGAAATAGGCATAAAAATCTAAATGTTGGTGCCACATGAATTAAATTAAGTTTGGCCAATGATTATAATGGTAGGATTTGCATTTAATTCCATGATCAATGACTATTTAAACTTTTTGTTCACTTGCACATAACAAATAGTATTTTGGAAGCTCTATTATTTTAATTAGAGTAAAGTGATATTACTAAAAATCTCTTTACAAAACAAGTGCTTAAGTTCTGTAGGGAGTGCCTTATTTCGCTTTAGAATTTGGATTGCAAAAATACTTAATAATATTAGCATATGCGAGGGAGAGAGAAGCTTAGCTTTTCTGCAAACCCACTTTCCTTCCATTCAGAATTGCAGTGTGAGGAGTGATCCTTTAATAGCTTACGCACTTCATTTTTTTACTTTCTACCCTAAGCATTGAGCACTCACTTTTCATTGAGTTGGGGTCACATCTTTTCCATTAACCTTTCCAAAACTATCTTTTAAGCATCTTCAAAGAATATTTGCACTTTCAAGTCACTTGTGTTTCTATTTTTAAAGCCTTTAGAGAAGTATCCTTTTTCGTTGTCTAGGGGTGGAAAATCCATCTCTCAACAACATTTCCTAGAATAAAGAAGACAACACTCATTCCTTTATCTTAATCTGATAGCTTCAAAGCTAGATCTTGAACATTCCCTCATTGAGTAAGGGCTCAAAAGAGTTCTTTTAGCATCATGCTTCTACTGTTTGGATGTAGAATGACTTAGATTTGGCATGATTCATGGTAACTCCAAAAGTAGAACAAAACACCTTCACTTCTATTAGTGCATAGTGGAAAACTCATAGACCTTTTCCTTATAAAAGTAGATTTTACCTCTACAACATGAATAGACTTATTTCTGACTTCAATTTGTAGTTGCATGAGTTTTTCCATCATATAAATAGTTTGTTAATCACTATCATGGCTTCATTCTTCGGATACAAACTTGATTAAGTTTTTTGATGGGGAAAACTAGCTCGATTGCTTGGAATCAATAAGAAAAATAATGCTAGGACAAGATAGAAAATGGTGAAATACATAGAACCCACTTTTCATTAGGAAGACACCCAAACATATCCTGACCATACCTAGATCACCTAGAACCTTTGTGCATTTAAAAAATAGAAAACCAACATAGAATGATAGTTAAAGGTAATACAAGGATACTCGACAAATATAGAAAGTGAGGTACTCAAGAAAGATGAGAAGTAAGTAACCTAAGGATACTTCGACATCACACTTGAACACAAACTCACCTAAATACCGATGACTTTAAGTTTTACAAGGGTAGGGCTAAAACTTGGCAACACTATCATACTTTGATATTATGACTGATTTACAAGAATTGGTGTTATTTACATATTACATATTTTTTTCATTTCTTCCAACTTTTTCATATCTCTTCTCATTCTTTCTTTATATTTGTATTTGTATACCTCTAATTTTCTTACTCCCTCTCTGGCTATAGGTAGGAACATTGATGCTTTCCATCTTGCTTATATTATTGATTCAAATTGGCATGTGTGTCTGGATTAAGAATCTATGGTGATATTTTAAATAATTTTATTTAATATGGATTGGATTGTATCATCTAGTCTTGTGCGGGATTGAATCGTGTCATGTGATTAATTCATATTGGTGTGATTATGTTTTTTGACAATGTAATCTTCTTTAATGTGTATTTTTTTAAAAATCATTTCAGCCTTAAAGAACCATGGTGTTTGAATTTCATATCAGACCACTTATAGGCAAAACATGTTCCAAAAATACACATTAAGAAATGGTTACACTTATAGATGATTTTAAGTGTTCATTTAGTCTTATTCACTTACACTAGACTCTTTCACATCATTATCATATGTTCTTGAATGGTCTTGCACAAATCTTGAGGTTCTTGATGTCTACACCATTGCTAATGTTATGTGATTTTTTGTAATTGACATCGACTATGCATGAACCTAACATATGACCATGATAGTAACCTTATTAGTCAAACCATAAGTAGACCAATAGTCACTAAAAACTCTCAATGGTAACCTATCATCATATGCACATTTCATAGAGACTACATTTAAATTTGAACTACAATGATTATTCATATACTTCCTTAATACCCTGTTTTAAAATGAGAACCCCATATGTATCCCATGTCTCAAGATGACTAGACAAAATACTCATTTGATAAAATGCCAAATGGTTATTATGACTTCCAAGAACCAAGACAACTAAAAGTTCTTATAACCACTTGTTGACTAATTGATGTCCCTTCAAACCAAATTGTTAAGGCACAATTTTTATTAAAAACAATTACACAAGTTAGGCATTCAAGAGACCAAAACAACCAAACATTCTTAAAAAATCACTTTGTTGCCAAGTTTTAGTCCTACCCTTGTAAAACTTAAAGTCATTGATATTTAGGTGAGTTTGTGTTCAAGTGTGATGTCTAAGTATCCTTCAGGTTACTTACTTCTCATATTTCCTAAGTACCTCACTTTCTATATTTGTTGGGTATCCTTGTATTACCTTTACCTATCATTATATGTGAGTTTTCTATTTTTCTAGTGCGCAAAGGATCTGAGTGAACTAGGTATGGTTGGGATATGTTTGGGCATATTCCTAATGAGAAGTAGGTTGTTTGTGTTTCACCATTTGCTATCTTGCCCCAACATTCTTTTTCTTATGGATTCTAAGAAAGCAAGCTAGTTTTACCCTTTGATGAACTTAATCAAGTGTGTATATAAAGAATGAAGCCATGACAATAAACTGTGTATCTGATGGAAAAACCCACATAGCCACAAATCAAAGTAAAAAAGAAGTCAATTCATGTTGCAAAGGTAAAATCTACTTTCACAAGGAAAAGTGGGTCTATGAGTTTTCTGTTGCACCCTAATGGAAGTGAAGGTGTTTTATTCTACTTTCAGAGTTACCATGAATCATGCCACATCTAAGTCATTTTGCATCTAAATAGTAGAAGCATGATGTTAAAAGAACTCTTTTGAGCCCTTAATTAGTTGGGTCATGCTTGAGATCTAGCTTTGAAGCTATCAAATTGAGATAAATGAATGAGTGTTGTTTGTTTTACTTCATTATGAGAAATGCTATTGAGAGAGGACTTTTTTTCCCCCAAGTAACGAAGAAGGCTATTTCTACAAAGGCTTTAAAAATAGAAACACAAGTGACTTTAAAGTGCAAATATTCTTCGGAGATGCTGATGTAGAGGGTCTAGGGTTCTACCAATTAACCACTTCTAGTTAAGCTCCTAATCTTGAATCATCCAATGATTCTTGTTTCTTGTCCTTTCCACCAATCCAAGCCTCCAAGTCTCTTCACCCAACTTGCCTCCTAAGTGTGGTTGGTCCGGTGTAGACTTAATCTCCCTTTTAAGGCACTAGTCCTATTAGCCCTTCCTTCCCCTAGAACCCTAACCCTTGCTTAGGAACTTGTTCTCACACTCCTTTGGAGTCTACTAATGTTATAGATACCCTCCATAACCTTCTTGACCTTATCCAATACTCCTAGTCACATCAAGAAGCATAGAAAACTCAATATCTACAAATAGGGCTAATTAGGCCTACTAGCTTCTAGGTCTAGTAACCTTGTTTGGTACCAATACCAAAAATTCTTCCAAAAAACCCAATGAAAAACCCTAGGAATTTTAAAACTACCACATAGCACTCCAAGATTCCAAAATTTCAAAGCTACGAAACACTCACAACCCTATTCACGCTTAAGCCCTAGTTTCTAGGCTATCTTTTAGGCCTCCAGACCAATCAACACTAAAAGGTTTCTAACTTCTTCCAAACATCAAATAGACCTTCCATTCCACTTGCACATTCAAGGTAGCCTCCTAGGGCTTCTAGGAACTCCATTGGTTTGACCCAAACTGATCATGGGTGTACTTTGTAACAACATCTTAAACATGTCCTTGCTCACTTACTCCCAACAGTTAGCCTAGGGCATCAATTGATGGCAAGGTAACCAAACAAAAAAGTGCAAAAATAAAATATAAAATGTAAAATTTCTAACCTATCATCCCAAAATGTTTCATCCATTTTCCACCATGGATGATTAGGTTAGAGCCATATTTGTAGAAACAACCTTGTGAAGGAAGTTCTTAGACCAATTAGCAAGAAAATGCTACAACTTGCTAATCTAACAACTTCAATCCAAGTTTGAATATTGAAAATAACAAGGAAATACTATGCCACAAGAAACATAAGATTGATCTCCTATTCCAATCAGTACACAACCACACTATAACATTAAACAATGAAAAACTCATAAAATTGTCTATATAGTAGGCCCACACGTGCATAATCTGGATGAAAAACCTTCTAACCTTCCAAAGTATGATCCTCATGCTCAAATACCAAGCATGGGTAGTTAGAACTCCCTAAACTACCATTTGTAATTTTTTGCAAAAATTGCAAACGTTGCTCAAACAACTTTTTGAGCAACTTTTTAACTTTTGAGCAATTTTTGCTCTTTAGAACTTTTGGTCAAATGGGTCCACCTAGGACCATTCTAGTACCATAGATAAGATACCTAAGACCTATTTAGGCAATCAAGCACCTTAGTTGCCCATCCCTAATCATATTTCACCTATTGAGAAACTTTTGGCTCAATGAGAAACTTTTGAGCAACATAGGACCTAGTGAGCAATTTGGCTCTTACATTTCGACTAGTTTCACTCGAAGGACTCTTGGAACTTATTAAGCACGTGCGTACATGCACACACACACACACACACACACACACACACTTTTCACTAACCTCTAACAACCCCAAAAACCAAAATTAGGGAGGTGCCCTACACCATACTCCCCTAGGACAAAGAACTCAAGTCTCTTGAGTTAGGAGGTCTTCAATGGTGACCCCATGTTTTAGTATGTCTAATTTAGTCATCCAAGTGGCTTCAACATCTGGTAGTCCCTTCCGTTTCACCAAATAGGTCTTGTAGGTTCCCTTTCTAGTTTGGCTCTTACATTTCAACTAGTTTCACTCAAAGGACTCTTGGAACTTATTAAGCACGCGCGCACACACACGCACACACACACTTCACTAACCTCTAACAACCCCAAAAACCAAAATTAGGGAGGTTCCCTGCACCATACTCCCCTAGGAAAAAGAACTCAAGTCCCTTGAGTTAGGAGGTCTTCAATGGTGACCCCATGTTTTAGTATGTCTGATTCAGTCATCCAAGTGGCTTCAACATCTGGTAGTCCCTTCCATTTCACCAAATAGGTCTTGTAGGTTCCCTTTCTAGTCTATTTGTTCACCTTGGAATCCAATATTTTGTCTAGTTGCAAAGGTTGGGGAGTTGACAAGTCTTGGACCTAATCTACTACTCCCAAGTCTGCAATGGTTGGTTGACCTGTATCAGTATGAGCAACTTTGTAGGGAAACATATCACATACTTTAAAAATAGGTGATATCCCTAAGTCAAGAGGAACTTCAAATTCATAGGCATTGTTCCCAAATTTGTGAAAATTTTTCAGAGGTTCTATCTTCTTTATTAGCAACTTGGTTGGTTGTCCCTTGGGTAGTCTCTCTTTGCTAAGGTAGGCAAGCACCAAATCTACCACCTTAAATTGCAAGTCCCTCCTTGTTTTATTTGACCTTGCCTTGTACTTGTCCCCATAATGTTGCAAAGTCTTTCTAACTTGCTCATGCAACTCCTTCATATGTTCAACAAATGACTCTCGTCGTGCACTACTTTTGTCATGTAAATTAAGATCCCTTAACTCCAAAATCCCCCTAGGGTGAGTGCCATACACAATTTCAAATGGGCTCTTATTGGTACTCCTATTCATGAAGTCATTGTAAGAAAACTTTTCCTGCCCTATGATATGATCCCATGATAGACCATGATGTTTGGTCAAACACCTTAAGAGATTGCCCAAAAATATGTTCACTACCTCAATTTTCCATTAGACTAAGGATGGTAAGCTGAAGAAAAGGAAAAATTGGTTCCTAACATCTTCTAAAGGGTCTTCCAAAAGTGCCCTATGAATTTGTTGTCCCTATCACTCACTATGTTGAGAAGCAAACCATGGATTCACACTATATCTATGAAGAATAGACCAGCTATATGTGAAGCATCATTTGTTTTCTTGCATAGGATGAAGTGTGTCATCTTGCTGAAATGATCCACAACCATAAACACATTGTCATACCCTCTAGATGTTTTAGGGAGGGCTAAAATAAAGTCGATACTCAAGCACTCCCATGGTCTTTGTGGTATGGTAAGTGGTTGGTATAACCCTGCATTTTTGTTATGTCCCTTAGCCCTCTAAGACACATGAAATTGTTCCATAAACCTTCTTACATTAGTCTAAAACCTAGGTCAGTGATAGTACCTAGTGACTTGTTCAAGGGTCTTGTCCACTCTAAATTGTCCCCCTAAATTGCCTTAATGTTTTTCCTTAATGATGTTCTCTCTCATGAAACATTATGGAATGCACAGTAGGCACCCTTTGAAAAGCAAACCTTCCTCCAACATGTAATCAATAAACTCTACTTTAAAACCTTTCTTGAAATTTTCACATACCTCATGGGCTTCTTTGAAATCCTTGTCCTCCTTATAGAGGTCTCTTAGACCCTCCATTCCCACACTCTACAATTGAATCTCTTGGATGGCTAGGACTCTCCTACTAAGAGCATCTGTAACTTTTTTGCTCACACCTTTCTTGTGTTTGATCACAAATGTGAATGCTTGCAAGTATTCCACCAACTTGAGGTGTCTTTGATTGAGTTTCTCACACCCATTCAAGAAGCTAAGAGCATGGTTATTTGTATAAACCAAAAATTATTTTGGTAGGAGGTAGTGCCTCCACTTTTTCAAAGCTTAGACCATTGCACATAATTCAACATCATAAGTAGAGTACCTATGTTTTTCCTCATTCAACTTTTTAGAGAAAAATGCCATATGATGTCCTTGGATTAGCATTGCTCCAATATCTAGCTTACTAGCATCACACTCTACAACAAAGAGTTGATTGAAATATGGAAACCTTAAGGTGGGTAGGGATGCAATCCTTTTTTTCAAAAGCTCAAACCCTTTATCTATTGCCTTTTTCCATTTGAATTGACATTTGATACCTCCCTTAATTCCTCCCTTAATTGTGTTGAGGATAGGTGCACACACATGACTAAATCCTCTCACAAATTTCCTATAGTAAAATGGAAAACCATGAAAACTCCTAGCATCTTCTATGTATTTAGCTGCTGGCCACTCCAATATGGACTTGACCTTATTAGGATCCATCTTAATACATCCATTGGAAACAACAAAGCCAAGGTATACCAATTCATTTTTTAGAAACTCACACTTATCTTGATTGATCATTGGCTTCTCTTGATGTAGCCTCCTCAAGACCATCTCCAAGTGTTTCATATGCTCCTCTTTGGACCTACTAAAGATCAAAATCTCATCCAAATACACAATAACAAACCTACCTATGAAATCTGCTAGCACCTCATTCATTAGTGTCATGAAGGTACTTGGGGCATTTGTCAAGCCAAAAGGCATTACTAGCCACTCATATAGCCCTTTGTTTGCCTTGAATGTTGTTTTCCATTCATCACCAAGCCTAACTCCAATTTGGTAGTACCTTGATTTCAAATCTACCTTGGAGAAGTAGCAAGAGCCTCCCAAATTGTCTAACAAATCCGCAATTCTTAGCATAGAGAACCTATATCTGATGGTGATCTTGTTGATTGCCATGGAGTTAGTACACATCCTCCATTTGCCATCCTTGTTATGTGTAAGGATAATTGGTGTAGCACAAGGGCTCAAGCTCTTCCTTATTAGGCCATTTTCCAACAAGTCTTGTATTTTCTTTGCAATCTTAGCATGTTGACTTGGAGTCATCTTGTAAGCTGCCTTGTAGGTATATTTTCCCCTAGTATCAAATCTATTTGATGACTTACCTCTCTCATAGGTGGAAATGCACTAGGTAGCCCATTGTCCACTAGTTCATGATACCTTTTCAACAACTCCTGCACTTCCTGAGGTACTTGAACTTTCTCTTTAGTCTCTTCTCTAGGCCTTAGCACTACTACACAACATACTCCTTTCTCTTTTTTCATAGCCTTTAAGAACTCCTTCCCACTCAATAACATCACACTTTCCCCCATATGTTTCTCCTCTTTAGGCTTAGCAAAAGGGTCCATTTGAAATTTCTTACCTTGCCTGGTTATCACATAACCATTTTGCTCCCATCATGTATAGCCTTCACATCATAATACCACATATGCCCGAAAAAGAGATGACAAGCATTAATGGGCATTATGTCACATAACACCTTGTCCTTATATTCCCCTATCTCAAATTCCACAAATGTTTGTTCATTCACTAGTATTTGTTGGCCCTTATTCAACTAAGACAGCTTGTAAGGAGTAGTGTGAGGTATTCTCTTGAGGTTCAACTTGTCTAACATCTTTGTGGATACCATGTTCTCAGTGGAGCCAGAGTCACTATTACTCTGCAAATCTTTCCATGTGACCTGCAAGTGGTCTTAAACAAACTCTTTCTCTAAGGTGGTTCTACCACATTAGGTACCTTCAGCAAAGTCCTTCTCAACATTAAATTTTTACCATCTAGTACTAGTCCTACTTTAGAAATAGGTGATGTAACACTTTGATTATCATCTTCTTGAACTAATTGTTCTCTCCTTTCTCCCATGGATGAGGAAGAAGCCTTCTCAAGATATTTGCCCATAGTATGGCCCACTTGGTTATAGTTATAACATCTACTAGTAAAAATAGTATTGCCTCTACCTTGGGACCAGAACCTACCCTTAGGTGGTCCTCTTCCTCTATAGCCCACTCTTTGAAATGTGCTCTTGTTCTAATTAACCCCATAATTGTCATTGGCTTGAGTCTCTTCTAGCCTACTTGGTCTTGGTCCTCTACTAAAGTTGCCCTTGCCTCTGAAATCTCTATTACCTCTGCCTCTTTGTTGTGAACCATGCCTCCTCCTAGCCTTTCCTTGTACCCTTAAGGCTAACTGAAAACATTTATGCATATTTTCAAGTGCCATCATGTTGATCTCATCCGAAATCCCTTTTCTCAGCCCATTAAGGTACATTGCCACTCTTTTCACTTCTTCTTCTTGTCTTCTTGTCCTTAGGCTTAACTTATTAAATTCTTCAGTATAAACACTCATAATGAGGTCTCTCTACCTTAGATTCTACAACCTCTAATATATCTAAATCTCATAGTCTAAGGGTAGGAATTGGGCCCTCAACCAAATCTTCATCCTATCCCAAGACACAATCTTCCTCTTCCTTGCTACTACTCTATCATCTTGCATCATGTTCCATCACACTAGTGTTGATCCTTGAGTCTAGCCTTAGCATAACTGACCCTTTTGTCCTCTTGTACTTCCTTGTAATCAAAATGATTGTCTATGGCCTCCAACCAATCCAAAAATTCCTCTCCATTCAAACTACTAGTGTAATAAGGAATGTGCTCCATATTGTCTTTGTTAAGATACTTAAAGGCATCCAAAAACACCTTTTCATTCTGAACCATCTCAAGATCCTTGCCCCTATTAGATGTCTCTCTTGTGAGGCTTTCATCTTCTTCCTCACTCTCATCTCCCCATTATGTGATTCTCTTCTTACTCTTTGGGTCTTCCTAATTGGCTTTGGCTAATAGATCCTTGACCAAATCCACTATGGCACCCTTTCTCATTGCCTTGGGTGACATACTGTCAAGCTCTTGGTCTTCCAAGTCTGACATACACCAAAATGAAAGTAGGCTCTAATACCACTCTGATGTAGAGGGTCTAGGGTTATACCAATTAACCACTTCTAGCTAAGCTCATAATATTGAATCATCCAATGATTCTTGTTTCTTGTCCTTTCCACCAATCCAAGCCTCCAAGACTCTTCACCTAACTTGTCTCCTAGGTGTAGTTGGTTTGGTGTAGACTTAATCTCCCTTTTAAGGCACTAGTCCTACTAGCCCTTCCTTCCCTTAGAATCCTAACCCTTGCTTAGGATCTTGTGCTCACAATCCCTTAGAGTCTATTTATGTTGTAGATAGCCTCCATAACCATCTTGTCCTTATCCAATACTCCTAGTCACATCAAGAAGCATAGAAAACTCACTATCTACAAGTATGGATAATTAGGCCTACTAGCTTCTAGGTCTAGTAACCTTATTTTGTACCAATACCTCAAATTCTTCCAAAAAACCCCATGAATAACCCTAGGAATCTAAAATCTATCACCTAGCACTCCAAGATTCCAAAATCTTAGAGCTATGAAACACCCACAACCCTATTCACCCTTAAGCCCTAATTTCTAGTCTATCTTTTAGGCCTCCACACCAGTCAACACTAAAAAGCTTCTAACTTCTTCCAAACTTCAAATCAACCTTCCATTCTAGTTGCAAATTCAAGGCAACATCCTAGCAGGCACTCCATTGGTTCAACCCAAATTGATCATGGGTGTGCTTTGCAACATCTTAAACCTATCATGGCTCCCTTACTCCCAGTAGTTAACCTAGGGCATCAATCCATGGCAAGGTAACCAAACACAAAAATACAAAACAAAAAAAAAACACTATGTAAAAATGTCTAACCTATCATCCCACCAGGATTCAACCATTTTCCATTGTGGATGATTAGGTTAGAGCCATATTTGTAGAAACAAACCTGTAAAGGAAGTTCTCAAACCAGTCAACAAGAAAATGCTACAACTTCAATCCAATTTTGAATATGAAAAAGAACAAGGAAACACTATTCTACAAGAAACATAAGCATGTTCTCTTGTGCCAATCTATACTATAACATTAAATAATGAAAAACTTAAGAAATTATCCGTACAATAGGCCCACACATGCATAATCTAGATGAAAAACCTTCTAACCTTCCAAAGTATGATCCTCATGCTCAAATACCCAAGCACAAGTAGTTAAAAATCCCTACACTACCATTTGTAATTTTTTGTAAAAATTGCAAAAGTGGCTCAAGCAACTTTTTGAGCAATGTTGCAACTTTTGAGCAATTTTTGCTCTTTAGAACTTTTGGTCAAATGGGTCCACCTAGGACCATTCTAGGACCCTAGATAACATACCTAGGACCTATTAAGGTAATCAATCACATTGGTTGCCCATCCGTAAGCATATTTGACCTATTGAGCAACTTTTGGCTCAATGAGAAACTTTTGAGAAACCTAGGACCTAGTGAGCAATTTGGCTCTTACATTTGAACTAGTTGTACTCCAAGGACTCTTGGAAGTTATTAAGTGTGTGGACGTGCACGCGCGCACACACACACGCGCACACACACACACACACACACACACACACACACACACACACACACACAAATAACCTCTAACAACCCTAAAAACCAAAATTAGGGAGGTACTCTACACTAGATTCTTAAAAGATACTTTTGGTAAGGTTGATGGCGAAGATGTGACCCTGACTCAATGAAAAGTAAGTGCTAAATGCTTAGGATAGAAAGTGGAAAAATGAAGTCTGCAAGATATTAAAGGATCTCATCATGTTGCAATTTCGAACAGAAGGAAAGTGGATTTGTGAAAAATCTAAGTTTCTCTATCTCCCCACATATGTTAATATTATCAAGTATATCTGCATTCCTAATTTTGAAGTGAAATAAGGCACTCCCTACGAAACTTAAGCACTTATTTTGTTAAGTGATTTTTAGTAATATCACTTTACTCTAAGTAAAGTAATAGAGCTTCCAAAAATACAAGTTTTTATGTGCAAGTGAACATCAAGTTTAAATAGTTGTTGGTCATGGAATTAAATGCAAATCGTACCATTATAATTGTTGGTCAAACTTAATTTCATTCATGTGGCACCAACATTCAAATTACTATATCTATTTCATCAAAATTGCTTGAAATTGATTTCCCCAAGCATTTTAAAATGATCATTTATCGAGAACTTTATCTTGTGCAATCATAGAAAATGAAAATCAAAGTTGCTGGTTATGATAAGTTAATAGGCCTGGAGTGTGAGTTGAAGGAGCTAATAGATATGTCATTCAAATTCTACGATTTGGGTGATCTCCATAGGAGACTCAATTCTTAGCCAATTCACCTAATCACTTGAAAGCTTAAAGAGAGTAGACTAGTCAAGGTAGTTGGTTTTCCAATGGCAGTACATGCACCAGAGCTTATGAGGCAATGTATCGAGAGATACAACCCAAAAAAAAAACAAATTTTGTTTGTTGATCAATCTATCCTCATCTCAATCAACAAGGCACTAATGTAGTCTGCATTCAACATTCCCATAAGGGAGTAGTATTGTGATATTGACATTGGATCTTCTGCATCTATGTTCAATGAGAAGAAGGCCCTTAGATGGGAAGACATGCAGAGGACATGGTTCCAAACTCCTCACACAAAGAAGAGAAAAATGCCCAAGACCTTGTTTGACACAAATTTGAAAAGAGAGATAGTAGATATTCTTGCTCTACTACTCAGACTCAAAGGAAAAGTGGAAATTCTAGAGTTCATTGAGCACCATTTCTTCTTGGTGCAAGCTATCTGTGCTAAGGGTATGCAAATTGATTAGGCATAGATCATTTTTGATGAGCTTTCCTCATGGATGAATTTGGCTAGAGAATTTTAACAATGTTACATGTCCTCCTATCCAAATTATGCCTTGGCTACTCACCACTTGTGGCCCAACCTTCCAAGCAACCAGAACTATGACCAGCGTATAGAGGTATATAAGTTCTACCCACATCTGCAATTGCAAAGAAATTTCAAGGAGTATGTGGTAGTAAATGATTCCTTCATAATGAGGCTATGTCAGGAATTACAAGGATGCCCTAAAAGGAGATTCTCACTAGAAGCAATCTCAACTATTAGCCAATTTGGATTCATCCAATATCTAAGCTTCTCATATCTGCAGATAGGTGCCTTTGATGGTTTTCCCAAGAGGCTGTCCAAGTACCTTGAGGACAAGCTAGTTCTAGTCGAGTTATGTCAACAAATTCTTTAAGTGAACACCTTGCATTCAAATGTGAAGAAAATAGTCAGGATTGCCTTCCCCATTGTGGTTGGAACCTATGCCCATACTTCTAGATTCGATGCTCGAATTTTGGTAAAGAGTTTCGAGAACAAAATCAAATTGGTGGACTATGAGGTACTAAGGCCTCAATATGATCCAGTAAACTTTCTAAGAGATCAATTGAACTTGGGATATGTCTACAGGCATGTTCTAGATATCGAGGACTTTTGGGCCAAGTGTCTCAATGAATACCAAACTTGGGAGAAATTTTGGTCATGACTAACAATTGATGAGATTAAGTTATATAACATTTCTTTTTGATGTTTCTAACCTTGCATATAGTGGAGCCTATATGCACCCACATCTTATGAGAAGATCAAAAGCACCCCAATTTTTTCTATTCTACCTACAAGTCCTGTCATAGACACTAGGGAGGTGCTCATGCATGGAATAATCAAAAGAACAAATAAGTGGAGTGGACCCACATGAGGAAGAAGAGGATCAAGAGCACTGGTTATATGGTTGAAGTATATTGTAGTGTTGCCTAGTCAACTGCAACAACCACTACCATAGGTACTACTTCAACATTTTTAGGACCATTACAATCTATTGGTCAAGGTGGCGACTAGTCTCCAGAGAAGAATGTGCTAATCACTCCTACCTTTGGAGTTGGCTCTCTTCCAAACACCAGAAAGATTGGGGAGAAGAAAGGAGACAAGGATAAGGAGAAATAACAAGAGAAATATGTGGCCAAGCCTACTTCCCCTTTCCATGTCATAAGTTTGGATGGTGACACCAACCCCATGGATGACCAAGAACAAGATGCATCTCATCAAGGTGATACCTTGGCCCTCTCAGTGACTATGGTCATTGCCTTCCCTAATGCTTCCTTGAGCAAGAAAACTCCCCGAGTACCAAGAAGGTTGTTTGATGCTACTACCTTGCAGTCTGCTATCAATGTGATGTCTACTAACTCATGGCTTGAGGGGAACATTGATATGAAGAAGAGAAGATATGAAGAAGTTACTCAATCAAAGAACTTGATCACACAAGCCACATCTTCTCAACCATCCAAGAAAGTGAAAAAGCATAAAACAATTGTTGCATTGTCCATTGATTCAACTACTAGCCAGATGCTAGTAGAGAGTGTTGAGCCACAAAAGGAAGTCAAATTCCATGAGCTTTCAAAGGATGACTTCTAGATCAAAATTGTGGATCTTGGTATCCCTGTTCATGACTCCATGGTGAACATATGGAAGTCCACCAATGAGAAGATTGAAGACAAGTTGGAAGAGCTTAGGGTAGAAAAGAAGGTCTTGAAGGCCTCTAATAGAGAATTGATGGAGTGTACTAGGTCTGCACTCGGGAGAACTTCATCAAGCCAATTTGATCTGAATACAAAGGAGAACAAAAATCTACTCCTAAAGATGCAACAAGAGAGGCAATCCAAGTAGATTGGTCAAACATGGGTAGACTAGATGAAGGCTCAAGGTCCCCCATTAATTGAAAAATTTGGGAAGTCTAGTGTTAGATGCTCACAAGCCAAGGGAGACAACTTCCAATCATCAGACCACTAGAAAAAAGACAACAGACGGACTGACAAAGCAATTGGCCCTATTGCAAGAAGTTATTGATATGAAGACCAATGTTGCCATTACCTATGGGATCCTCAAGATGAGCAAGGAGTCATTGTTTCACTAGAAACAATCCTTGGAGTTTATTATAGAGAGCTCTATGAGGTTTGCAAACCAACTCAAGGATATACATGACCTGGTGTAGAAGGTCATTGAGAAATTATTTGAATATCTGAAGATATTGCACACAGAGTCCTATGCATCTACAAATGGTAAACTTGTGGATGTTGAGAGAATGAAGTCAAAATTCTTGGCATTTGTTGACGAAGTTGTTGATCCACTCAACTTCCAAATTTAAATGATTCAAGAACTCTCATCTGTAGATTTAGTCATAAGAAGAGCTTTAAAAAAGTTCCAATCAAATATTGCTAGAATTGATGAATTGACTAAGATGCATAACTACTAGATGATTCGAGTTGACAACATCATCATTCCAAATGCTACAAAACTGGAAAAAGTAACTGATGCTATGAAAGCTTACAAAGTCAAAGCAATTACTTCTAAGAAGGCATGATGTTTTAATGTTCTTCCAGACATCTGTCATTCTCTCTCTTCTTTCGTTTTGTAGCCATTCATGGCATTTTGTCTATTTTTGTAACAAACAATGATTCAAGCTTGTCCTATTTTAAGCTTATTCTGGTCAAAGATGCATTGTGATGCAACCATCTAGTGTAACTAGCCATTTTGAGAAGGCCTATATATGTAACTTTTTGGGAAGTTAATAAGATAGGCAAAATTACTTTTGGGAAAACCCAAGTAGTTGGGACTACTATTTGACTTTCCTTTAATTTTAGTATAGTATGTGGAATGAATGTGCTATTGTTTAAAATGGAATGAATGCAAATTAACTTGGTTTTATTTTCTTTTTTCAATAGATTGTGTGTCTTACTTTGTTCAGCATAAGTATCTTCTTGTTCTCTTTGTTGTACATTGTAGTTCATGTGTGTGGTATAGTTTATTGCATGAGAGGGCCAAAAATTGACTGATGGAGTAGTTGAGAGATAGACAATCTAGGTATTGTCAACATATCAGTTAACTTTTCAATTTAGAAATTACACATTCTACCATCCTTCCTACTCTCTTGTTGTCGTAGTTAGTCATGCATGTTTCCATATCTTTGCATTTAAATTATAATAGATTGCATGTTGTGAGTTAGTCCCCATTTTCACTTGCCTAGGTTGTTTAAAGTGTTGAGCAATTTGTTATTTGTCTCTTTTGTTCTCTGGTTAAAAGCATACCCCCAAAATCGAAAAAATAAAAATTCATTACAAACCCTACATTCAAAAGGGAGTTGTACCTTTCAATTCAGGGGTGTTTGATAGATTACTACACTGACCCATTCCGTTGTTAACTTTTTTTTCCTCCATAAGCCATTGGGTAGTTTAAGAGTCAAGGTATAAACCAATAAGATAAGGAAGAAAAATTGTTAACCAATAGTTTTTGGTGACTCTACTAGGGATTACTCAATATCCCAAGTTATCTTAGTAAGTCTGTCTATGGCTTTACTGGATAACTTAGAGATTATATTTGTGGCATCCAATTTGTTGAGTCATGCATAACAACGCATAAGGAGAAATGGTATTGCCTCACAAAGGACAAATCTCCATAGTGCAACCTACTCTTGGCTTCCAGGACATGCAAGGGGACATAAAAAATTAGTTAAATACCCCCACGTGGAAAAGCCAGAAGTTCCTTGATTGATATAGAAGAGTAAGCTTTGCCCTTGAAAGAGAAGAGGCTAATGTTGAATATTGGGAGGGAGTTTTATGGGAAAGAAGATTAAGAGAAGCGCACCCATTGTGAAATAATAAAGTTCACCCTAGATCCTAAATACCCAAAGTGTTCATGGCAAAGTGTAAGTTGACCCTGTGTTCAAACAATTGTAGAAAGTCAAATTCCCAATATTAAAAGATCCTCTCAGAATAGGAAGAGCCTACTCTCAGGATCTAGTATATCAAGGTATCTATGATACTCTTTTTCTGCCACCTCGCCCTACTTCTTGAATACATAGTCATTCATATTTTTCTCTTATTTTCCACACTCAAAACCGATAATTGTGTAATGCCCTCACTCTTCACAAAGTAGTTACCCCTACTGCTATCACTTTTCAGGCCATACCAGTAATCCTCCCTGCCACAATGGATTTTCCCTAGGGTAATGTTATTGGCCCTCTGTGGCTTGCTGCCAATAATGAACTACCTAGAGCTTCTTGAAAGAATTTTCCCAAATTCAATGGTGATGGGAAGGTCTCTACTGGTGAGCACATCACGACTTTCTTTGTTGCATGCAATATTGTTTTCCCTAAGCATAAAGATGTAGTAGTGAGGATGTTTATAGAAGCTTTGGTTGTGAACTCAACTAACTGGTTTCAACACCTTCTAGTAGGATGTAGTACGACTTGGGATGACATGCAGAATTGATCTAAAGCACGCTATAAGAGTACAGAAGATGAACACACTCTATTGAATTAACTTACCCAGGTAAAGAAGGAGCCTAGTGTTCTTATGAGAGACTTCATTGCAAAGTTTAACAAGTTGGTCATTAGGTTCCTTGTTGCAAGCAGACCTACAACAGACAACTAGAAAATGTTCTTCATTAGCTCTATGCGTCCTGACATAAGTTTTCAAATTAGACGTGTTCATGTGGCTAATTTTTAGGCTACTGAAACCCTAGCAATCAAATTAGAGGATGGTTTGGTAACATCCGGGAAATGGAAAAGAGAGATTGAAAGTGGAACCTCAACAAGATCTACCACTAGTATAACTAATAATACTAAAGCAATGCTTCAGAAGCTATCTAACAAAATGATTGTCATGAAGAGACAAGTGTGGAAGCCCATTTCCTCATTCCAACAACCATATCAAGAAATTCCCTAAAGGCCACATGAAGGAAAACCACTGCAGTTGCCATCCGCTTAGCAAAAGCTTGCTATTAATGTACCTCCCAAGAAGCAAAATATGTGCATATTTCACCTAAGAGCGGATCATGATGATGATTCCTACCCAAAAATGAATAGATATAAGAAGCTCACTACTAGAAATGAGCTAGCAATTGAGTACTACCTTGAAAGTGAAGATGATTTTGCTCCCCATGGTGACTCTAGAACATTTTTTTGGAGTATGAATCAAATTTGAAGGTTGGAGGTGATTGCTTCACCACCTTGGAAAAAATTCAAATGACCATGGCTACAAGAAGTTAGAGACAGAAAAATCTAGTGAACTTTGTTCCTACCTAGAACATAGCCACTGGCCCTTCACCAGCTAGGGCTAGACCATCCACCTCCTCATCCTAAGGAAAGTGAAGACAAAGTTTGAGCCAAATGGTAAGCCCCACTCCTCGTTCGGCATAATACGATATTGTAAAGATGCTCATATCCAGGTGTCTCACCTTGATTATCTAAAAACTCATCCTCTTGAATTACAAAAGTTAGTAGATTACTCTAAAGGGTGATGCTAATGCTCAAACTCAACCTAATGTCAATTCTACCATTAGCAATGATTAGCCTCAATTGAATAGTGGCCTAATAGCTGATGAAGAACCTGTCTTGTCTTTGCTCTTCAAAGAGGAAGTAGTGTCAGTCTTGGCTACCTCCCTTTGTCAAAAACCTATTCCATTTTATGTGTCCTTGATGAAGGGTGCTCCCCTTAATACCATAAACACATAACAAAAACAAAAAAACAACAACAACTGTGAGAACAAAATATAGACTTCTTATTTGCATTGCAAATGTAGAATTATAAAATTCACAAGTACAATATGCTAACCCACATGAATGCCTTCATTACAGTAATCTACAAGACTAAGTTGTGAACTATTATCTTGGTAAAAGTACAAAGCTGTCACATTTTAGGTTGACTTATCAAAATGACTGAATTTGAGTATTTCTATCTAAAAATCAATTTTATTCAAACATATGGTCTTAGACAAATTCACTCTACCTAAGTTATATATGTTCTCACACTTTTCCAATTGGAAATGTCTATTAAATGCATGTTTTATACTAGTTTGTATCCAATTATTAAAGTTATAAAATTATTTCATAAAACTAACATTTCAATAACTCTTACTATTTTTTATCATATTTTGTTAATAACATATAAACACCATTTTATAGAGTTCAAAGTCAAGAATATTCTCATATAGAGTTTATAGTGTTTTAATTAGATATGGTACATTGTAATTACAAAATTTTACAAGTATGTATTTAACACTCGAGAAGATGTTAAGTTTGAGAAAAGAAAAAATATTAAATCATATCAAAAAAATTTAAAACTCACATGACATGCTAGAGGAGAGAGTCCTCTTCAAGAATGTATAATTTTTCTTTTGGTTAGAAAAGATTTAATTTGAAAAATGTGGTGGGAGATGAAAACTATCAATTTTAGATGAGTTAAATTTGAATCGTTATAAAAGATAAAATATAGATCTAAAATCAATTTTTATTTTTGATTGTTCTAGTTATATATGTTATCTATAACATAATCTAAGACTAAAGGTAAATAAGTTTATTTCCTCATTGTTTTAAGGTGGGAACTAGACCCCTAATTTTTAGTGTTTTTCAACAAGTGAAAATTTTTCTTTAAAATTTAGGAAAATATATCAATTCTTATGCCAAATAATTATTAAAAATTATAATCTTAAAATTCATCCATTTCTACACATTTCATTAGTTTACTTCATTATCGAATTCTAAGTAATACTACCATTTTTATGTCATTGAAGATGAACAGTTATACTTTTGTTAGCCTTTTCCTTTATAAAAGGGTGACACAGGTTTGTGCTTTTACCCAATTAGAGTTATTCTAGACAATATTCAAATCTTTCTTAAATAGGCAATTTTACGCCACTCGAGAAAGTTCTAGAGATTGAAACTTAATACCTAGGGCTAACAGACCATAACAAAGCATATAGAGTCGACCAAATACATCTTTGACAATTATTTTAGAAATTTTGGGTAGCCCAACTTTGGAAGGCCATAACTCTTGAACTGTTGCTTTGATTGGCTATTATAGCCACTTTTTAGAAATGCCAACTCTTAATCTATAGGCTCAAAATTGTGCAAGTGACCTTCCATCAAGTTGTTGAACCTCATCTGGGCACTCTAAAGCCACCAACGGTGAGTTTGAAGATTTTTTTACAAATTTTTCCACAATAACTTCTCCAATACTTAAGCTAGAGAAATGAGATTTTTATGGTAGGCATATAACTCCAAAATGAACTTTCTTGTAGAAAATGAGAACATTCGAGCACGTATGACAAACTTACTAAAAATAACAAGTTTCCATAAATAGTAACCTCCCTATCTACTAGTCCTTATTAAAATAAAAAAGATTTAAAAGAAAAATATTTTTGGGTGATGCAAGATTGTTCTTACAACCAGGATGCTCCTGCATCAGACACTTCGGGTAATTTGGGAAGTGACTCTGTTGTGTCTCAAGTGTTCAGAGGAAATCCAAGATGGTTAACCTCCTCCCTTGCTAGCCATGACGAATCCTCTACTGGCCTCCCTTTCCATTTGGCCAAGTATTCCTCATAAGTTATGTTTCTTATACTTTTTCTAACACAACTGTCTAGTATCTCCTGAATCGCTTTTATAGCCGAACTAGCCGATGGAGTACTCCATCGTGCTTTTGCAACTTTATCTCCATCACCTCCTTCATAATACTCTATCAAATATCTAAAATATTAAATACTGATGAAACATTCAATTCAACAAGCAACTCCACTTCATAAGTATTTCTAGAATCATGCCTTTTCACTATCTTGCATGGTCCAAACTTCTTCATCTTCAACTTATCATATGTACCCACTGGAAAATTCTCCTTTCTCAAATGAACCATGACTTCATCTCTAATATAAAATTTCTTATACCTCATTTTCACATCAGCCTTAGCCTTATACTGTGTATTCATCTTTATAATTTTCTTCCTCACCTCCTCATAGATGTTCTTCAAGTGTTCAAAAAAATCTTCTGCTTCAACACTACTTATCTCTCTTTTATCCAACTTTAGCAATTTAGATATATTTTTGGGACTACTCCCATATACAATCTGAAATGATGATTTACTAGTACTCCTATTGATAGAATTATTATATGCAAATTCTGATTGTGGTAAAATCATATCCCATCCTTTTGGCTTATCTCCAACCAAACATCTTAGCAAATTTCCCAAACTCCTATTCACCACTTCTATTTATACATTAGTTTGTGGATGATGTGATGAACTGAACTTCAACTCTATCTTCAATTTCTTCCACAATGTACGCCATAAATACCCAACAAATTTGGTATCTCGATTTGAAACTATACTCTTTGGAAGACCATGTATCTCACCACTTCTCTGAAAAAAAACTCTATTACATGAACAACATCACAGTCTTCTTGCAAGGAATAAAATGTGTCATCTTTAAAAACCTGTCAACCACCACAAAAATAGAATCATGCCATCATTGTGTCCTCGATAATCCAAGAATAAAATCCATGCTAGCATCTTTCCACAACTTCTCTAGTATAGGTAATGGATGATACAACCCTACATTCTGCTTTTCTCCTTTCGCTGTCTGACATACTCTGCAACTCTATACAAATTTCTTCACATTTTGCTACAACTATGGCCAGTAATAATTCTTAGCAACTGAAGCTATGGTTTTACCTCTGCCAAAATGTCCAGCCAATCCTCTAGTATGCTTCTCCTTGATGAGATTCTCTCTCATTGAACTTCTAAGAATGCACAATTGACTTCTTTTGAACAACATACCATCCTAGATCATGAAATCTAGCCACTTTGTTATGTCAAGTGTAACAAGTTCTATACAAGCTTTCCACTCTTCACCAAAATTAGGATCATCTGGATACAAAGTATTGAGGTCCTTGAACCCAACCACCTCTATTTGCATTTCTATTAGCAAAAGTTGTCTTCTACTAAGAGCATCTGCAACTCTGTTAGACTTCTCACTCCGTGTTTCAAAACAAATGTATAACTTTCCAAAAACTCAACTCACTTTAAATGCCTTTGGTTTAATTTTTTTTTTTGCTATTTAAATATTACAAAGCTTGATGATTAGTATACAAAACAAACTCCTTAAGAAGAAGATAGTGTCTCCACTTCTTGAATGCTTGAACTATAACATAAAATTCTTGATCATAAACATAAAAAAAAATTTGTTGCATCATTCAACTTCTCACTAAAATAAGCAATAGGTCTACCTTCTTGGCTCAAAACAACTCCTATTGTAGTACCACTAACATCATAGTCTACTTGAAACACCTTGTTAAAATTAGGAAGTGCTAAAACAAGTTGCTCAGTAACTTTCTGTTTCAATAGATTAAAACTCTTATCTACTCGTGCAATCCACTTAAATTCTTTTCTATTTCCTCTCATTTTTATAGTCAAGGGTCCACAAATACTGCTAAAACCTCTTATGAACTTTCTATAAAAACTAGCTAGTCCATGAAAAGATCTTACCTCTGTCACACTTCTTGGAGTAGGCCATTCAAGGATATCCTTCACTTTCTCTGGGTCCATTTTTAGACCTTCTGCTAAGACTACAAATCCCAAATACACCAACTCCTTTACAAAACTACACTTCTTTAGGTTTATCAACAACTATTCTTCCATCAACTTATCAAACATCTTGTGAATATGAATCAAGTGCTCCTCCAATGTCTTACTCAGAAACTCCTTCAACACCTTATTCATAAGCCTCATGAAAGTGCTTGGTGCATTGGTTAGCCCAAAAGACATGACTAACCACTTGTATAGTCCTTCTTTGGTCTTGAAAGCAATCTTCCACTCATCATCTTCTCTGATATGAATTTGATGGTACCCACTTTTTATAACTATCTTTGTCAAATATGTAGCTCCACTCAAATAGTCCATAATATCATCCATCCTTGGTAATGGAAGTCTGTACCTGATTGTGATATTGTTGATAGCGCATGAATCTGTGCACATCCTCCATTCTCCATTATTCTTTGGTGCTAATATGGCTAGTACAATACATGGACTTAGGCTCTCTCAAATCAACCCCTTCTGCAACAACTCATGAACTTGTTTGTTCAACTCTTCACTTTATGCTAATGTCATTTTGTGCATTGCCTTGTTTGGAAAACTGGCTCTTGGAACCAAATCCATCTAGTGACTAATCTTCCTCATTGGGGGCAATCCATCAAGTACATTATTGGATACAATGTCAAAAAATTCTCCCAACATATCTGCAACTTCTATAGGTACCTCCTCTACTTCTACTTTACTATCTTTTGAAATTATAGAAAAACACATATGCTCATGTGTCATACCTTTCAAAAACTCTTTTCCATCAACAAAACACATTCTGGCAGCACTACACACATTTTCTTCTTTATCCTTCAACGGCTTCAACTTATGTTTCACTCCATCCTTGGTTAGAGTGTAGGTATTTTCTCGCCCATCATGTATAACATGCTTGCCAAACTACCATGACCTACCCAACAACACATGACATATGTCCATAGGTATGATATCACAAAGTGCCTCATCCTGGTAGCTTCCAATCTTGAACTTCATTGAGTACTACTCATTGACCATTACCTTATGGTCATCTTGAACCCAAGCAATATGGTACGAACTTGGGTGTTTCTATATCTTTAGCTTCAACTTGGTGACCATCATTTTTGACACAAGATTGTCAGTACTTTCACCATCAATGATCACATCACAACACTTATCATCACATCTAGACCGTGTGCAAAAAAAGCTCCTTCTTTGATCAAATTCATTCTCACCACTCAGCAGGACTCTTTTGTTAACTAAGACCTCTCCTCTTTTAGCATCTTCAAAATGTGATGATTTGGTATCTTTATCAATATGTGCAACTCTGACTTGGCCTTATTTTCTTTGATTTGTCCTATGTTGGCATTAGGAACATTCAAATGTTCTATGCCCTTCTTCTCTGTAGTGAAAACATTTCCCATGGAAGCTTCATCTTCCAGATCCTTGTCCTCTGCCTCTTCCTCTCTGATCTTTATTATTCCGATCATGGAAATGATTGGAATTGTTTCCCCTTTGGTTTTGACTACTACTTCCAGCCTCATCCTTGTTCTTCTGATCATCATTACGAGCTCCATAAGATCGTCCGTCAGATCTTCCATCGCAATCTCTTCCACTATTCTTATTGTCAAACTTCTTGCTTAATTTCTCCTCAAATCTTAGGGCAAACTAGTATGCCTCCTCAATACTGTTTATTTGAACTAGACTCAGATCGTCCTTAATACTTGTCTTTAACTCATTAAGATAACTGGCCACTTTCTCCTTATCAACTTTTGCATGGCCGGTTCTAATGAGAACTTAGTAGAACTCTTTGGTATACTCTTGAGTAGATTTTCCTACTTGCTTCAACCCTTGCATTTTCTTCAATAGATCAAGCTCATAATCCATGGGAATGAATTGTTACTTTAGTTTAGCTATCATTCAATCCCATCTGATGATTTTGTCCTTTCCCTTTCTATTTTGCTCCAACTAAACCTCCTACCACCAGATCTTTACATGTCCCTTCAATTTGCCTTCACAAACTTGACCCTATCAGGATCCTCAATATCTTCATACTCAGAGTACTCCTCCAATTCATTGATCTAATCGATCAACTCATTTGGGTTAAGATGTCTCAAAAATGTGAGAACCTCAAACTTAGGTCTTTTACCAATGTTGGAGATGGCCCTAAAAATCCTCTCTTCCTCTAGGTTTAGAACTACCTCTACTTAGAAATTTTCTTCTGCATCATCCTCATCCCCACTTTCATCTCTTATAGGAAGATTTATTCCTCTACGCATTTGTTCTTCCAATGCTTGCATTTTTCTTTGAAAGGCTCTGAAACCTTCAAGTGTAACACCTACAACTCTTTCACCACACTCTCTTCGTGGGGGCATTTTCGTGCTTTCATTGAAACCCTAGTGCAAACTGCCTCACAATCGATGATCTATCTACATGCTCAGCCCAAACCATAGTCTTAGTGCAAATTGCCTCATAGTCAGTGATCTATCCAAACACTCAAGAACTCTAGCTTTGATACCACTTGATGAAGGTTGCTCCCTTTAATACCATAAATAGATAATAGAAACAAAGAAATAACAATAAATGCCAGAACAAAATATGGACTTCTTATTTGTGCTGCAAATGCAGAATTGCAAAATTCACAAGTACAATATGCTAACCACATGGGCGCCTTCATTATAGTAATCTGCAAGACTAAGCTATGAACTATTACCTAGAGCTATTCTAGACAACGTTCAAGCCTTTCTTAAATAGGCAATTTTATGCTGCTTGGGAAGGTTCTAGACATTGAAACTTAATACCTAGGACCGATAGACCATAACAAAACATATAGAGTTGGCCAAATACATCTTTGATAATTATTTTAGAAATTTTGAGCAGCCCAACTTCGGAAGTCCATAACTCTTGAACCGTTGCTCCGATTAGCTATTATAACCATTTTTCAGAAATGCCAACTCCTAGAATACACGCTCAAAATGGTCCAAGTGCCTTTTCATCAAGTTTTCGGACCTCATCCTGGCACTCCAAGGCCTCCAACAGTGAGTCTGAAGATTTTTCTACAAATTTTTCCACTAAAAATTTGCAATAACTTCTCTAACACTTAAGCTAGAGCAATGAGATTTTTATGGTAGTCTTATAGCTCCAAAATGAACATTCTTGTAGAAAATGAGAACATTCTGAGATCGTATGACAAACTTACTAAAAATGGCAAGTTCTCATAAATAGTAACCACCCTATCTACTAGTTCTTATTAAAATAGAAAAGATTGAAAACAAAATTATTTTTGCGTGATGCAAGATTGCTCTTACACCCAGGATGCTCCTACATTAGTCCTTATATGTAAATGGTCATAAGCTTAGTAACTACATAATTGATTCTAGAGCCTCTGATAATGTCATGCCCTCTTTTGTTGCTCACACTAGTACATTTGGCCTCTATTTTTGACGAGAGGCCAAATTGGCTTGTCAACTTCTTCTTTTTGTTTATGCTCCTATGTTTGTTGAAATAGTGATGAACATTGGATGTCAAAATAGTGATGAAAGCCAAATTGGCTTATAGACTTCTTCTTTTTTGTTTATGCTCCTGAAAATGTCAAAATAGTGACGAACATGGGATGTTGAAATAGCGACGAATGTAGGATTATATTAGGAAAAAAATGAAAGTTGAAACACAGTTTTCATTATTTCTTTGTGCTGAAGCGCTTTTGGGTAAGAGGAGGCAGGTTCACATATAGATCTTTTGGCATCACAAAGGCGGTAAGTTTTTTTTAAGTTAATGCATTGCAATACATGAAATATGGGGTGCTCCTTGATGTGCAGTAAATTTGAGGAATGAATTTGGAAAGTGTGTCGGAGTAGTGATGCAAGAAGAACAAATTAAGCTCCCATTTGCTCTATTGTTTCAAATTCTCTTCAATACTACCTCCAATAGACTTACTTAGCTACTGCCAAAACCATAGAGGTTTGTAACATTAGGGTAAATAGTTTGAATTTGAATCTCAGCATTATCTTCACAAGCCACATCCCAAGTTCGAATCTCAGCATTATCTACTATTAAATATGGTTAAAAGTAGTAAACCCTCACCAAAGTAGAATCCCCACAGTAACTTACACAAGGCTCAAAATTTCAAGTGGGTGAGAATGAGAAAACGGGGGAAATGGGTTTTGTAAGTGAGAATGTGATAACAATTTATAATAGAATAAGGCAGCCCAAGTGCTTCATATGTGCTACTTTCTTATTCGATTGTGCACAAAATTGTTCTTCTCAAACATGACAAGGGTTATAGTGTTCTTAGGGCGTGATTAATGGTAAATGGTATTTTGGCATAGAGTTCTTGTGGTTACAAAGGAGTATTAGTTTTATAAATAATTGCATCATCCACCTTCTTCTCATAGATTTTTGCCCAACCTTATCATTATTGTGGCCACATGTCTGCTTGCATTTTTGTCTAATTTTAATTTTGTGATAAACAATTTTATCTGTAGCCAATTTAGCTTATACCAATAAAAAAGTTAGAAATGGCATCCACTAATCAAGAAATACCCTAGAACAAATTGCAAAATTTATTATTTTTCTAACTAGCAGTAAAAACACACAATAGCTTTGTTGCCTTCTACAGATACTTCATATGTCTAGGAAGACCCAGTTTGCTTCAAACTGTAATCCTCCTGGACATGAATCTAGTGGTAAGCTTGGTGATTAGACTATAATACTTTCAATGCTATAAAAATTCAGGGCAGTGCCCATAGATGACAATAGTAAATAAAAATTTGAACAAATAAAAGAATATAGGAAAACAACTCAACATATAAATACTAATTACAATAGTTCTTCTCTACTTTGTTTGAAAGTAAGCCACAACTATACATCTTATACCAACTCTGATGTTTTCCAAGTGCATGTGTCAAACACATAAAGCATATTCGAGAAGAAAATGTGTGATTGAACCTTTGGAGTAAAATAAAAACTAATCTGCATCCAATTAAGAGAAACACTTAGTTTTAGAAAAATTAAAGAACTAATGGTCTTGCTTGCTCACTAATGGGCCTGTATGAGGAAACAAAAGCACTTGAGATTGAAAAGAGATAGGAAAGAATAATGTAAGAGGTAATGTATGTTTTCACTTTTCAGCTTTCATGTCTTTTTAAGAAAAGGCACACATCCATTATGTAGGTAAGAATTATCATAGTGCAGAGGATAGTTACATAAAAGCATCATTTCATGTAAAAGAAAAATGGCAGATTGTAGCTATTTTTTTTCAAATGTTGTATTTGTATGCATAGTGGGAAAGTGTAGTTTTATTCCATTCACATGAGAAAGTAAAGGATAAAGCATGTAGGGGTACATGGGCAGCACTAATTCATGTTCTTGTGCATTGATTGTTATATCAATATATGTTGGTTGTTCAGAACATAGGTAGCCTTCAAGGATTTATTTTCACATGCAACTTTCCCTTGTTAAAGGGGGGTCATGTTCTTATGATGATGAGAGCAAAGGTGACATCAAGGTGCCCTTTCAGTACACACATATTGAGAAATAATGGGTACCTAATGAGCTACCTCTAATTAACATTGATTTTGTGTGAATGAGAGGATATATCGCATAGCTCCATCCTCATTACATGGTTTGGGCCTATTTTCTATGGATGGGATAAAGGTATGTTACAACAAAGTTGTTGAATTGACAAAGTATGTTGGTCCTTGTTACAATTACAATGATTGGATGTGGATTGTTCAATATATAAAAAGTGTGTGTAGGTATGCACTATCAACAAATTATATACAATGGAAAGAAAATTATCAAAGTAAAAGATTTGATATGTAAATTGATAGGAGACCAAAAGCAACAAGTAATATTGCAAGTTTTATAAAAAGTTCATGACCGTCCTCAACTAATAAGCAACCCAATTGCATTTTTGAGGCGCATGAGGGGAATCAAGTTTGTGTATGGATGATAAAATCAATAGTGCAAGGGAAGAACTAATAATAGATTATCATTTAAATCACATAGATACAAACAAAGTTACTATGATGAGGGTGGTAAGTATTATATACCATTTTATTAATAAATTTTTTTTGCTAAGATTAGTGGGTTGAAGTTTTTATATTTAATCTTTTTCACAGGGCAATATGGATCAAACATGGGATAGAGGCCACGAGGATGCTCCTCCTACCCATTCTTCGGCCATGGTAAACCTTGTTGAAATTGTACAAATTAGATAGTTGAAGAATGCTATATTATTATCAAGGTTGACAGGAATGTGGGTACTTTGGGTACTTAGGGTATCAGTATCGATATGGCTATTTTTCATAATAGGGGACAGGGGTACTTGGTTATCAAACATATTTTTAATTATACTATTATATTCATAGAAAATCTGAAATTATGAGTCATGAAAGGTTTTTTTAAAACAAGAATAGTGATAAAGTTTGCTAATGTAATGTATTGTTTTCAGTTTCAGATTGTTGTATGTTTGTAATAATAATATATGATAACTATTTAGATGCATAACAGAGAAGGCAGACTTTAAACATGAACAAGATCATAAATCATATGACAATGACATATTGCAAATGTTAAACTTCTAACTTGAACAGTAATAAAATTTATTGTTAATCAATATTGTATCAAAGTTTCAAACTGATTAGGTATTGAATTAAACTTGATAAACAACAAGCTGATACAAAACCAAAAAATTGAAAAAATAATCAAAAATCTTAATCAACATCCTTAGCTATGATTTTTGAGTTTTTATGAAAGTTTTACTAATATTTCTATCACAATTTGATGTTCAGGATTGGGGAAGAGCACCTGCAAGAATAGAGGCAGCTACTACCCCTTATGATGAGGATA
This sequence comes from Cupressus sempervirens, assembly GCA_028749045.1. NCBI lineage: Eukaryota > Viridiplantae > Streptophyta > Pinopsida > Cupressales > Cupressaceae > Cupressus > Cupressus sempervirens. Next base: position 80,866,997 of record CM053787.1, on the reverse strand, counting down.
TTGCAGATGTCCCTAATGTAACATACAAGATGGAAAAAAAACTAAAAAAATATCAATATAGAAATAATGACCATTTTTTATGATCACTAAAGTTTTTATATTTAATCTTTGTCACAGGACAATATGGATCCCCCAGAGGATAAAGACTACAAGGATGCTCTAGCTCCCACCCATTCCTCAGTGACTGTAAACCTTATTGAAATTATGCAAATTAGATAGTTGAAAAATGTTATATTATTATGTTATTTTATTTAGGGTTTTGGAGTTTTTATGAAAGTTTTACTGATATTTTTGTGATAATTTGATGTTCCAGATAGGGGAAAAGTGCTTGCAACAACAGAGACACCTACCCCTTCTAATGACAATATCGTAGAGGTGCCTAATTTAACATATATGATGAGGAAAAATGGAAAAAAATCAATTTAGAAATTATGAGCATTTTCAAAGATCCAAATCCAACAGAGAAGGTGTTGAAGAGGCAACAAGAATTCCACAACACGACATTTTGAAGTAAGCAGTAATGAATCTTTAATTATAACAAAAGTTCAATAAAGGTTATTTTTATTTTGTGAACTAAAATATGTATGTGTTCTTGTTACAAGATTTTTTGCAAACTCAAGTGCCTGGTCCAAGACATCACGGCAAGATTGGTACTAGCAAAGCTCTGACTACCTTAGGTAAAATAATCCTTAAGTTGACAAGTTACAAGGAATTTTTTCTTTGATTGAACATTCAAAAACTTCTTAAGGTAACTCTTACTTTTATTATATCAAAATCTCTTTGCTAACAATGTATTGTTGACTAGGTCATCAAGTGCAAGAGATTCCTAGGAGGTCGACAGAGGTCCATCAGAGATTGCCGACTGCAATGTTAGCAACAAGGGCCATGCAAACATCAACACCTTCATGGTCTATGCCTAGTAAATCTTTGTTTTGCTATATTTGGTTTTGTGTTAGTTATGATTTGATAATTTGTACTTTAATCTTGGATGCATCTAGTAGTAGATTCATTTCCAATATCTGTGATGCTAGATATAGATCATAGTACATGTATTGGTGATAATTGACCATTATTTCTTGGATCTACCCGTGTTTCTAGCATGGGAGCTATGCAAACATCATTGTTAATTGATGACAATGAATTGATGCCTTTGAAATGTCCTAAGCTTCCTAGTACTTTTAAATTATTACTTTTTATATTGTAATATGCATTTATCTATTCATAACAAGTTTTGGATTGATAATCCCATGACATTTTTTGTAGAAAATAATTTCTTTTATAAGACACTTTATGACCATGCACTGAAGATATTCAGGCCCATCATACATATAAGGTACACAACTTATCTTTTAGTATATTCAAGATACACAACTTTAGTTAATTTTTCTATCATAACAATTTTGTGTTTTTTCTTGAAAGGTGGAACTTGCAAGAAAAAAATTTAAAAGATTAGTTCATTAAAGATTTAGAGCATGAATTTGGTAATATATTTAAGCAGAAGAAATTTTTGGAAAAAGTTGCAAAACATTTGAACACTGTGAGGGACTCCTATAGAAGGAGTCTCGTCCACAATCCAAAGTACAAGCGTCCTCCCTTTATTTCAGTGAGGATTGGAATGACTTCATTTGGATGCAAAAGAAAAAATGGATGTTAAAAGAGGAGTTACACCTGCAAATGAGAGAAGAAGGTATGCAATAGTATTAACTACTAGTAAAATGTAATAATGCACCGATTAGGCATCTTTATATCTATATCATCTAACATATTTCAAACTTTTCATAGGCTACAGGATATGCCAAAGGCAAAAAAGGCCAGGCTAGAAAAGATTGGGTAGCACAAACTTGGCTCTGGTGGATATTCAAAAATTAAAGCACGAATTGTAAGTAGAAGTAAATAAATTCCTGAAAAAAAAAATTTATAAAACAAAAATAATTTTGTTTAATAAAAAAATGTAGGGCTCTGAATTTAATGTAGAGGCCATGAGAGAACACCAAAAAATTGCCTTTAAGAAAGGCTATCAAGCTGTGGTTGAACGCCTATGCCAAGCATCCACTAGCCCAACCTAAGAGCCCCTTGCATCATGTGAACAGGTAAATATGCAAATATATATATATATATATATATATATATACATAAAATACTTGAGCAACAATCTATTTGATAATAACGTGTGTATGACATTGCAATGCAACCTCCTAATTGTAACATAGATTCTTATTATACATCGCATGATGAAGCCCCTGATGTGCATCGTAGTGTTGATGGAGGTGCATGCTCATTTGCTATTTAAAAATAATTATGTAATTATTAATACAATTTAACATCTTAAAATGAACTTGGCGTAACCTTTTTTGTGTATATTTTAGAGGAAACCAAATGCCATGCTGAATGAGTACTAGAGGATGTTCAAACTGATCACCATGTAGATCATGTGGCACATTCAGGTAAAGAAAAACTATGTTTTGTTCATTTAAATATATTTTTTGATTTATAGTTCTTTTACTTAATTAAATACATGAAATTCACTACTATAAATGGTTTGAATTTAACTCATGATGCAGTTGTTTTTGCAGTAGACCCCCCTTTGGCGTAGTGGCCACCTGTTCCTAAATAGATGAGGAGGAGACATGCGTTGGCATTAGAATCAATAGAGCAGGGGAATGACAAGGGCATTGATATTCCTCTTACAAGATACTTTAAAAAAAATAAAATAAAAACATTAAGAAGCCCAAAAGGAAATGGTGTTAATGAATTATTCATGAATGTTGTGTTTTAATGAATTTTATGTGGTAATGAAATATTCATGAATGTTGTGTGTTAATGAATTTTATGTGGTAATGAAATATTCACGAATGTTTTGTGTTAATGAATTATTCATGAATGTTGTGTGTTAATGAATGTTATCGTGTGATTATAATGATTGAATGTTATATTTCAAAAATGGTTGAATGAATGAATGTTATTAGATGTTAATGAATTTTATGTGTTAATGAATGTTATCATGTGATTATAATGATTGAATGTTATAATTGAAAAATGGTTGAATGAATGAATGAATGAATGAATGAAAGAATGTTATTAGATGTTAATGGGGAATTTAGAGTGATGGGCGGGTGAGAGGGTAGTTGAGTGGGAATAAGCTTTCACCTTCACGTGGTTGGCCTTGTTAAGTAGAGAATATTAAACTATTCTCGAAACCAAGTGAAACTCAAACTAAACTAAATAGAAATCAAATTTCTAAGGCCAACTATCCATGGCAAATATCTAGCACCAAAATCTATAACACATGAGAAATAGCTTACTTGTCCAAAATGGGCTAGGTGATAGTTACTCTAGCAAAAATAATAGCTAGTCAACATTGTTTGGAATATGGTTGGTGTCTAGTTTGGGATATCTCAAGACTTGCTCTGTCCTCCCCCAAGTGTTGAACGTAGTGTTCTAATAATTGAAGGCCATGAGTTTGAAGAATATGCCATCGATGACATTGAGGACTTGTTGCCATCTACTATCAGATTGGTCGTTGGAGGTCTAGCCATTGACTTCTATGCCAATTAAAAAGTCATAACATTTTTCCAAGGACTAGAATATCTATCTCTCCCCTAGTTTTTAGTAGATTAGGGATGAGGAAGATATAAAGTGTTGTAGTCACTTTTAGTTCTACTATTCTAATTTTGTTAGACATCCTTTATATCAGGCTATTAGCCATCAAGATTCCACATGGTGATGAGGTTTTGTACTCGTTTGCATTCAAATCAATAAAACTTCGTACAAAATGAAAACACTTGTGTAATCATTTAAGGACTTTTTGGATACTTCTTATCATCAAATTTTGCAGAGAAAAAAAGGTGTTTGTAAAGACATTCAAGCAATTTTTAAAGTTACCCAATTATTTGCCAAGTCAATTTTTTAAGGTTTGTCAAGGTTTTCCCAAGATGAGTTTCCCAACTATGATTGGAAGATAAGTGTCATACATGAAGACCAATTGGTAAACCATCTAAAACAACCTCCATTGTCATGATCAGGTAGACTTTAAATGCACATTTGTAACATAATAGATATAGAGATTTAGCATAAGAGCATGCCAATGAGAGAATGCCCTTTATCAAACATATAGATTAATTAAAATGGTTCCAGTCTTGGTATTCTTCTTTGCCTAACACTTAATATCCATATTGTTTTTGCATTCTTACAACACATCTTCTATCTAGTCCTTGGTTGCTTGTGTTGTCCATTGGACTACCTAGGATCTATGGCATCTATCATCTATGACTTATGTCCAAAGAATCCACGACTCTAGTCTTTTACAATTGAGAATTGTCTTCTTTTCAATGTTGCATGGTACTCATTTCCATACCCAAAATTGTTTCTAAAGCTATGTTACTCAAAACTATTTTGATATTTTTGTTATCAAGGCACAATCACCTCCTTGGAAGTGGGGAAGATCAAGTTCATATTCCTATGAATATTCTAGTCCACAAAAGGTGCATAAAATAATCATCAATCACTTCTAACAAGTTTTTGGTCTAAAATCATGGTTGTTTTGATTTTCTTTTTGTTTGTACATTTGAAAATGCTCATTGAGGTCGATGGAACACATAATTGCATTTAGATATCTCATGTATTTGTACGTCTGGAAATGCTTATTGAGGTAGATGGAACACTTAATCATATGTAAGAGTGCACACAATTGCATTTTGATATATCATATTCAAGACATCCATGATGTTGAGTTTTATTTGGCATCTTTGATTCTCCAGGGTCCCTCTCATGGAGATAGGAAATTTTCAAAGAGTCCAAATCTAAGAAGGTGCATGCTCTATTTATAGCTTGGGCTTGTATGCTCAATTCATTTTTTACATTTTATTGATAATTTTGCTTAATGGTTCTATAGGCTCGTGAGAGGAGGAAAAAGCAGTCCTAGAAGTAGGCGAAGTAGTTCAAATTCACCTTCAAAAAGCAACACATAAGGGCAAGGAGTTTACAGCATTTCATGGCAATTTTGCTGTGAATTGTTTTTCTACTTGAAGAAATGCAATAGTTTAATTATATTTGTTAACTACAAGTTTTTTCAGAAAAATGGGTAGCCTTGGATTTGAGTTGATAGGCCTTGGACTTGGAAGACTCCATTTTTTCTGTGTGAGTAGTATCTAGGTTTAAATATTTGTATTTGCAAATTGTTTTGCATATGAATGTCCCCTAAAGCTTTAATGCTAACTGTGGTAGGCAAACGATCCTTGATTTTGTAGTATTGCAGTGATAGAATTTTTGTTGTTGTCACATGTCTAGACCATTCCTCCTTTTTATTTTGGTCACCGTGATGATATTTTGCTGCTTTAATTCATCAATGCATTTCATGGCAGCTAAATGAGATTCATCATCATGGACCGCTGTTTTATTGGGCACGTGGAATATTTTGTAGAGTATTTAGTGAATTTTTGATAGATAATTACAAGAGCTTTTAAATCTATGATAATCAAAAGACTAGAAGCCTATTTTTGGTACCATCTGAATGAATTTTTCCCCTTGTTTACACATTTAATATTGCTACCGAATATGTATTCCTTATGTTTTCTGCCTGGCATTCTTGTACAATGAATGCTGTTCAAATCAAAGTTCAAGAATGAGAGAATTTTTTTTCATCTTTTGGAGCTTCCTTGAATGCAATTTTGGATTCAAGTAACCAAAATTTCTTCACTAATTTTTCCTTGAATGAAGGGATTTACTTCCTTTCATTTGTCCAAATTATTTGAAATATATGCAAAAATATTTGACGGTCAAGGAATATATTTTAATCGTTATTTTGTAGTCCAATTGTAATCTCTATTTTTTTTCTTGAATGCACATACATGTATCAAAAAGGGGTGGGTCTTAAAATTTGGAAATAATGAGAACTATAAACCTTTGATGGGGAGGATTACCGAGCTAAAGTTGATAGACCTTTATGGCTTAGGTGTTATTACAAAATTGATACAAGACTAAGGTAACATCTTTAGAGTAGGTAAGAGGATGTGGTTGCGCCATTTATAATGAAGAGGTTGGGAAGAAAGAGATGTCATATCTTCCTTGTCTCGTATACCTCTATAAATTCAACAACATGAACATGATCTTCAACATGCACTTCACAAGAAAATGATTGTAGTACAAGAAGCTACTTGCAATAAGTAAACAAGGAATTCTTGACAATATATTAGCAACAATATTTATCACACCATGCTTATACTTGATCACAAGAAGGAACTGTCACAAAATTCCCATCCATTTGTAATATCTCAACTACTATAATACTAATTTTGTTTGTGCCTACCATTATATGCATACTACAGTCTCCTTTCACATGAGGTATGTGTCCACTTCTTTGCTAAACCAATGCATAAGTTCCATATTGTAGGTGTTATAATTCAAAATGGACCCCTTCTGATTCCAAGTGATCATAGATTGGCCATCCTCCTTTCAAAAGCACTACATCTGTAGCATAATCAATTAACATTTGTCTCTACCTCAATTGTTACTTGCAAGTAGGGTAAAGCTAGGACAGATTTTGTACTTATTTTCCTCTTCAACTCCTCTAAAGCTTGTTAATGTTTATTGCCCTAGTGAAACTTTCATAATTACTCGTAGATGAGGGAACCTAGAGACACCAGAGACTAGTATGGATACCAATATGGCTAATTTTCATAGATAGGAGACACAATAGGAGACAAACATGCTTGGTGATGCCAATTATTTAATATATCTAATAATTTCCAAAAAATATTGTAACATAGAACATGGAAAGAAAGAATACCAAATCAACCATACAAGAACACTAAATAGTAAAGGTAAATTCTCTTTATAACACCATAATGACAAAGAACTAGTCATACAACTGTTTTTGTCCATCTCAAAACGTATACACTTTAGTAGATTTGAGCATTGTAATTTAGCATGGATTACTGTACCATCAAAAGTATCAGCATGAAATCTTATGCAGGCTTATATTTTTTATTTGTCTTACTTTTTCACCTTATAACGTGTTTTTCCTAAGTTTTTTGGTAGGAGATGTCAATTTTTGGTTAGGAGACTTTGGAGATGACAGGAGAGGGTGGCCAAAAGAGCCCTATGCTTTGGGAAATTTTCAAAGACATCTCCAGTAAAAGGAACATGTCTCAAGTGTCAGAGATGGGTCTTCAGGTAATAATGGAAACTTTCTTCTTTTACCTATGACTTCATTCAATGGCGAAAGAATAAGAGTTCTTCAAAAACTTGTTGAGGTATTGTGTTGTGCCTAGAAAGCTTCAAGTCCCACTCATGATTGTGAATTTTGGTCATTAACAATGGCCTCAACCTTGGAAGGATCTACCCTTTTTCTCCTTATCACCCAACACATGACCAATGTACAACAAAAAAGTTTTGGCATACTAGCAATTCTTATTAGTCAACAACAATTTTTGCTCCCTTAAAATTTCAAATACCTTCTCAAAATGAGACAAATTCACTTCATAGAGTGTACTCACCATAGATATGTCATGTAAATAAATGATATACAGGTCAATTAATTGTCTCAATACTTCTTTCATAAGATGCTTAAAATGCCTAATGCATTGCACAATTCAAACAATGTACCAGTCACTCATCAATGCCTGATGTGTCTTTAAAGAACTCTTCCACATATCCTCTTCCTCATCAATGCCTGTATGTATAGTATATGTTTTCTTTACAGGATTTTTATCAATTCATGTTTGAAATTTTTGTTATTGATTCTAGCAACACAGAAATTAAGAGGAAAAATAGTTGCTAGATATATCATTAAGAAATTAACTTGCAATCACCCATGCAAGTTTAGATTCTAGACTCAATGTATATAAGCTAAGAACCCACGAGCACAATTATACATATTTTAATCGATTATATATATATAAGCAGTAGAACTAGACGTTGCAATTTTGACAAAAGGGACCATACCATTTCGACGAGGATGATATATGTGTGACGTGAGTTTTGACTAGTATTTGTTGCAATTTTGACAAGGAGCATAGCATTTTGAGAAGGATGCTATATGTGCAACGTGTATTTTGATGAGTATTTGTCGCAATGTCGATGACAAGGAGCATAGTATTTCGATGAGGATGCTATACGTGTGACGTGAGATTCAACCATTGTTCGTCACAATTTCGAGGCACAGATGCAAAGCATTTCAATGAGGTATTCACTGCAATTTTGACAACCATTGGTTGTATCGGTGGAAAGTGTAGTACACAATGCTTGCGGGTTGAGTCGGATATCCTGACAATAGCTTCGTTGATATATCTACCATAACAATGTCAAAATTTTGACAAACATTTAGGATGTCATAAAATCAACAAAAAAAGATCAATGATAGTATTCACCGTTTTGTCGACATAGTGGTGTCAAAATTGTGATGAATCCTTGTCGAAAATTATGTCTAAATTTACTAGTGTCTTGCCCCTAGCGTGACCCTTACCAAGATGTTTGGATGTTGCTATTCCATAGATGCAAAGCAGGTCCCTCTCTTAAGACAAGTGAAAGATGCACAAGTAGCATTGGTGGCGCACCCTGCAAAGAGAATGAAGCTAACCATTGTGGTAGTAGATATTTCGGCCAGCTATGATATGCTTTTGAGTAGAAGCTTTTGCAGGGACATGGGAGGGGAAATCAAGATGGATTGGTCTCATGACCTAATCCCCATGGGAAATAAGAAAATCAAGTTAGAACCTAAGAAGAAGACCAAATTCAAGGTCTTGAAGTCAAATGATCCTAAGGCACAAATCCTATATCAAGAGATGGAGTTCGGGAACTACATGTTCTCTGACTTTAGTTATTTGGAAGGCCAACCAGAGCCTCCTAGTGACCCAGAGATTTGGATCCTAGAGTTCAATGGTAGTTGTGCTACAACTAGGTCTAGAGCTGGCATGGTGCTTGTATCCCCAAATGGAGATGTAACTCAACTTGCATACAAGTTGCAATTCAAAAACACCAACAACACAACAGAGTATGAAGCCTTGTTGTTAGGTATTACTACTACAAAGTAGAGAGGAGTGAAAGTCTTAAGATCTCAAGGAGATGCAGAGCTTATAGTAAAATAAGTTTGAGCTCAATATACTGTGAAGAATGCAAGGCTCAAAAATTACAAAAACAGAGTCTAGGATGAGATTGAGGACCTGGACGGTTTCTCGATACAAGTTGTTTCAAGGGAATAGAATGCAAGGGAAGATTGGTTAGATGCCTTATCCTCACCTTTACTTCTGCATCTGGACTTAACATATAATCAGTACAAAGTTGGAGTCTTATTTAGGCGAAATGTTCTTGACAATGTTGAGACATGGCAGGTCTTCAATGATGATAAACAGATCCTGTATTTCCTGGAAGGCTTTGAACCTTTTAGTGATTAGTACTTCAAAGGAAGCAAATATACTTGCAAAGATTTCTCCCCTGACAACAAGAAAGAGCTAGAGGTTGGAGCTGAGCAACTCAAAGGTAATAAGATTCCTAGACATCTCATTTTCCTTGAAAAACTATTTGATAGGCATGATGCATTTATTAGAAGGGAAAGGGGTAGGAAGGGTGGTACTTCCTGGAGAATATGAAGGAATGAACATTGGAACTGAGTATAAACCTAAAATGGTCAATATTGAGTAGCTGCTCAAATGAAGAAAGGGTTAAAGCTAAGGAACTATTTGTCAAAATACCAAGATGTATTTGCTTGGGGATATAAGGACCTAAAGAGCTTTAGTAATGGTGAATTCAAGCACAAAATCCCCCTCAAATCCAAAGTCACTCCCTTTAGATAGAAGCAACTTAATTACAACCCTATGGTCTTAGATGCCATCTTTAGAGAAGTTCACAAGATGCTGGAAGCAAGAATCCTCTACCCCCCCATACACCATTCTACATGGATAGCCAATATTATCCCTGTTCGGAAGAAGAATGGGGAGATTAGAATTTGTGTAGATTTTAGAAATTTGAATCAGGCATCTTTGAAGGACAACTACACCTTGCCCAACATGGATCATTTATTGCGAACAATGGTTGGCTTCGAAATGATGTCCATGTTAGATGGATTTTCGAGTTTCAACCAAATTGATGTAGACCTGGAAGATCAGTTCAAGACAACATTCACCACCCCATGGGGAATGTTTGCATATAACAAAATGCCCTTTGGGCTCATTAATGTTGGAGCCACGTTTGAAAGGGCTACGAATTCCTCCTTTGGTGATCTCAAGGATAAGATCATCGTCATATACTTGGATGATCTGATAGTCTTCTCCAAGAAAAGAGAAAATCACAAAGGGACCTAGAGAAGGTGCTAAGAAGATGTAGAGAGCATGGGATTTCACTCAATCTCAAAAAATCAATCTTTTGTGTTATAGAAGGAAAATTTCTAGGTCATATAGTTTCCCAAGAAGGCATCAGGATTGACCCAGAATGTGTTAGCTATCCAACAATTGAATTTGTCGGGAAGCAAATATGGAATCAAATCATTCTTTGGATAGATGAACTTTCTGAGGCGCTTCATCCTTGATTTTTTCAAAATCACCAAATGCATAGTTGATATGATGAAGGGAAGTCAAAGCTTTAAATGGAATGATTTTGGCTGAAGAAAGGGTTTCGATTAGATCAAGGATGCCATAGCCAAAGCACCCATTCTGGTCCACCTAGATTATGCTAAGGAGTTCATATTGTATTGCTACACCTTAGCCCACACACTATCTGCAATACTCATGCACGAAAATAAGGAAGGCATCCAAACGCCAACCACTTTCACGAGTACTCGACTTAAAGAGCATGAGTTAAGATACTCTCAAATGGAAAAGTGCACCTATGCAGTGGTAAGAGCACTCAAGAATTTCATATTTTATGTCTTACACTCGCATGTTGTGATTTATGTACCTGACTCAGCTGTTAAAAGCATATGAACCCTGCAAGAGATAGGTTGTAATACTAGAGGTGTGTGGATAGCAAAAATGCAAGAATATGACATTGAGTTGAAGCCAACAAAGTTGTTGCACGGGAATGGCTTGTACAAGATAATTGCAAAAAATTAGGATTCAAGTCTAGATGATGAATCTTCAAGAGCACTAATGGTCAGTCTACAAGACCCTTGATTCTCAAAAATTGCCTATTTTCTCACTTAAGGGGATTGTCTGGATGGGTTGTCATACAAATAGAAAAAGACCTCAAGATTAAATCAGCTAAATATGTCATATATTATGACCAACTCTACAATACAACAATAGATAGAACCTTCTTGAGATGCATGGACAAGCCCCGACAAGAATGATTGCTTCAAACTTTCCACAATGAGACCTATGGTGAGCATTTCTCATCTATAGTCATGACATATAAGATTTTGAGGCAGTGCTACTACTGGCCTAGTAGGCTTAGCATGTTTAAGGATGCTTACAAGTGGGTGGCCAAATGTGACAAATGCAAGGTGTTCTCCAACAAGCTTCAATTAGTTGCTCTACCTCTAAAGCTAGTTGTAATAAAAGGCCCCTTTTAGTAGTGGGGAATTGACTTTATTGGACCAATCAATCCTCCCTCCTCTGTTGATCACTTATATGTCATCGTTGCTACAAATTACTTCACCAAATGGGTGGAAGCCGAGCGTACCAAGAAAACTACTTCTGAAGTCATCTATGAATTCATCAAAGAGAACATTTTGGTAAGGTTTGGGGTGCCATTAAAGCTTGTCATGGACAATGCTACTTACTTTTCTTCTGCGAAGATCGTAGAGTTCTACTACGGCAACAATATACACCTCAATCATTCATCAGATTACTTCCCTCAAGGGAATGGTCAAGTAGAATCAAGTAATAAGAACTTGATCAATATCATGAAGAATTTGGTTTCTCAAAATCAGAAGGACTAACACAAAAGATTGTATGAAGCTCTCTAGGTAGATAGAATAACACCCAAGAAGGTAGTCGAGATTTCTTCATTCGAGCTGGTGTACAGAGTTGAAGCCAGTCTTCCACTCCCATTAGAACTATCCATTTGTAAATTGCAGCAAGTGATCGAGAATCCAATATTCCAAAATAGTTTGGAAAAGTGCATCATGTGCCTAGCTAAGTTGGAAGAAGAACGCGAGAAACTACTTGATCACATTACAGAGCATCAAAGGCATGTGAATACATTCTTTGACAAGAAGGCTAGACCAAGGAAATTCATGGAGGGTGACTTGATCCTCTTATGGGATAAAAAGGTGCAAACCCAAAGGAATGCACCATAAGTTCGACTCCCTTTGGAAAGGTCCTTTCAAGAGTATGCAAGTAAGCCAGAACAATTCTTTCATTCTAGTGTATCTCTATGGAGAGACTTCGCCTTTTTCTTATAATGGTTAGGATCTAAAGTTGTACCAAGTTCATAATTGAAAGTAGGTAGCACCTACGGTTAGTGTTAGTATAGGTAGGTTTGCTTTCATGTCTTTCCTTCTTTTGTCTTCTTGCTTTCCTAAGTTAGTTTCCTTTCTGTTGTGTGCGAAGTTTAGTTGCCCGCTACAATTTGTCGTTCCGATTGTGCAAAACCAGAGACTTGTAGGTCCCTTTTCAAACATTTGCAATGCCTAAGTCCCCAGTCAGAGCTAGTTGTTGCCAAGTTCTTGTCCTACCCGTCATTGGTATTTAAGTGTTCAAGTGTGATGTCTAAGTATCCTTTAGGTTACTTCTCATCTTTCTCGGGTACCTCACTTTCAATATTTGTCGGGTATCCTTGTATTACCTTTACCTATCATTCTATGCAAGTTTTCTATTTTTCTGGTGTGCAAAGGGTCTAGGTGATCTAGGTATGATCGGGCATCTTCCTGGTGAGAAGTACATTGTCCGTATTTCACCATTTGCTATCTTCCCCCAACATTCTTTTTCTTACAGATTTTGAGCAATCAAGCTAGTTTTCCCCTTTAGGGAAATTAATCAAGTGTGTATTTGAAGAATGAAGCCATGATAGTGATTAACAAACTATGTATATGATGGAAAAACCCACACAGCCACGGATCAAAGTCAGGAAGAAGCCCATTCATACTACATAGGTGAAATCTACTTTCACAAGAAAAAGTGAATCTATGAGTTTTCCACTGCGCACTAATGGAAGCGAAGGTGTTTTGTTATGTTTTTGGAGTTTATGAATCATGCCAAATCTAATTCATCATACATCCAAACAATAGAAGCATGATGTTAAAAAAACTCTTTTGAGCCCTTAAACAGTGGGGGCATGCTCGAGATCTAGCTTTGAAGCTATGAGATTGAGATAAAGGAATGAGTGTTGTCTACTTTACATCATTCCAGGAAATGCTATTGAAAGAGGGCTTTTCTGCCCCCAAGTAACGAAAAAAGCTACTTTTGCAAAGGCTTTAAAAATAGAAATAAAAGCAACATTAAAGTGTGAATATTCTTTGGAGATGCTTAAAAGATACTTCTAGAAAGGTTAATGGCGAAGATGCAACCCCAACTCAAAAATAAGTGCTAAATGGTTAGGGCAGAAAGTGCAAAAATGAAGTGTGCAAGCTATTAAAGGATCACTCCTCACGCTGCGATTCTAAATGGAAGGAAAGTGGGTTTGCGGAAAAGCTAAGCTGCTCTCTCTCTCCCCCACATATGTTAATATCATCAAGTATTTCTGCATTCCCAATTATGAAGCAAAATAAGGCACTCCCTATGGAACTTCAACACTTGTTTTCTTAAGTGATTTTTAGTAATATTACTTTACTCTAAGTAAAGTAATAAAGCTTCCGAAAATACAAGTTTTTATGTGCAACTGAATAGAAAGTTTAAATAGGCATTGATCATAGAATTAAATGCAAATCCTACCATTATAATCGTTGGTCGAACTTAATTTTGTCTGTGTGGCACCAAAGATCAGATTGCTATACCTATTTCATCAAAATTGCTTGAAATTGAGTTCCCTTAGTATTTTAAAATGACCATTTATCGAGAACTTCATCCTGTGCAATCATAGCAAATGGCAATCAAAGTAGTTAGTTATGATAAGTTAATAGCCCTAGAGAGAAGTTGTTGGTTATGATAAGTCAATAGGCCTGGAGAGTGAGTTGAAGGAGTTAACAGATACATCATTCAAATTCTACGATTTGGGTGATCTCCATAGGAGACTCAGTTCTCAGCCAATTCACCCAATCACTCAAAAGCTTAAAGAGAGCAGACTGGTTGAGGCAGCTAGAGTTTCCAATGGTAGTACATGCACCAGAGCTTGTGAGGGAATGTATCAATAGATACGACCCGAAAAAAAAGCAAATTTTGTTTCTTGATCAATCGATCCTCATCTCGATCAACAAGGCACTAATGTAGTTCGCATTCGACATTCTTGTAAGGGAGGAGTATTGTGATATTAACTTCAAATCTTATGCATCTATGTTCAATCAGAAGAAGACCCTCAGACAGGAAGACATGCAGAGGACATGGTTCTAGACTCCTCGCTTGAAGAAGAGCAAAATGCCCAAGACCCTATTCGGCACAAATTTGAAAGAGAGATAGTAGATATTCTTGCTACGCTGCTCAGACTCAACAAAAAAGAGGAAATTCTAGAGTTCATCGAGCACCATCTCTTCTTGGTGCAACCTATATGTGCTGAGGGCATGCAAATTGATAGGGTGCAGATCATTTGTGATGAGCTTGCCTCATGGATGAATTCGGCTAGAGTATTTAAACAATTTTACATGTCCTCCTATCTAATTTATGCCTTGGCTAATCACAACTTGTGGCCTAGCCTTCCTAGCATCCAGAACTATGATGAGCACACAAAGGCATATGAGTTCTACCCATATCTGTAGTTGTAAAGAAGTTTTGAGGAGTATGTGGTAGTAAACGGTGCCTTCACAATGAGGCTATGTTAGGAATTGCAAGGATGCACTGAAAGGAGATTCTCACCAGAAGCAATCTTGGCTATTACCAATTTGGATGCTCACTCATCCAATATCCGAGCTTCTCATATCTACAAATAGGTCCCTTTGATGTTTTTCCCAAGAGTCTGCCGAGATACCCAGAGGACAAGGTGGTTCTAGTCAAGTTATGTCGAAAAATTCTTTAAGTGAACACCTTATGTTCAAACGTGAAGAAAATAGTCAGGATTCCCTTCCCCATTGTGATTGGACCCTACACCCGTGCTTCCAGATTTGATGCTTGGAATTTGATGAAGAGTTTCGAGAACAAAATGAAATTGGTGGACTATGAGGTACTCATGCCTCAATATGATCCTGTCAACTTTGTAAGAGAACAATTGAAGTTGGGATATGCATATAGGCATATTCTAGATATTGAGGACTTCTAGGTCGAGTGTCTCAATGAATACTAGACCCAAAAGAAATATTGGTCATGACCTTGCAAATGATGGAGCCTACATAAACCCCACATCCTATGAGAAGATCAAAGGCACCCCAATTTTTTCTATCCCACCTATAGGTCTTGTCATAGACACCATGGAGGTCCTCATGCATGGAATAATAAAAAGAAAAGATAAGTGGGTAGAGTGGACCTGAGCAACGAAGAAGAGGACGGGAGCACTGGTTCTATAGGTGGAGTATCTTTTGGTGTTATTTAGTCAACTGCAGCAACCACTACCACAACTACTACTTCAACATCTCTAGGCCCATTACAGTCTATTGGTCAATGTGGAGACCAACCTCCAGAGAAGAATGTGCCAATCCCTCCTACCTGCGGAGGTGGCTCTCTTTCGAACATCGCAAAGGTTGGGGAGAAGAAAGGAGACAAGGATAGGCAAAAAGAACAAGAGAAATCAGTGGCCAAGCCTACTTCCTCTTTCCAAGTCATCAATTTGGATGGTGACACCAACCCCGTGGATGGCCAAGAACAAGACACATCTCAGCAAGGGGATACCTTGGCCCTCTTAGTGACTAAGGTCGCTACTTTCCTTGCTACTTCCCTGAGCAAGCAAACTCCCCTAGTACCGAGGAAGTTGTTTGATCCTACTGCCTTGTAGTCTGCTATCAATGTGCTCTCTACTGAGTCATGGCTCAAGGAGACCATTGATAGGAAGAAAGGAGATATGAAGAAGCGGCTCCATCAAAGGACTTGATCACACAAGCCACATATTCTTAGCCATCCAAGAAAGCAAAAAAGCAGAAAATAATTGCTGCATTGGCCACTGATTCAACTACTGGCCACATGCTAGTAGAGATTGTCAAGCCACAAAAAGAAGACAAATTCCATGAGCTTTCCAAGGATGACTTCCAAATCAGAACGATGGATCTTGGTATCCCTGTTCATGATTCCATGGTTAACATATGGAAGTCCACCAAGAAGAAGATTGAAGATAAGTTGGAAGAGCTTAGAGCAGAAAAGGAGTTCCTAGAGGCCTTGAACAAAGAATTGATAGAGTACAACAGGTTTGCACTTGGGAGGACTTCATCAAGCCAATTTAACCCAAATGCAGAGGAAAAGAAAAATCTACTCCTAAAGCTGAAACAAGAGAGGCAATTTAGGCAGATTAGCCAAAGATAGTTAGACCAGATGAAGGCTCAAGGTCCCCCATTAATTGAAAATTTGGGAAGTCTAGTGTTAGATGCTCACAAGCTAAGGAAGTCATCTTCCAATCACCAGACCACCATACAAAAGGTAGTTGACTGACTGACAGAGAAGTTGGCCCTACTGCAAGAAGTTATTAATATAAAGACCAATGTTGCCATTACCCATGGGATCCTCAAGACAAGCAAGGAGTCATTGTTACACTGGAAAAAATCCCTGGAGTTTGTTATAGAGAGCTCTATGAGGTCTACAAATGAGATCAAGGATGTACATGACCTAGTGTAGAAGGTCATTGAGAAATTATTTGAATATATGAAGATATTGCACACAGAGTCTTACGTGTTTGCAAATTGTAAACTTGTGGATGTTGAGAGAATGAAGTCAAAATTTTTGGCATTTGTTGACGAAGTTGTTGATCCACTTAACTTACAAATGTCAAAGATTCAAGAACTCTCATCTACAAATTCAGTCATAAGAAGATCTTTGGAAATGATGATGTCCCTGACGAAAAATAAATGTAATTAATTATTTTGTGTAACGGGCCGATTGTTTTAATTTAACTCGGACCCAAATTTAATTTTTGTCGTAGTAGTTTGTGTTTCCATCGGCGAATCTTTGTACAGCCTCGAAAAGCTTTTCCCGATGGGTATTTAAGCACAGCTCGTAGTAGTTGATAGGTATGCTTTTGGAATTTGATCTCTCTGTACTGCGGATTCCTGTTGGAGTTCGACATTGTTTGCCATTTCGGAAGTGAAAGACCTTCCCTATTTGGCTTGCACGATTTTCGTGGGAATCAACCCTCACCCTATTCCATCGGTGTTCATTTGGTTTGTATCCGACAATTGGAGTGCTCTCATTATTTGCAAATACTTATCAATCTGCGAATGTTCATCCAAATTGGTACGAGCATTGCATGGTGTTTACATTATTATTTTCCATTAGTTAAATAATATCAGTTGATGTTTATGGTGTATGGCTCACTTCCCCTCCTCTACCTACAAATCACACTATAAGAACTCAACTGTTTGTGCCTCACCTCCTAACGTACAGCCATTGCAATCCCCAACAACTTGCATACCTTTCAAATCCATACGAACACCCACTACAACGTATGACTTCATACTCTGCCATTCCGTACGGACCCCCCCTCACTTTCCTATTTTACGGCCTTTGTTCGCACCGTACGGACATTGGTCTCAACTTACGGTCAGTCACCATCTTACCGTACGAATTTTGGCACATTGTACGGGTATCATACCCAGTCACCGTACACTACATTGTCCAAACCCACCGTACGAACATTGTTTCCTACTATAAGGTTACCTTCAGTGCTTCCAGTTTGCTCACCTCCTTCGCACATTGCTAATTTGATCATAGATTTGAAGTGATTAGTATCCATCCTGCACATTTTAGACCGTATGGCCTTAGTTCAGGAATTGTTGCATTGATTAAAAGGGGTTATAGCAAGTACAGTACATTACAGAGTCAAGGTATAAACCAAAAAGATAAGGAAGACTGACTATCTTAGTAGCAGTAATTTAGAAGTCATGTGTGGTAGAAGGTGAAGACTAGGAAGAAAAACTATTGTCTACACTCTGGGCATATCAAATAGCATACAAAGTGACAACGAGACACAACGTTCCAATTGATGTTTGGGCAAGAGGCTATGGTGCCGATAGAATTTATGATATCAAGTTTGAGAATTGTGATTGAGAATAAGTTAGGCGACATGGAAAGCCTGAGGGAAAGATTGCATAATATGAATAAACTCGAGGAAAAGCGACTATTGGCACAATGGGCCATACAAGTGACACAGAACAGGTGCAAAGCATGACATGATAAACACTTAAAATTAAATAAGTTTCAACCAGGTCAGTCAGTGGTGAAATATAATGGGCAGAACGAAATCAAACCCAAAAAGTTCAAAGTTAAATGGGTCAGATCATACAAGATACGAGAAGTGGGCGATAATGAGGCAATAAAGCTATGGATGCTAGATGGGAAAGAAGTACCAGAAGCAATGAACAGGTCAAAGTTAAAAATATATCATGAGAGAAATGTTCCCCCAATGAACAACTGAGAAGAAGAACGACTGCAAATAATGTACAAATGTAAGATAAGTAAATGTAGATAAAATATGAAATTGAAAATAATTTCTGAGTAACGACCAAGTAATAGGATTATTAAAATAAAGACGGAAGCAATTATTGAGGAATGACATTGTTAATAGAACAATCAATTAAGGGTCTGTACGGCCTGGAAAAGAAGAAAATCAGAACTGTACAGCCACAGAAGGCATGCATAATTAAACCATACGGCTTCAAGAAAAGGATTCAAGCACGAGGATACATGCACCATATGGCCCGTCCGAAACCCAAAAGGAATAAGTACAAACGCAAAGTAATATCATTTCATAGTACACTAAACAGGTTACCATCATCGTATGGACTACCAAGGGATTCACGTACAGCCAAGCTAGAAGTCACCGGATGGCCAAGCTAGAAGTCACCATACAGCCAAGATAGAAGCTACTGTATTGCCAAGATAGAAGCTACCGTACGGACGTGGAGGGAAATAACATTAACTAAAAGGTATAATATTGCAAGAGTTCGTACAGGTATTGGAGGAAAAGAGTCTTGTCCATACGGCCCAAAAAGAATAAGAATCGCCATATGCAAGGAAGAAGTGCCTAAGGAGTGACAAACCTAAGGTCGTATGAACATATGAAGTACAACAAAGGAAATATTAAACCACTGGCATGGTGTAGAAGTCAGCAGAGAGTGTGGAAACCTCAGTACTCTGCCGAACGGTCAGAGAAGAATACATCAACACCGTACGACATAAGGGAAAGAAAGGAGGAAAAACAGACAAGCCATACGGTCAGCACAAGATCACCAAGAAAGGAAGAACTGTATGACATTCACAAACCTGTATGGCTAAGGAAAGAGGGAGATATAGATCTGTACGAGCTAGCAAAAAGGAGCTACAAATTTTGGAGCAAATTTGGGAGCACTTTTTACAAAGAAAAAGCCATTCACAGGAGGAGGCAAGATCCATATGGACACCAAGGCAAGAGAGGAATTTTTAAAACAAGATTGTACAGGGAAACAAATAACCTAACGGTTTGCAATCTAGTCCACAAAATGACAAAGAAGTGATAAGTATGCATTCAGCCGAAAAAAGAGCTTGGAGAAAGAAACTAGACAAAGATTCAACCATGAGTCAGAATATGCAGACATTGCCTTCAAGAGTGCAAGTAAGTGGAAAAGACAAGGGGAAACAAAGGGTCAAAGTGCAGAACCAGCCAGATGTATAACTAACACCAGAGAATGTAGCATTTGAAGGGTTGAATGGGTTAGAGTGCAGAAACTGGTGGAATGAAAGTCCTGATGACCACCTCGTCAAAGCAAGCATACAAAGGGCACAGGTAGAGTGGGTAATTCGGATGCCAGTCTTTTGTATTCAACATTTCAAAGGTGTCCTGTGTATCATGGTTGAGGCATATGATAGGCATTCCCACAAGAGTTATTTTCCATACTTGGGACATGACTTAGTGATTTCATTCTGGCCAATTGACTTCACCAGGGTATTCGGCATACCAAGGGCGGCACAGGGAGGAAAGAAAATTGACAAGCCCAAAAAGATGGACATAGAGAGAAAATTGGAGGTGGTGGAATTAGTATACAAGGAACAGGCACAGCATAAGAAAGATGCCCTTACTAACACCTCGAGGGGAAGAGGGTTGCGAAAATCAGACATTAGGGAAGGCCATTGGAGGTGCCTCATGGACTTAATAAAGAGTCGACTTTCAGGGTCAAGTAGGGCATCAAACATCTCTTTTCCGCAGGTCAATATGATGAATAGACTCATGAACGGGAGGGTTTATGACTGGGCTTTTGTATTAGCCGTGCACATGGATGAGTTCATGACATTGTAGCATAAAACATTTTACATGTCGTACTATGCCATCGGATTCTTTTTGGAGGCGACTGCGAGGATGATACCGAACGAAAGGCTTGAAATCCAACCGTGCCCGACAATACTTGGCGAGCCTCCAATAATGCAGTGGAGACATTTAGACACAAGTGGAGGGAAAAAAGGCGTTGATTAGAAGAGTATGCGACAGGAGATAGATGAACCCGGAAGCACAGATAGTGGCCGCCAAGAAACATCTTCTGCAGAGGACGATTCAAAAGAAATGGAGGTGGACCAAGATGAGGAGGAAGAGGACAAGGAAGTAGGAGTGATCACAGCAACCTCGCTTCACTTTCCACATCAGTTGACCACTGCATCAGTGGCAACTACACCATCTCTTACAACACCGCATGTACACACTATGGCAGATGCTCACATTCCAGGGTTTAGGCAGTTCAGACAACCAGTGGTGATGACTCCAATCACCCTAAGACCACGGCCAACAGCAGAAGCATCTTCACAACTAGTGACAGCCCAACCCTTAGCAAGCCGAGGGATAGCATCACCGAAAGATAACACACACGGAGACACAACCACAGCCGATAGTTTAGCCAAAGGAGGGGAGGAAAGAACTGAGTCCCATGCCACAGGAGCACGGATTACCCTAGTCAGCAGCATTGAGTATGCCTCAGCCACATCTAGTAGTAGAGTTGACAGCTACAGAGGGAGGAGAAAGTTAGGGAAGGGCACAGGAGCAAGTCCGATTAGAGGTGATTGGGACAGATGCAGTAGTCACGATAGTCAACACACTGTTGGATGATGCAGTAGATCAGGGTGCTAATTTGAGCATACCGGAAACAAAGCACCAGGCACCAGCAGATGTACAGAGTAGCTCATCGAGTCGTGCGAGTATCTGAGATGGCGACTACTTCCCCCTATTGCCAGAGGCCCTTCCATCTAGTCTCTCATGAGAGAGGACCTACAGTTGGAGGCGATATGGTTGAACAACAAGGTTGTCAAGGTCCCTTCATTGCCAGAGGTAGGAGATCAGAGTATAGCAACATCAGAGAAAGCAGAAAGGAGGATACAAACTGAGGGTCCTATACTAGTAGCAAAGGAAATGGATAAGGATATTCATTCGTGCCTCACTGACATCACAGAGAAAAGCAAGCTCCTAGCAGAGTTGGTGCTCACAAAGAGACGACGGGTAGAGGCTGGGCAAGAAGCTCGGGAGGCTACAGAAAAGGCTCGAGAGGAGATGGCCAACCAACTTGCCACCCAGTAGATTGCATGGGAAACAAAGTGGACAAAATTATTAGCACAACTCGAGGAAGTTGTACGAGGGAAGCAGGAGGCAAAACAACAACTTCAGGCAGCGCTACAGGAGAAGGAATCAACAAAGACAACACATGACCAGAAAGAAGCTGAATGCCAAGAGATCATAATGATGTTGAAGGAGGTAGTGGAAGAGAACTCCTAGATCAGAGCTGATTTAGAGATCCATACCGAGCAAGTGTATCAACTGCGACGAAGCCGGTCTATGCACTTAGGGACGTACCCTTCGGTTTAGTATCTGTGCATTAATGTAATTAGTTGTTATTTTTGAGTTTTGTTGTATTGTCGTCCGGAGACGACTTTTCTTTTGGGGGGATGATGTCAGGAAAATCTATATTGTAGCCGACGGGTAGAAAAGTATCCGAATGGGTGCATGACGGTTGAGTCACCCCTTCAGAAAGCTATATGTACACCATCCAGAATGGACTTTGGAATCATCATTGTAATCAATCATATCGAATATTGTAGTATCTTCTATATACATGCGAATAATAAAAGGAATACTTTTGTGTTGCATGTTCTTGTTTATTGTCTGAATGCATTAATAACCCATTTACCTTGTACGGTAAACATTAACCAACACACTTCTTGGCCTTGAGACATTCCTTCATATTGAATTTTAGAGTCAATTTTTAAAAAGCGCACATAGTTAACAGTTTTAGGCCTCCATGATGGATAGTGTTGTGATAGATTGATTTTTGGAGTACCATGTGGGAATTTGACTATCCAATGTGAAGCAAACTATCACATAAACATGGCCTTTTACTTTTAAGGGTGAATCTTGAATTCCTTTAGTAGAGTAAAAGACATTTTGTACTTAATGATTAAATTTGTGACATGGAAACAAGGTAGATGAGCTCAATTCATCTTGTAGATGGGATCTGATATTTGATGAAGGGTAAGGCACACAGATCTTATTGATCAATATATAATGCAAATGGAAAAAATCATAGACGAACCTGAAAACCCAATGATGTCTGACTGACAGAGATCTAAAAGAGTTTAATTAGCTTTACCTTTCTTCTATGATGGTGGAGATGGAATCTGATGTTAGCTTCCACATTTAGATAACTTGACACATCTTCACAGATTTCTACAACAACAAGGCACGACCATGGTAATAGAGATTAACAAGTTTAATGGGTTCAAAACACTGAAAGTTTTACCAATGTTTGGGATTTCAAAAGGGCTCAAAGCTACATAAGTGCAGAAATGAAATTGGAAGAAAATTCAATGACCAATATTTGTGGTAGATCAGAACTTAATAAATCAGATTATCAATCAATGTTCCAAGGATGGCGCTTGATCTCAGAGGTTGTTGTATCCATTGTTGAGACTCTTGGGGCAATACATTCTAAGATGACAATTTAAGTATCTTCAAACTAGAATACTTGTTACAAGATCTAGTTCATGATCACTAATAGAATTAGCACCACAATCCTGATCCAATGCATCTATGATAGCGCTACAATGTTCACTTTTTCCATCCATGTTTTCCAAAACATACGAAGCTTCAAAATGGAGTTTATGTCACAGACAATGTGCATTCAGTTAAAAAATTCAATAGCTTCAGGCCTCAGGGAAAAATGAGGTATTGTTTCTGTCAAAACTTGATAATATTGGCATAGCATAAATTCTATAACCCATCCTCTATAGAACTTGGGTTATGTATATGTGGGTTTGGTAGCTAAGCCTAAGAACAATAGCTTAAAATTCTTGTTCTAATATGTGTGGGTTTAAAATGTTCTTTCATCCAGCTTCTCTGAATCTGTTACAAAAGGATTTCTCAAACACATAGAAACAAAATCAACAAGTAGCAGACATGGAAGTAGTGGGAATCAGGGACTATTCAATTTCCTACAAGATGCTTCCAGCTTTTCTGTTTCTTACAGGCCATCCAATCTGAATAATTCTCCTCATAAAAGTAAAGATTCATGGTTGAAAATTGCAATTTTGCTTGCACTCAAACCCATGCATATTGCTGAGAGCCTTTAGGATTTATAGGGTGGCATTTATTTCATTGAAAGGTACTATTTCCCTCACAGCCGCTTATGAACAAACTGTGAAGTACAATAACTCTTTATAAATCCCGCATAACACAAATCCCATCTAAATTTACACACCATATTGGAAACATTTTGCAGAGCTCTGATTTCTCCTTTCTGAATGAATTTCAGCAGTGTCTCAATTTTTCTGATAACAATCCTTCCTCCAACATCAGCAGTGTCTAGTCAATCCACAATGCACCTACCATCTTGGCCATGAATGAATATCTGTCGGCTGCTCTTTCAATCTGCATATGATTTAACCTTTTAGTTTCTATTAGCATGGAGTGAAGAATCAGTATGGAATAAAGTTGCAGCTTCCAATAACGATACAAAATGTTTTTCTTCAGAAGTAATGAAATTCTAATAAACATATGAAAAAAATGAATGAGACAGGAATTCACACTCATTCATGTATTCAGATAAAATTAATTGCAAAAAATTCATTAGAAACTACAACACATTTCTGCAATAATAATATTTTTTATTTTCAGTAGTTAGGAAAAGGAGTAACTTCTCAAACACATGTACAGTTCTGTAGAAAAGCAATGTCAGTTGATAGTTACGAGCAAGAAAATCCTTGTGTTAAAGTCTAAAGGAGATCAATAAAATCAGATATAGTGTTAATCATTTTCAACTATATTTCTTTCCATAAAGAAATCTGTCCCTGATAGATTACTGACTAAAATGGATCCTCAGTGGACAGCAAGAGAACTTACAAAAGTTCGAAAGTGAAATGATTGAACAGTGCTAATACATCAAAGAAGAGAAAGTAACTTGCCCTTTTGAATGTAGGACTTCCAGCTCCATGGCCTGACTTTGTTTCAATTCTTGCAATGATGGGATTGGTTTGGGGACTGTTTTTCACACTCTTGCATAGAACATACTGCATGGTCTGCAATTGTTTATCAGAAAATACTTTAGTAAAGACAGTCAATTTATTTAACATCCACAAACACCCAAATGCAGAAGGGAAAACCACTGAGGATTTGTCTTAGTCAAACTATATAGCAAATGATCCACAAATAGAGTGGCTATGTCATGCTCTGGCCCTTAAGCAATGGATTTAGTTTGATGTGAATATCTCAAGTACTCTAGAATCTGCATCAAATCCAATTAATAATGGATCAACTACTACTTCTATATATCAAATTACTCAAACAAAAAAATTAATCATCAGCAATGTGGAAAGTAATCAAACAAAAACTGCACAAATCAGGAAAGAGAGAAAATCTGAAAAATTTATTCCATATTAAAAAATGCTCTAAGGAGCAAAAATTCACCATATCATTAAGCAATTCAGAATTGCAGAGGTACAAGTGACACAACTACAAATCCAGTCCAAACAAGTACACACAGTGCTCATAAGAGTGCTAGAACAACTCAGCAAACACTACACTGTGCACACAGACTTTGCATAAACAGGTAGTCTTCAACAATTGCTCAACGCCATCAGCATTTGTCTAACCCTCTTCTGATTGGAAGTAGGAGCTAAAACATCCCTTAGCCTTCACACAATTCGAATAAAAAAGATCAAACTCAGAACTAAAGATCACCACTTTTGGAATGCCAAAATTCACTCTTTTGGGCATTTTTAATAAAACATGGCAATGTTTAATCACTTCTTATATCGTTGCTATTGAGAATTGGATACTTCTACGACAGTTATTTGCCAGCTAGAATTATAAGGTTCCAAAAAGACCCATCAATTATTTAGATAAATTAATTTGCAACAAGAGTGCTTCAGCAGCAACTACTATGCACTTCAACAGCAACATTCCTGAAGCCATATCTTTTCCATACAAACTCAAAACACGATGCTATTATTTTATTTTGAATTTGCATACAATTTTGAGGAAAACAACATGCAAAAAAAACAAAAAAATATTTTTTGCTCCATTTGACCATTATTTTGGCTGTACAACAACATTGCACACTCATGAGATGACCATAATGGTCCAAATGTCAAAAATAATCCACAATTTCAAATCACATATCTTTAACCAAAGGAAGGGCTTTTGATCACCAAAAGCCTTGGCACACCACTTAAATTAAATTGAAAAACTCAGTCCACATGTGTTTTAAGAATCCTTAACATGACCACATATCATCCAAGCCTACTCTACTTTGTCAAGTAATTATGAGCTAATTATAAACACCAACTTGTATCCCGACTGTTCCACTTAACACACCAGTAAATCAGAAAGAAAAATATTGCCCACCTCTGTAGTTTTCTTCAACTCACATTCCTGTTCCTCCTCAATTCTACTTGATGTCCCTTGTTCAACATATATTCCCTCATTTACTAAAGAATCCAATCTTCCAAAAGAATTGATTAGCCTGTTTGAATTTGAGGTGCTAGACATGGAAATTTCGATGCCTACAAACATATTGGACAGAAAATTCTTCCCTTCAAATGAACAATATGTTAATTCTAGTGGCTAAAATAGATAGCATCCTTCATATGCAAGCAGTGACTAAGACAAATCCATTGGAAGAACATCAATTGCAAGCTCACCCTTATACTGCAAATTTAGGCTAAATGCTAATTTACATTACGACTTCACCCTTATACTCCAAATATAGGCTAATTGCTATTTTACATCACATCTTCACTCTTATACTTCAAATATAGGCTAAATGTTGATGACATTACAACTTCACGAACCCTTATACTCCAGATGTATGCTAAAGCTAATTTACATTGCTTACTGACCCTCATATCTACAAAATGTAACCACCCCAAAGTGTATAGGAATGGGTGAGGCACAAACTAAAGTTCTGCAGACATGAGTCTGATTACTTAATTTGTAGAGCCTAGGTTCAACTACCAGAGCTCTGATACCATGTTAAGTTTTTGCAAATTCTGTTCTAAAACTCAGACTTCTATAATATCCTTTAGTTTCTGAAGATGATCTTAATGTTCTGAAGGTAGGAGGAGTTATCACATTTAATCCTGATCTGTATTGTTTTATATATCTGCAATAAATCGTATAGGTATTATTTCTTGAGGGAGCAAACTTATCTTTTATTGTGAGTTCTCAAACTACAATTATACCTACCTTTTATAACATGACCAAAGGGCATGTCCCTCAAAGGGACATGACCCCCTCTAGGTCGGCTCATACTCCACTTCCAGAAATTGGCGACCAATGGAGATAATTAAAAATAAACTAACATAACTGTTAAGTTATAGTTAGTGTTAACATTAACATATACCAAGAATCGCCGCCCATCCTTTCATGAGGTGTAAGATATATAATGCCTTAAATGGTATTAGAAGGAAGAAGACTATGGTGCAGTCTGCACTCTCAGACCAGTCTGATATCACTGTTATAAACTTAACACTCCCTCTTAACTTGATAATCATACTAAGAGATAACATATCTAGCATCATCAATTAAGATGAATAAGCATAGATTGGAACTCTATATCTATTTGAATCTTCTTGAGAAAATGGCATCATGGAACATGATGGGACTCTAAATTTTGGCAAATTCTAGAGCTCCAAGCACCATGGCAAAGGGAAAATCTTTAATCTTACCCACTACCAATATGCTTCAAACCAATAAAAGTTATGATGAGAATGGTGGGAGACACTATAATTATTGAAATTGATGACTGGACTGTCAGACTGTGGTTTGTTTTTCATGGAATATATGATGGTGAACTAGTATGCCATACTGGCCCAATCACTTGCGTTGAATACTTGAGTGCTGACAAAGCGTGAGAAATGTTGGATGAGTTATATGCTCAAGCTTTCAAACAAAAGGTTAATGAATACGTACTTGTGATACCATGTATATGTGTAAGTCTGCTGCCTTGTGAATTTCTGGAAGCAACATCTTCAATGATATAGAAACATGAACACATCTTAAATCCCGCTTGGATTTGGAAAGCACAAAAACAGAACAGAAGTATGGTATGGACCAGTCATTAGATATCCCAGGATATAGCGCACAAGATGCAGATATTTGGTGACCCTGTGATCAATGTTTTTGGCAGAATAGAAGAACAAATTGTATCTGTATGAAAACCAATCATCAAGTTCCAAATCACATTATACCTCATGCAAAGAGGCAACAGCCAACGGCCTTGGAGCATGTGTTTCAAGTACTAAGACAATGATCAGGTACACATTAATATTTGGGGAAGCCTGATGAAAAGCAAAATAACCGGCAATGATGATATACCAAAGTCATGAAGAGAAGCCATTGTAGACTCTATACAAAAGGATCCATTATAATATTATCTCACATGCTTGGTGAATAGTTTGGGTCGGGAGCTGCTTGTAGAATGATTTTCGCCCACTCAGCGGCATCAGTAAGAGGACAACATCTACGCAAGAAACCTGACAAGGAGTAGTCATCAAAGAAAGTCTCACAAATTCGATACACATCAAACATGTCAAACATCACTGAGTATGCACAAAGCGAATAATGGTATGCGAAGAGTATACGAATGGAATAATTCTCCAATCAAAGCACTATATAGGAAGGAATCGATCTTTTCAGGCCCGTGTAGGAGAATGAACAGAGCCACAGAAAAAATAAATTCCCCATACTATAGAAGATGGGGTTATATTAAAATAATATGATAAAAGATTTGACTATGATTAGAGATCATCGTATAATTTATTTAAAAAGGAGCCCTCTAAACTAAACTCAAGAAATTGACAGGAAAGATATAAAAGGTGCAGTTAATTTAAAGAGAATTATTATTAAAAGGGCGCAATCATTTATTTTCAATTATTTTTAATAATATGACTTTTCACTTTGAAAAGTCACATCCCTATCTCATTAAAATATAAATAGTGAGATACTCAAAGGAAAATAGAAAGACATATTCGAACAATAACATTCATTCAGATATTCACAAGAAATATTTATATTATTTTGTATGGAGAGATAAGGGCTATGTTATGATTCTGTAATAAATTCCATTATTTTATTTTTATAATAAAATAATATTTTTTTGCTTATTATTAAAGGCATAGAGATTTAAACTACATGTGAATCATCCTTTATAATTATTTTTGAAATTCTGTATACAATTTAAGTATCGGATAAGTGGACAAGGTCATTTAGCATTTTAAATTTGATCATCACAGATATGGTGAAATATTAAATTGTTTCTGTATCTGTGTCTAGTTTGTCTCCTTGCCGGAGGAGTTAAAATTCAATTTGGACTAATTTAAGATTGCGTAATATTTGGTCTATCGCATCTTGATGATTTAATTGTTAACAGTATAAGTGCATATAAAATTTATGAAGTTGTACGTGGAAGTTCACTAAAGTTGACTCTATAGCCCGGATGAGCAGAGGCACTAGTCTTTTTATTGAAGTTAGAAAATCTATATATTCCTCCTGCAAGCATCAAATTCATTATTAACAAAATTTATACAAAAGATTCAATTATCAAGTATTCAGCATCCAGTTTCATTTTGATCGAGTTCGAGGACCTTGCCAACCAAAGAACTCAAGAAGTTTAAATTCGCTATAGAAAAGCCTTGAACCAGACACTCAACGTTTGAGGTGAAGGTTTACTCGCCTGGGTGTAGCGGAGCCTGAAGTGCAGGGGAATCGCGAAGCCTGAAGTGCAAGGGAATCGAGAAGTATTCCTATTCGTTGGCCAAAACTGATTGAGAAGTCCTATCGTAGAAGTGGCAGGCTCTTGGATTTCCAATCTACGGTTTTGGGAACCAATAGAACATACGATACTGAATCATATAACCATCTTGTGATATGATTCATCACTTATACTAGTGATGTTAGTATTGCATGTAATGCAACACACAGGATAAAATCTGAAGAATGATTAAATTCTTCATTTATCTAGGTTGTGACTCATATGAACTGGTAATCCTATATCACAACTTGATCTTGAGATAAGATCTACCAGAGAACAGGATAAAGTCTAAAGAATAAATTCTTCCTTTATCCAAGTTGTGATTAATAGGCATAGAAATGCTTATGTCACAAATGATCTTGAACTCACCTAGATCTAACACTTCCACCCCAATCAAGTACATAAGGGACCCAATCATTTGTCTGTAGAGAGTAGAATCTATGGAAGGTGACTCTGTTGCTGCTTCTTTAAGTTTATGTAGATTAGTCTCCATAGAAGAAGACAAACATGCAATTCCACATTCCAAATCTCTTCAAAATATCTGATGTATACTTCCCTTGATTAAGTATAATGCTGTTAAAATTCTGCCGTACTTCTAGTCCTAGGAAGTAATGAAGGAGTTTCAAGTCTTTCATCTCAAATTCTCTAATTAGATCTTTCTTGCATTGATCTATGAGATGATCATAATCTGTTATTAACAAATCATCAACATACAGTATCAGAATTACCATATCATCTTCTCTTTTATAATATAAATTTGGATCGGTTTCATTTTTGGAGAATCCTAAGCCAGTGAGATACTTATCAATTCTTTCATACCAAGCCCTTGGAGCCTACTTAAGCCCATAGAGAGCTTTCTTGAGCCTACAAACAAAAATGTTAGGATCATGAGTTTCAAACCCTTCAGGTTGCTCCAAATATACTTTTTCTGTAATCTTTCCATTTAGGAATGATGTTTTTACATCCATCTAATGTACTTTCCATCCCTTCGATGCATCAATGGCTAGGATTGCTCTTATAGAGGTGTATCTGGCAATAGGAGCAAAAGTTTCTTCATAATCAATCCCTTCTTTCTAAGAGAATCCTCTAGCTACAAATCTGACTTCATATTTTTCAATGCTACCATCAGCAACATGCTTTAATTTAAATATCCACTTGGAAGAAACAACAGATTTTCCTTTAGGTCTAGGAACAATTTACCAAACATCATTCTTCATAATATATTGATATTCTTCTGCTATAGCTTCTTTCCAAGCTATATGTTTAATAGCATCTGAAGTATTAGTTGGTTCTGATTTAGACAATTCATTCATATTTGTTGTATAACTAAAAAATCTTTTGGGCCTTTTGCTTTCTCTGATTGTTCCAGAAGATGTAGCAAAGTCTTGTGCTTCCTCGACTATTTTAATGGCCCAAAGTGGTCTTTTCTTTGAATTTTGAGTTTCTCCAAGATTTAGGTTTTGAATTTCATCTTTGATTTCTTCCATGTTCTCCCTTTGAGACTTAGACTCAGTATTTCTTTCAGAACTAGGTAAAGGAGAGGGTTCTTCAAAACTTAGGGCTCTTTTGAATGCTAGATCTTCTTCAAAAATTACATCCCTACCGAGTTCAATATTTTTCTATCCAAGTATGAAAATCCTATATGCTTTAGATGTTTCACTATACCTTACAAAAATACCTTTCCTCCCAGAGGGTTCTAACTTAGTTCTCTTTTCTTTTGGAACATGGATATATACAGGGCACCCAAAAATCCTAAGATGACTTATATTGGGTTTAACCTTATTAAAGACTTCTTAAGGAGTTTTATGCATAGTTCCGAGAATCACGATGATTCATGTGATTCATGCAATTCGGCGATTCGATTCAAGCCAAACAATTTTTTGTGAATTGGTGAATTGAATCAGCGATAAAGGGTTTATGAAATAAGTTACTAAATTTCAAGGGTTTTTTTAATTTGCCAATTCATGGCCGATTTGATTCGGCCTTGCCGATTCCGATCTAATTCCGATTCTTGTTACTTTGGTTTTATCTCTAAGGTAGGAGTGAGGACTTCTATTTTGAATATAGATAGCAGTACAAGAGGCTTCTGTCCAAAGAAAATATTCTAAATTCTGATCAAATACCATAGCTCTAGTAACTTCTATAATTGTTCTATTCTTTCTTTCTACTACCCCATTTTGTTCTGGGTTATAAGGAACTATATACTCCCTCTTAATTCTTGTTTTTTTACAAAATCTTTCAAACAAATTTGAGGTGTACTCCCCTCCATTATCAGTTCTAAGAGTTTTAATTTTATGTCCTGATAAATGTTTAGTTATTGTTTTAAATTCTTTAAATCTCTTTAGGATTTCTTCTAATTCTTTGCATTTTAAGAAGTAAATCCAAGTTTTCCTAGAGAAGTCATCTATGAACAAAATATAGTACTAGAATCCTCCAATAGAAAGAACAAACATAGGTCCACATAAATCTAAATGAATTAATTCCAAAACATTGTTGGTTTTTCTAGTGTTATCATGAAATAGACTTTTGGTGTTCTTACCCAAAGTGCACCCTTTACATATGCTTGAGTCGTCTTTATTTAGTTTAGGTAAGCAGTAACCATCTTCTCCATAGTTGATAAGGTTTTGAAATTTAGACGTCCTAACCTTCTGTGCCATATTTCATTTATGTCTGCAGCTTTGTGAATTAAGGCTTGAATAGGTCGACTAGGTTCTAAATTTAATTCATACAAATACCCTTTTCTCTGACCAATCAATTTTGTTTTCTTAATTGAGTTCTTTGCCCAGGTTATTACTTTACTATCCATGAATGCAACATTATGTCCATCATCTTCAAGTGTTGTAACTGAGATTCGATTTCTTTTTTCTCCTGGTACATAGAGTACTCCTTTGAGAAGAAGAGAATTTCTTGATTTTAGTTTCAAGGTGAAATTTTCAATTCCTTTAACGGAATGTGTTGAATTATCACCAATTGTGACTTCGCCATTAACTTTTTCTAATATAGAGTCTAGTGCTTCTTTGTATCCTGTAATATGTCTAGATGATCCACTATCAATCACCCATGCTTTATTTTAGACTTCATTCGATAGTGACGAATACAATACACTATTCTCAGGATCATAGTTATCTTCTTCCCTAGTAACATTTGTACAATTCACTTGTTGTTTAGAATTCTTAGGACAATTAGATCTATAGTGTCCAAACTTTTCACATCTGAAGCACTTTATTTTGGATAGATCTTTCTTAGATTTGTCATTCTTTTGATTTCACCTTTTCTTCTTGAAATGTTTCTTCTTGCCCTTATAGGAGTTTGTATTAAGAACATGAAATTCTTCATCTTCTGTTTTCAATTTCCCTCCTTTCTTTAGTTTTCTGGATTCTTCCTAAAGATAATCTCCCTTAAGTTTGTTTAAGTCAGGAAGTTTATCTCTGGTACTTACTCCTTGTGCTAAAGTTTCCCATAAATCTGGTAATCCATCTATAGCCATCAGTGTTAGTTCCGTGTCACTAATGATGGTTCCTATACTTGAAAGTTCATCTCTTAGGTTGGCAACCCTTAGATGTAAGAATTCATCGATTCTCCCTTCTTTATTTGAATGTCATTTAGTTGCCTTTTTAGTGCGAAAACTTTAGTTGCATTGTTAACGTCATATGCATTTAATAGTGCATTCATCATAGCAAATGTTGTTTGATGTTTTGTTAGCATGGGTACGATATCATTTTTCACTCCATCTAATATGATCTGAATGGCTTTCCTATTTCCTTTAATCCAGAAGGATTTATGAGGTTCAACTATAGGTTGTTTGGATGCTGATTCAACAAATTGTTTTATATTATTTTCTTCAAGAATCATCATGATTCTGAATTTCCAGGTATTGCAATATTCTTTCCCATCGAACCTGTCTTCAGGTCTGATTGTGTATGCCATTGAAGATAGGAAATGATGCTAGATATATATAAGGTCTGATTACTTAATTTGTAGAGCTTAGGTTTGACTGCCAGAGCTCTGATACCATGTTAAGTTTTTGCAAATTCTGTTCTAAAACTCAGACTTCTATAATATCCTTTAGTTGTTGAAGGTGATCTTCTTAATGTTCTAAAGGTAGGAGTTATCACCTTTAATCCTAATCTGAATTGTTTTATATATCTGCAATAAATCATATAGGTATTATTGCTTGAGGGAGCGGACTTATCTTTTATTGTGTGTCCTCAAACTACAATAATACCTACCTTTTGTACTATGACCAAAGGGCATGTCCCTCAAAGGGACATGACCCTCTCAATAATTAAACATAAACTAACATAACTATTAAGTTATAATTAGTGTTAACATTAACATATACCAAGAATCACCACCCATCCTTTCATGAAGTGTAAGATATATAACCTTAAATGGTATTAGAAGGAAGAAGACTATGGTGCGGTCTGCACTCTTAGACTAGTATGATATCATTGTTATAAACTTAACAAAAATTGCAGTTACTAGGTTGAAGGGTCATGCCTCACTGTGGTGGGAGCATTTGCAGGCTGATAGACAAAGGAGAGGAAAGGAGAAGATCAGGACTTGGCTGAAAATGGTGAACAAGGTAAAGAACAAATTCTTTCTTGTCGATTACCAAGTTTAGGTTGTTGAGAAAGATGCATAATTTAAGACAAAGGGATATGACTGTGAAGGAGTATACTGAAGAATTCTATAGATTGGACATCAAATTTGGACATATGGATGATGATGTGGAGAAAATTGCAAAATATCTAAATGAATTGAGATCTGGAATCCAAGATAAGTTTTGTGAAATTGAAGAGTGTGGAAAAAGCATACCAATATGCCTTGAAAGTTGAGGAGATCTTGACAAAGACGTATGAACAAAGACAAAGAGGTCGAGGTGGCAGATTCCAGAGAGGCAGAGGTAGATCTTAAGGAGAAGGTGGCAGATCTAACAATTTTGTGCAAGATAAGGGCAAATCTAAATGGAAAAGTGATGACAAAAGCAAGACTAAATGAAAAGGTGGTAATTCTTACCGAGGAGGTACTAGTTCTTACCGAGGAAGAGGTCATTCTTATTCTAGAGGTACTTTTCGTGGTAATTGTTTCAGATGTGGTAAAAAAGGTGGGAATAGATCCTTTGAGTGTAGATCCTTTGAGAATGTACAAATTAACAGAAATGTTGTGGTTCAAGGAGACATTGAGGGTTCATCAAGTGCACCTAAGGCTAGAGAAAATCTGATGGTGAGAAGAACATTATGTAATAAGGGAAGTGATGAAGAACCTATCCTAAGGAGAAGTCTTCTCAAGACTAGATGTAAGATGGCTGGAAAATGTTGCAAGGTGATCATTGATAGTGGAAGCTCAACAAATCTGGCATCAGAAGAGTTGGTTACAAAGTTGCAATTGCAAAGGCTGAAACATCCTAAACCCTATCATGTTTCATAGATCAAGGATGAGCATAAGATATTGGTAAGTGAACAATTTATTGTGAAGTTCAAGATTGGACATTACTTTGATGAAGTTTTGTGTGATATTATGCCTATGGATTGTTGTCATATTTGGTTGAGTAGACCTTGGCAATATGATAGATATGCTATACATGATGGAAAATTGAATCAATACACTCTTTGGGTTAATGGGAGAAAGAAAATATTGTTTCCTTTGATTGAAAGTCTAGATGAGGCTAATTGTACTATTGTAAGAATTTGCATTGTCAAAGGAAAACAAATTGAAAAAAAAACGGAATAGAACCAAGTTTGTTTTTCTATAATCCCTAGAGGACCGAGCAGCAGAAACTAGTAATTACCAAGTGACAATGGAAACTGGTAGTGTTAGCCAAGTACCAATAGAAATTGAAAACTTGCTGAATGAGTATAAAGATATTGTTGCAAAAGATATACCTGATGGTTTACCACCAACAAGAAGTATAAACAACTATATGGATCTGATTCATGGAGCTAGTTTGTCAAATAAAGCACCATATAAATTGACACCTACAAAGAATGAAGATCTAAACAGACAAGTGCATGAATTGTTGCAGAAAGGTTTGATCAGAGAAAGCTTGAGGCCATGTGTTGTGTTTGTTGTATTAGCACCTAAGGAGAATGGAGAATCGAGAATGTGTATTGATTCCAAAGCTATTAACAAGATTACAGTGAAATATAGGTTTCCTATGCTGAGGATGGATGACATAATGGATTGTTTGAGTAGTGAAAAGTATTTTACCAAAATTGATTTGAAGAGTGGCTATCATCATATCAGAATTAGAGAAGGTGATGATTGAAAGACTGCTTTCAAGACAAAAGATGGTTTGTATGAATGGTTGGTAATGCCTTTTGGTTTGACTAATGCACCTAGTACTTTCACGAGGTTGATGAATGAAGTTCTCAAGAGATTCTAAGTTTGTCATTGTTTATTTGAATGACATTCTGATATTCAGTAAGACTAAGGAAGAACATGTTGAGCATGTTAGACAAGTATTACAGAGATTGAAAGAGGAGAAGTTGATGATTAACTTGAAAAAGTGTTCTTTTATGCAAGAGGAGATTGTGTATTTGGGATTTGTGATTTCAGCTAAAGGTTTGAGAATGGATCCTGATAAGGTTAAAGAAATCTTGGAATGGCCTACACCTAGGAATGTGGGTGAGGTAAGATCATTTTATGGTTTGGCTAGATTTTACAGAAAGTTGATAAGAAATTTCAGTTTTGTTTGTAATGCTATGACTGAGAAAATGAGAGATAAAAAGGAGTTCAAGTGGACACATGGAGCTCGTAAGAGTTTTGAGACTTTGAAACAAAAGGTTGTTGAGTTACCTGTATTGGCTTTGCCTGATTTCAATAAGGTATTTCAAGTTGAATGTGATGCAAGTGGTAGTGCAATAGGAACTATATTGAGTCAAGAAGGTAAACATGTTGCTTTCTTTAGTGAGAAATTGAATGATGCTAAGAGGAAGTATTTTGTGTATGATCACGAGTTTTATGCTATTGTTCAACCCTTGAAGAAGTGGAGGCACTATTTGATTCATAAGAAATTTGTGTTGTATACTGATCATAAAGCTTTACAGTACTTGGGAAGTCAACATAAATTAAATCCGAGACATATGAAGTGGGTTGAGTACTTGCAGAGTTTCACATTTGTGATCAAGCATAAAAGTGGAGTTACTAACTGAGTTGCTCATGCATTGAGCAAAAAACGTTCTTTGTTGACCAAGATGAAGGTTGAAGTTCTTAGTTTTGATGGAATGAAAGAGTTGTATGATACTAACCTTGATTTTTATGAGGCGTGGAGAGAGTGCAAAGCACAAAATCTATTAGATCACATGAGCAAGTTTGATGAGTATTTTATTCAAGAAGGTATGTTGTTCAAATGAATTCAGTTGTGTATCCCTAAAAGCTCTATGAGGTTGAATTTGGTTAAGGAAAAACATTGCGACGGATTGGCTAGACATTTTGGAGTTGATAAGACATTGAGTTTGTTGAAGGATAAGTATTATTGGCCACATATGTATAAGGATGTTCAAAATTTTGTATGGCACTGTGGAGTTTGTCAAGTTGCAAAAGGAGTAAGTTAGAATACTGAATTGTATACACCTATTTCTGTTCTTGAGAAACCTTGGAGTGACATCAGTATGGATTTTGTTCTTGGATTACCTAAGATAGTAAAGGGGTATGATTCTATATTTATTGTTGTAGATAGATTTTCTAAGATGACACATTTTATACCATGTAAGAAGACATTAGATGCTGAGCATGTTGCTGAATTTTTTTTCAAAGAGATTGTTAGATTGCATGGACTACCAAGAAGTATTATTTCTGACAGAGAGTAAGTTTGTTGGTTACGTTTGGAGAACTTTGTGGAAGAAGATAGGTACTGAATTAAGATTTAGTTCTACATTCCATCCACACAAATGGACAAACAAAGGTTGTGAATAGAAGCTTGGATAATTTGCTACAATGCTTAGTTGGAAACAAACCATATAATAAACTGAAAGCAGCTAAATATGTGATCTGGGATGGTAAGCTTTTCAAAAAAGCTATTGATGTCACTTTCTTTAGGTGTGTAGATAAGCAGCAGCAAGAAAAGTTGTTGAAGACATTTCATGATGAAGCTTGTGGTGGACATTTCTCTTCCTTAGTCACAACATTTAAAATACTAAGGCAATGTTATTACTGGCCTGGGATGTTTAAAGATGCATATGCTTGGGTAGTAAAGTGTGAAAAGTGCAAAATTTTCTCTGGACATCCCCAACTGGTTGCCTTACCACTGAGACCTGTTATCATAGAAGGGCCTTTTCAACAATGGGGCCTTGATTTTATTGGTCCTATTAATCCAACATCTAGCGCTAGTCATTTATATATAATAACAGTAACCGACTACTTCACTAAGTGGGTAGAAGCTAAAGCTACAAAGAAGACTACTTTCAAGGTGGTGTGTGGATTCATAAAAGAGAACATTTTGGTCAGGTTTGGTGTTCCTATCAAACTAGTGATGGATAACGCGTCTTACTTTTTTTCAATTGAAATTACTGATTTTTGTTTTGAGTATGGGATCATCGTTGGTCATTCATTTGATTATTTTCCTCAAGGGAATGGCCAAGCAGAATCTACTAATAAGAACTTAATTAATATTGTGAAGAAACTAGTTTCAGATAATCAGAAGACCTGGCACAAGAAACTTCATGAGGCGCTCTAGGCAGACAGAGTGACACCCAAAAGGGCAATCGGTATTTCCCCTTTTGAATTGGTTTATGGAACTGAAGCCAATCTGCCTCTACCTCTGGAGTTAGCGACGAGTAAGCTCAGAACAGTAATTGAGGATGATGTCTATAAAGATGGTCTGGAGAAGAGGATCCTATATCTAAGCAAACTTGAAGAAGAAAGGAGAGAAATTGTAGACCATATTACACAGCATCAGATGCGAGTGAACACTATTTGATAAGAGAACAAGACCGCGGAAATTCATGGTGGGAGACAGTGTGCTACTTTGGGACAAAAGAAAGGCTCCGAAAGGGATGCATAAGAAGTTTGATACTCTGTGGAAAGGTCCATTTAGAATTCACCAAACATTTGAGAATAACTCTTTCAAATTGGCTTATGAGGATGGTGAAGTACTCCCCCTGACTTACAATGGTCAGGATTTGAAGCTCTATCAAGTTTCAAATTGAAAACAGGTAACCCCTGTAGTGTACTATAGTTAAACCTAGTGCCCTGTGTGTGCCTTAGTTAGCCTTTTCCTTTCTGTTCTCTTTTTCTTGTTCCCTTTTTCTTTTTGTTTTAGTTTTCGTTGTGTTGCCACCTTTATATCCTTTTGCGAAACCAGAGATTTTGAGTCCCTCGCTTGGGTATACTCTACCCAAGTCCCCAGTCAGAGCCAACTGTTGCCCCACTTTTTAACCATATTCCAATTTTGCAAAGTGGAGGATTTAACTCGTATTGTGATTAGTCCGGTCGAGTCAGTTGGTCCTTCCTTCCTCAAGTGTTAGGTTTCTCCATCGGGCTTCCATCTTTTTCCTTTTCCCACATTATATAGCCAAGTGGGTGTTCCTTATTGTCATGAGTCATGCGGGTAGTCTAGATCCTTACTTGATGGAGATTCTTGAATAATGCTACCTTAGATGAATTGACTTGCAGCTCATTTGATCCGAGTATAAAGAGAGTTGAACTAGCGGAAAATCAAGTTTCTTCTTATCCTTAGCGGGTTTTCGCACCCCGAAGGTGAAACTCCGCAGAGATCTATAAATGCTATTTGTATGGTGAAACAAGGAAAGGTGAGTCATAATATGGATGGATCATTCAAGTACTATCATGTTTGCATAGTGGGAATCACTCAAAACTCACTAGGATGATCAGTACAAGCTCCTGAGCTAATTGTGGAATGTATTAATCATTACAACCCAGACACCAAGCAAATCCTATTGCCTAATCAAACGGTATTGATTTCAATTGATAGGCAAGCGGTGGTGAACTGGCTGCGGATTCCAAAAAGAGAGGAGTTCTCTGAGCTAACAATTGGAGGAGCCATGTCTGAATTCTCCCTGAGGAAGATTGTGTGGTGGAAGGAGATCATGAACTTTGGGTTCCAAAAGCCCAGGGGAGCAAAAAGTAAGGTCCCTAAAACTTTGTTTGGCACGGATCTTAAGCCCGAAATTGTGGATATTTTGGTCCTCTTGCATCAACTAAAAGGTGAGGTAGAAGCACTCAATTTTATAGAACAATACTTCTTTATGGTGCAAATTATTTGCTCAGACACACATTATGTTGACTGAGTGTTTGAAGTTAGTGAACATCTTTCTAGGGCTCTCGGTGCAGCCAAGTTTTATAATTCATTTTATATGTCATCTTTCTTGATATACATGTTGGCTTCCCTACAATTGTGGTCGGGACTCCCTAGAATAGAGAATTTTCCCGAAGATGTAAAAAGCTATGAATTTTATCCATGCTTGCAGTTACAGAATAGCTATGTGGAGTATCTTCGGGTTAATGATGCATTCACTATGAGAATCTGTAGGGAACTCCAAGGGTGTCCGGAGTGGAGGTTCAGCCCAGAAGCAATGGCGGTCATCAGCCAGTTTGGCTGTTATTTTATTCAATTCTCATCTTTTTCTTATTTGCGTCTTGCAGCGTTTGACGGATTTCCCCTAAAGTTGCCTAGATATCCGGATGATATGATCGTGCTCATCAAGATCGTTAGGCAAGCTATCCAAGTAAACGTGTTGAGCGCCAATTTGAGAAAGAAGGGGTATGAATTCCCCATAAAAGTTGGAGCTTATAGTTGTGAATCCAGATCTGATGCAAAGAACATACTCAAAGCATTCGAGAAAAAATACAGACTGGAGGAGTATGAAGTGATAACGCCCATGTTTGATCCAAATGGGTATGCTAGAGATGTGCTTCAAATTGGAAGCATCATCAAACATGTAACTACTATAGAAGATTACTGGGTTGATTGCAGAGATGAGCTAGAGAGCTGAGACCATGCCTTTGCTAGACTCACAGTAGATCAAATAAAGACCTATGGCATTGAGTTGGATGTGGAAGGGCTACAAGATGATGGGCAAAATACGTATGGTAATACATATTTGACCAAATTGAGAAACATCCCAATCAGCTCCAAGCCGTGTGTAAATATAGAAGAAGATATTGATGTTATGATGGCCCGGATCATAAAGAAAACCAGGAAATGGGTTGAGTGGACAGCAAAAAAGAGCCGGAGTAGGAGCAAGACTACTCAAGCTTCTCCAGCCGCTGCTACTCCCACTTCCTCTCAAAGTGCCACACCCAGTGTTACAACTTTGGCCATTCAAGGGCCGGCTCAATCTGCAAGAGGAGGTGATCAGCCCTTGGAGAAGAATATTTCAATAGCTCCAACTTGCCAAGGAGGTTCTCTACCAGTGATTGGAGCTCAGGCTGGTACTGAAGAAAAAGGGATAGAAGAGCCGAAAGATGGAACCACCGCTCCACCCTCGCCTCCTCACACCACTCCAACTCCATCTCTACATGCTACTCCAATTCCATCCCCTCGTGTTACCCCAGTCTCATCACCTCATCATAGCCCAACTCCATCTGTAGGTGCTTCTCTTTTGAAGCCAACTGGTTCTCTCATCCAGATAGTAGAGATTGGAGATGATAAGAGCAGCAGCAGCGAGTCCACTGAATCCGATGAAGCTGCAAAGAGAACTCAAGAAGAAGAGAATGTCTCAAGTTCATCTCGGCTCCTCTCTCAAGATCCGAAGAACCCCTTCTCTGCAACAACAGTAGCAATGACTCCAGTAAAGAAGAAAATGTTCAGCATAGAGTCACTTGGAATGGCTTCTAAGGTGATTGGTATGGAGTCCTGGCTTGAAGACACCTTAGAAAGAAAAAGAAAGAGGAAAGATGAAAGTGTTCCTACAAAGGATGTTGTGTCTCAAGCAGTACGCTCTGGATCACCCATAGTAAAAGCTAAGAAGCAGAAAACTTTGTCCATACTTGGGCAGGATCTAGAAATCGGACATTTGACTATGGAGATTGCAAAACCAAATAAAACAAGGCGGATTGAGGAGATGACGCCTGAAGACTTCACTCTGCATTCAATTGATCTTGGAGAGGCCAGACATGATACAAAAGTTGGCTTATGGAGATTAGGCAATGAGATAATAGAAGGTCAGTTAGAAAACCTCAAATTATCAAAGATTAAGATGAAAGCTGAGATAGAAGAACTCAAAAGATTCATCAGGCAGCTAGTTGTTCCATTGGCAACCATTACTAGTGTGCCTACTACTGAAAATCCTACAGCAGAGGAAGTGCAAGCTTTCATCTCACAGCTCCAGAAAGATAGACATTTTGGTCAGACTAGGAAAGAGTGGATTGATAAACTCAATGCGGATGGAGTTGCTCTGATTGATCAAATTGGGAATGTTATTCTTTGATTGGAGACTGAGAAAGATAACATCTCGTCTAATCAACACACTTTGATCGCGGAGAAAGCACGATGTGATGAGTGTATTTCTCTCTTGAAAATGATTATCCAGATGAAGGCAAAGGAGGCAATTGAAGTAAAGATTTTGAAGAAAGGAACTGAACCCCTGTTTGAATGGCTCCAGGGTATGCAATTCAAGCTAGAGATGATTCAAGAAGCTGAAAAAGGACTCAAGGAAACAGAAGATAAAGTAAAGAGAACTCAAGATAGGGCATTTGCACTGATGAAAGGATTACACACTGATCCACAAACCAGTGGTCAAGGGAGAGCCCTTATTGGAGTAGAGATAATGAAGAAAAACTTCTCCATGTATTTAAGTAACTTGTCAGGAATGGCTTCAAGCGTTCAAAACAGAGTGACAGAGCTACAGACACTAGGTGGATGCATACACGTAGCTGCTGAAGAATTGACAGGATATCTAAATTCTGTGAAAGAATTGGCTCAAGAACATTCCAAATGGCTCTTAAGATTTACTAATGTACACGTGCCTAGTCATGAGGAATTAGTTCCCATTATAGTTGCCGCTAAGGCATATAGGGCGAAAGTTGAAAAGGGAAAGAAGTCTAAATGATTCGATGATGCCTCCTTTTCACTTTCTTTTGCAGCTTCTACCAATTTTGTAAATTTTGTATTATGACAAACTGGCATCTTGCCATTTGTCTCCTCAGAAGATGAACCGATTAAAATTCCTATTGTAATGGTCATCTCTCAAAATCTATATGTATGAAGTTGAAGGATTAATGATGGATCGGCAAAAATTTTGGTGTGAAGTACTGTTTGTTGCAGAGACAATTGAATGGTATTTTATTTCAAATCATTTTCCGTTCCAGTACATATTGTGATTAGTTAGTACTTCCTTTTTGTATCGCAGAGAACTAAGGAAGAACAGAGTTTCATTCCCCTTGTTTTCCAAAATACAAATGAATGTAATAAATATTGTTATGATTCATTTGACGAAAGGATTTTGTTAGTTTTTCCCGATTCATCAATTGTATTTCAGATTTGAGTTTGACTTAGTTTAGCATCAGTTGATTATGCGAATGGATTTATGGATTCATAAGGTGTGTGGGTACATGAATTTGTTTCAGTATGGAGAAGTTATTATCTACTTGAGTTGGATTTAATTTAGGTCTAACTTGGTTATTCCTCTACTGTTCTCGGGTTAAGAACATACCACAAAGTAGTTTAGGAAGAAAACAAAATTCATTGCAAATTTGTTTTAGGGAGCTGTACCTATCAATTTAGAGGAAAGCTAAATTATTCACAAGAGGCTTTCCAACTGTTTGTGATCAGATATTATTCTTAATTGGGTAATAAAGAGTAATAATATAAAAGAAAAATCTGTTTACAAACATAAAAGCATGAGGAAAGGATTACTATAAATATTTGGTGAAGTGGAAGAACAGACTAGTTAAGGATGCTACACTGATTTCTCAATCTAAGTTGGACTCAGCTTAGGTTGTGACATCTCAATGATTTAAGAGAATCATTTCTTTCAACCCCGGTTGACTAATGCAGGAGCATCCTGGGTTGCATTGCCATCCTGCATGTTTTCCTATTTTCTGTTGTTGTTGAGTTGCAGTCTTTACCGAGTTCCTATTGGTGTTGAGTGTTCCTGTTGGTGCTAAGTGTTCCTATTTGTCCCGAGCATTGTCGAGTGCCAGCATTTGTCTTGGCCCTTCTTTGACAGAGTTGTCTGTGTCTGGTTCCAATTTGGGCTGACCTTGCTTGTATTTAATTTCGGTATTGGTAGTTAATATTTGATGTGAGGTGACTTGTGGTTGTGCATGCATTCAATGTAGGATCTAATTTTTGTGATAGGCCGACCTGTGGCCACACAAGTATTTAAGGTCTAGGATCTAGTTTTAGAGTCAGTGGGAGTGAGGGATAGTCTGGAAGAGGTGGATTGTGAAGTCCATCATCATCAAAGTTTGAATTGTGTTATTGGCCGTAACCCAGAAGGCCTCACAGTTGGGCATGTATGTTG
The DNA here is from genome assembly GCA_028749045.1 of Cupressus sempervirens. NCBI lineage: Eukaryota > Viridiplantae > Streptophyta > Pinopsida > Cupressales > Cupressaceae > Cupressus > Cupressus sempervirens. The sequence continues at coordinate 80,823,155 of CM053787.1, read as the reverse complement.
ATGATTTGATAAATCAATGAAGTATTCTGCTCTTCTTTTTCCTTTGGTTTCTATTCTCTGTGTTGTGTTCCACTGTGTTTACTCTTGCAGGTGGCCTTGGTAGCTGGGTATGCATTTGGCCCTAGTTTCCTTTGGTATCTTCTTGTATCACCTACACATGTTCTAATTGCAAAAATGGAAAGTTTGTTCTGAGACCTTTCCAATGATATATAATAGTCCTTGGTTTGGATTTCATGGGCAGTCCTGGTATCCATCTGAAGTTACAGGGTATCATGGATGTAGAACACACCTTTTTGAGAGATTTAAAATATTTTACTTTTTAATATAATCAAAACTATATTAATATGGAGACCCATTCCATTAAAATATTGCACGTACATGTGAGAATACTAGATAATTGTGATTGGTTAGCCTCCTATTACAAGCGGGCCCACCATTTTCATTCCTTTATTACTACTTCCATGGGCTCGCCCTTTTAACCTTATTTGGACGTCAATTCTAATGAATTTAATTCTTTAATATTGCCTTTGAAATATTTGGTTCCCTCTAATTTTCACTTGGTCAAACCTAGTTGACCTCCTTGTGACATGTGGCAACCTGTGACTGGTTAGCATGTCCTTGTCATCTACTATGTAGGCGCTACATGTCAGTTTCTCATGTGTTCTCTGATCCTCATCAGAACCTAGTCACCCAAGCCTACGGACACGTGTCAACACGTTGCAATGTCGTGATTGTTTTTCTTCCTTGCATCTTCCCTTCATGACATAGCAACACCTATCCAATTTGTGCCATATGTCGACATCTGCTTCATCCTCTCTGGGCCCGCCCTGCCACGTAGCGAATGTCATGATGTGACAATGGATCTCCATGTTTCCCACATTATTTGCAACAACGTGACATCTTTTCTCTTGTCCAATCAACCTATCTTGAACCACGTGCCATGCATCAATTTCCTACTTGTCCATCTGATCTCCACATCGCCCTTCTATCGCTGGTTGACTTGGTCAAAATTAGACCTATGTACTATTAGTGATTGTGGGCTTCACCATGCATGCAAGTTCTTTGTCTTCAACGAGCGCTCAGGACATTAAGAGATTGTAGGCTAACACATAAAAATAGGTTAAAAAGTCCCTACCCACCGAATGTTGAATATATCCAGTGTTACCCGGATGCGTGCACCTGGATCAAAAAACTGAAGCACCAAGTGTCCGTATGTCCCCGATGCGGGTGCGGGTGCGTCGCACACCCGAGTACCCCCACCAAGTGAAAAGTGTAGCCGCACCATGCAAGCACCCGAGTGGGACGTGGGGATGCAAGTGCGTCATGGGTGTTGGGGTGCCTATGGGGTGCAGCCAACACATTGACTTGAAAGTCAGAAAAAAAAAAAAAAAAATTTGCCATTTGTTTTATATTGTTTTTTATGTGGTCTATTTTAAGGCATAATAAGGCCAATACACCTCATTTTCATTTCATTATTTTGGAGTAGCAAGGAGCAAAGTGAGCAAAAGAGGTTGGAGGAGTTGGTGAGAGCTTAGTGGGTGATTTTGCAAGGGATTGCAAGATCAATAGGAGCAAGAAGATTTGATTTGGCAACTATCTCATCAAGTTCGAGGTAGGTTTTTTTGTTATAGAAATCAATTTATATTATATAATATACTTTTAGCTTTGAATTTTCAAATATTTCATTCTTGAATCTTGTTGATGGTAGATAGTTGTAATTCTTAGATTCTATGATTTTTATAATTTATATTAATTTTTTGTTATTAAAATAGGCTGAAAGGTATTTAGCTTACTTTTTTTTTTTTTATTATTATTTTTAAATAGTTAAGTTTTAAGTAGGCTGAAACTAGTTTGTTATAATGTTTTAAAAATAATTCTTAATTACTTGAGCTAAAAATTCAAACGTATCACAATTCATAATCAATTTTATTTTGTGAAACGCAGTTTTATAAATGGCATCTAGATCTGGTCACAGTGTAGAAGACATGGAAATTAATGAGGAAAGTGCATCTGATTATGAGCTTGAGCCTAAGGGAAGTGATCATGGGGCTAATATAGATGCCCAATCTAAGCAAGAGCCTCCTTATGTTGCACTAGGGGTGTCTTCTATTGATTGCCCTTCACAGATTTTGGCATAGTTTGCTAGGGGTCCTTCTGATCCAATGTCCCCTCTTAAACAATTTGCTACGAAAATCACATGCTCTACACCTATAGGTGGTGGCACATGTAAATGGAAGTGTAATATATGTGCCGCAGAATGGTTTGGTAGCATTACGAGAGTTAATGCACGCCTTTTTTAGACTGGTTATGGTGTGAAACCATGCATATTCTTGGCAAATCCTGAAAATGTGAAATACAAAATTAAAGTAAACAAACTATGGGGCATTTTTGATGATACTAAAGTCCTGGTGCCTAGATCTTTGGCTGCTAGGCAACATGTACAGAGTATACAGCAGTTATAGGGACAGCGAGATGCATCTACTCGCATCTTGCATTAGAGAGCAAGGACTATGTCACCTACACCATCCTTTTCTTCACCTATGCACAGTTTAGCAAGAGATAGCAGCAGGGGGAAACGGAAAGCAACTACAAAGTCGTAGTGGTAATAACCCTATTGCTCATTTATTTAACATACACGCAAGGGAGCGGTTAGATGATGTTGTTGGTGATTTCTTCTTTCCCAATGGCATCTCTACGCATGTGGCCCAATCTCCCTATTTTGTGAGGATGATGTCCATGGTAGTGAAAGAGGGAGAGCCATCATATGTGCCACCAGGTGACCACAAGTTGAAGACCACAGTGTTGGATAGAGCTTATGACAAGGTTGGGATCTTGATGGAGCAGATGAAGATGAAAAACTTCTCTGAAAAATAAGTCAGCTATCTACACGGCCTGAAAATCTAAGGGGATGGCGAAGAAGTGTGCATACTTCGTCAGCTTGTCCACCACAAAGATAGAATCCTTCCTGTTTACTTAAGGAAGTCCCATGATGAAGTCCATAGAGATGCTTTCCCACTTCTGTTCTGGTATAGGTACGGGCTACATTAACCTGGCAAGTAAAGTGTGTTAAATTTGTTTTGTTGGCAAACTCCACATTTTCGTACATACTACAATACATCTCCTTTAAGTCCCTTCCATGAAAACCTCTTGGTTTTGAGAAATCCTGAGTACCCGGCCAAGGGTGAGTCATGTATTTCCTTCAGGATCTTCTGCTTCAATTTGGATTCAGGCACCAAGTATATCCGATCCTTATAGTAAATGATGTCATTCACCACCTTATATTGGTCATCCTGAGTGTCACCATCCATTAGCTTACATGCCAATGTGTTTTTGGAATATTCCACCAATAAGTGTGCCTTCCAATTAGCTAAGATCTGAGATGGATTCATGTTAATCACTACTCATGAAACATGGGTCAATGAGTTTGACTCAAAATCACACAATGAAATCTGGCTAGCAGTATCACATTTTGACTTGCTGTGGAAATTATCTCCTACTTATCAATTGATGAGCTTAAGGGGCTTTCTAATGAATGGTTCATAAGGCACAACACTTGGTGAAGGTTTTGCAAATGGGGTTGCAAGCTTTGGGTTTTGACGGAGCTCCAAATTTTAGCAAAATTTTAGTCCTAAGCACCAATGAAAAGACAGAATCTTTCAGATCTTACCCACTACTTATATTCAACCAGTATTTTTCAAGTCACCAAAAGTAGTCAGGAGAATGTCGAAAAGGAAGTTGGCTCATTTTTTCACGCAGACCATTCTGGAGATTGAAATTATTCACATGCACATATACAATGAAGATGGAGTGTCAATTGTTTTCAATTTACCCTAATGAATTGAAGAACACCATATGGCGGTAATGTGTACACCTTTTGTTGAAGGAATAAGGAGTATGTATATGGCAAGAGTGATACCCAGTGAACTTACAGTTGTTCTGAGATTTTTTTTTTTTAAAATATTTCACTTACTTGTAAACTGGTGGTTGGAAACTGATTGATATAGTGTTGAAGATATGTACGAGACATCTTTCAGCTAGTGTTAGGATAGTGACAGTTGTACATATAAAATGATCAATGCACAAATTTCCTGCTAATATATATGGTTATATGTCATTAATCCTGTATACAATCTCAGAATTTCCAATCAGCAATAAGAAAGGGAAGGTAATAGTCAGAACACACCAGTAATGATTCTTGTAGGAGTTTACATCAGGCAATAGCAACTGGCAATGTCTAAGTAAGTGGTTGTAGCTACAATAACACAAAAATAGTACCGTTGTTGATAGCCAAGAATATGACACCTCTAATCAAGTATGAAATGTATATGATAAAAGCTAATGAGTTCTGAGTTCGATGTAATTATATGAAGTAGCCACTGAAGTAATTGATTAGCGATATTTGATGGTGGACATATTTTCAATATCAGAAGTAGTACCAATTTATTCAAGAAGATAATTCATGCAATCTCCCAATGATTTTTTCAGATAATAGTAAAGAGAGAAGCATTTATCATCATAACTATTTCAATTCCCATGTTTTATTCACAAATAACACTGATAACAACAGAATTGCCAAACCATGTGGAGCAACAGTTGTAAATAGACCAGAAAGATGAAACATTTGTAGAGGAGACGTCAGAATGCTCATCAAATTATACAAGTACCGCAACATTCAATCATGAGGGGGATGCAAAAGATTTTGTATTCAGAAACATATATGAAAGACTCTTTCATCACATGGTATGCTCAAAATGTGGAGAAGACACATTATGTTCTCACGTCACAGGATAACCAGCAAGCAGATGAGTATTATTAATAATATCCACACCCAACAAATATATCAGTGTATGCATTGAAGATGGTCATATAAACAAAAATTAAAAACCAATGCATATGAGTTGATATATACAGCCATGTATATGTATCCAATGATTAAATAGGAGACTATATCACATATGAAGAATCATTCATACGAAATGTATAGGTAGCAGTATTTGAGGAACAAAGGAATGCCAAAAACTCTGAAAATCAGCATCAGGGTGCAAAATTTGGGAAAACAAACCGATATCCCTTGTGGTTCTATAAATATATGATGTAAAACTTAATAAGACACCGTTGAAGATATATTTTTTAAAAGCTCTGCACATTCTGAGCACGGCATCAGAGTGCAAAGTTTGGGAAAACAAACTGATACCCCTTGTGGTTCTATAAATATATGATGTAAAACTTAACAAGACACCATTGAAGATATATTTTTAAAAAGCTCTGCACATTCTGAGCACGTATGTTATCAAATTCATCTCTTGAAAAAGATTGAAGTCAAACTAAGCTCCTGCATATTGAGGTTATTGGACATATATTTCAAATATTGTGAGAAATTGTGTTGAATGGAGCATCAATAATTGGGTGTCTTCAACATGACTTTCTTGCAGTATTATTAGTAAGAATTCCATTTGCGTTTGACTTAAATATTATATAGTTCATCTTTTGTGAATCATTTTATTTTATAATTCATTATCACGATAAGTAGATCAAATTGTTCATTGCTATTTAGACTTGATAAATACAAATACAGTAAAATAAAATTCTTTTCATATTTGTATCTATTTTGTCCTTTTATAGGTTAAAACATTATAGACTAGTTTAAATACGCATAAAAGTATGCATCGTGATAACTGAATTGTTTATAGATACTGTATATCATAAAATTGTATGTGAGAGCGTATACTATTGACTCTATTGCCCATTTGAAATTCGGCACTGATCATTTAACTGTTCATGCTTCTCAATTCATGTGCTAGTGATTTTCTAAATCTTTTTCTTCGAAGGATTTGATACTTATTTGTTTTAGTAATTCATTTTAAATTTTCCTTTCAGCAATTCACAACTTTACTAAAGTAATTAAAATTCAAAGATTATTCATCATTCGTAATCCTGAAGTTCTTCCATAGAATCTTGCCATTTAAGGAGATTGCTTTTGCATTATAATCTATTCGCCATACAACATCTTGGATCCAAGTTTTGCTGTCCAGGATCAGGTGTACAGGCCTTGGTATAGCGGAGCCAAAAGTGCGGAGGATCTAAATCAATTTGATTGATCCTGTCAAGTTGGCCAAAATCGATTAGATATCCCAGCATCGAGCAAGCAAGGCTCATAGGTTTCTAATCAACAATTTTCATAACCAATAGGTTTAACCATGGAGGAAACTCTATAGTTAAGCGCGCTTAGGCTGGAATAGTACTGGGATGGGTGACCTCCTGGGAAGTCCCAGTGCTTCACCCCTGTGAGCATCACCTAAATCCAATGAGTGTTAAGTGTTCCATTTATTCTCAAGAGAGAAGGATTCATGTTAAATCACCACTCATGAAACATGGGTCAATGAGTTTGACTCAAAATCACACAGTTAAATCCTGATAGGATTATCACACAATGAGATCTAAGATAGTAAACAAATGGCAGGTTTTCCTGACAAGGCATCCGCAACCACATTGTTCTTCCCCTTCATATATTCAATGTCGAAATCAAAAGTCTAAATCTTACCCATTTTTGTTGCCTTTTGTTTAGATCCTGTTGCTCCAAAAAATATTTCAGACTATTATGATCGGTACGAACAACAAACTTGGCACCTACCAGATACTACCAGAATTTGGTTAGTGCATACACGATGGCCAACATCTATTTGTCATAAATGGAATATAGATGCTCCACTTTTGTAAGCTTTCAACTCTCATAGGCTATAGCGAGTTTATCTTGCATTAATACTGTGCCAATTCCCTCTCCGAATGCATCACACTCTAGAATGAATGTTTGTGTGAAATCGGGTAATGCGAGAACCGGACAAGTGCTCATTACTTCTTTTATCCTATCAAAGGTGTGTTGCACTCTTTCATTCAATTGGAAGGAGCCTTTCTTAGTTAGATCTATTAACGGTATGCTGAGCTGAGAGAAACCGCTTACAAACCTCTGATGATAATTGCACAAACCTAAGAACCCTCACAACTTAGAGAGCGATTTTGGTGGGGGCCAATCCAAAATAGCTTGAATCTTCTCTTGGTGGACCTGCACTCCATATTTGCTAACAACATGCCCCAGATATAATATTTCTGTCATTTTGAATTCACACTTAGACTGCTTAGCGAACAAGGACTGAGCCTTCATGATCCCTAGGACTTAATTTAAGTGTTTCAGATGTTCTTCCCAAGTTTTGCTATAAATAAGCATATCATCAAATAATACCAACAAGTACTTATGCAGTTGTTTGTTGAAGATGCGATTCATGCAAGACTGAAAAGTAGCTGGTGCGTTCGTTAATCTGAATGGCATGACCAAGAACTCATAATTCTCATAGTGACAACAGAAGGCTGTCTTCTCTACGTCTTCTGCCCGCATGAGGATCTGATGGTACCCGGAATAAAGATCTATTTTAGAAAAATAAATCGCCCCATGCAATTCATCCAACAATTCATCAATCTTGGAAATAGGGTATCTAATTTTTATTGTCTTCCTATTCAGTGCACGGTAGTCAACACAAATGCGCATTGTCCCATCCTTCTTTTTTACCAAAACCACCGATGATGCAAAGGGCTAGAGCTGGGATGGATCCATCCTTTCTCGAGCAGTTCCTGAATCGTCTTCTTAATCTCATCCTTGAATCTCTTAGGATGACGGTAAGGCGTGGTGATAATTGGTTTGGAATTGACTTCCAACTTGATGGTATATTTAAACCCGCGATGGGGGTATGTCATGTCCCCATTTTGGAGGCAATTTGATTTAATTAATTTAATTAATTAGGTTGTCCAAAATAATGAATATTTTATGAGGACGACTGATTAATTATTTTAATTAAATAAATAAGTGGTATTAAGTTAATTATTTATAAAGTTATCAAATAAATAAATATTAAAAGGTAACTTTATATTTAATTAATTTAATAAAGTGACTTGAATTATAAAATATTTTTTATAAAATCACTTAATAGATAAAATAAAATAATGTTCTAGAAGTTTCTGGAGAAAGTGGAGAAAAAGAATAAATAGGCACCTCGGGCTTCATTCTAATCATCTAGTTGTTTATTTCTCTCTTGACATCAAATTGTGATTTAGTCACAGTCTATTGTGGAGCCAAGTGGTTTTAGATAGTCAATTGATCTTTGAGAACGAAAACTCCCTTGGATTTGCATAATTGAGGAAGTGAAATATCTTCTGAAGGGTTGCACATTTGGAGGTGATACTTCAGTCACTTCAGCTAGGGCATCATTGGGCCTAAGGCCATTTTTCAACATTTCAGCATTTCAGGAGGCATTTTTAGCAGGGCCAAAATTATTGGAGGTCATTTCTAGCAGATCTGAAATTATAGGAAGCCATTTTAAAGCAGAACCGAAAAAGCAGGCCGAAAAAAAAGCAGTCCGAATAAAGCAGGCCGAAAAAGCAGACCTGAAAAAAGCAGGTGGAAAAAGCAGCTCCGAAAGAGCAATCCGAAAAAGTAGTTCGGAAAAGCAAATACGAAAAAAGCAAATTCGGAAAAAGCAAGTGGAAAAAGCAGATCGGAAAAAAGAAAAGCAGAAGGGGTAGCATTGTAGAAAATTATTACAGCCATCTACAATCAGGTTCTTCACTTCTCATTTGGCATATTTTCTGAGAAATGTAGGTTTTCAGCTGAGTACAAAATATAGCTTCAGCACTTCACTATTTTCATATTGTACTTGTCTTTGTTTGCCACTTGGCATTATTGGTATCAAAGGAAGGCTAGCATTTTGCAATTGAAAAAACGTTGTTATTTTTAGACTATCTATATTGCAACCCTAGAGTTGATGATCAGCTTATTAGTTTGCATTCCAATTGTTTGACAAAATATCAATTGGTTGTAAGTTCTCTTTTTAGCATAAATAATGTTATAATTTTGCATAATAAGTGTTTATATTAATGCCACTTGGTTGTAAGTGCATTAATGCCATCCTAGGTTGCATCCAAAGTATTTGTCATAATTACTAATTGTTGTAGCTGCATATTGCAAGTAGTTTAAGTCACATATTTGTATTGAATATTGTCAAAATTAGTTGCACATTCATGTTAGGTCATTGTTTAAACAATCTGGAGTCTTTGTAAGCATTCTCTTTGATGCAAATCGAAACAAGAGTTATTGCAGCAATCTGAAAAGTTATAGCAGTCATATGACCCCTTGTATGCAAAGTGTTTGACAAAATTCTTCGAGCCTTCAATCAGCATTTTAAGGTCAGATTTGAGTAGGGTCATTACAGTGGTATCAGAGCTTGCTTGCAAAGTGTTTGACGAAATGTCAAACCACTGAAGTATAAAGATTTTTGGTGTTTGCAGAAGTAATAACCTGTTGGGGTTATTACAGTGGTATCAGAGCTTGCTTGCAAAGTGTTTGACGAAATGTCAAACAATTGAAGTATAAAGATTTTTTTGTGTTTGAAGAAGTTATAACCTATTGGGGTTATTACAGGGTATACTAGGAAGAATGTCTATAAAAATTTATCATGGGTTCTCAAAATATTTTGAAGGTCATTGTCCGAGTGAGGGGTCTATTGTCCTTTTATAGGTTCCACTAAAATGAAACAATTTGCAGCCCATGCAATGTCATCATGACGAAAAAATTGTCTCCATCCGCTGTGCCGAAACTTCCTTCGGCCCTTCATTGGCCATTCCACGAAGAACAACCTTATTCCCATCTACAACAAAAAGTGAAGTCCATCCATTTGAAGCTGTGGGTATATTCATCAAGTGTCTCCATCCGCTGTATGCCCAAAATAACCTCCATATCATCTTGGTCCACTATAAAGAAATCTTTTGCCATAGTGTGGTTAGCCATGGTGATACTTAGTTGGGGAACAAGGTGCGTATAGGGAAAAAGTGTCCCTCGACGACCTTGACCTAGATTCCTACGTGCATCTCAGTAGGTAGACCTTTTGATTTCACCAAAGTTTAATTTATGAAGTTTAGAGTGGCTCTGCTATCAAGCATCACCATGACCCTTTGTCCTCGAAGGGTTCCCCATACATGAAATACTGTACACCTCGGCCTCCCAGCTAAGGCCGATGATTCCTCCATGCCGTACCAATGCTGCAATTCTCTCCATATGATTCAAATTAACCATTTTGGCATCCTCATGGGGATGGTCATCTTTTGTAGGTAGATCCTCCTGATCGTCCTCATCATTGAATACAACTTCAATGTAGTGTATTTTTCCTTTACCAAGGCATCTATGTCCAAGCTCCCATGGTCCCTTGCAATTGAAGCATAATTTTTTCCTTCATAGCTCCTGTCTCGTGGCTTCATCCAACAAAGGTTTTTTGGCAAAGGTTTGTTATCTTTGTCCTTTAGAAATATTGGTGGTTTTGGAGTGTGAGTAACCTTGAGAGGATGATGTTGATGAAGATGCCATGCTCCAGGCCATTTTTATAGCCTCTAAAAGGGTGGCAAGATTGTAACCTTTTACCCAACCCCTCTGTGGTTCCGTTAGTCCGTCCATGAAGAGCACTGTACATCTCCTTTGGGAAATGTTCGTGACCAAAATAGAGAGTTTCTGAAATTTCGTGATGTACTAGTCGACCGATCTAGTTTGTCTCAGTTGTGCTAATTCCTTGAAATTAAGTTCCGGATCTTTACCATCGAATCGATCTATCAATCTTTTAGTGAATTCCACATAAATATTTATTTGGTCTTGCCCCAGTGTGATGGTGCCATGATGCCACCATTCATGCGCCCCTCTAGGTGTAGTACTGTAAATTTGATTGTGTCTTCTTTTGGCATTGGATTAAGTTGGAAGTGTCGACCTTCATTACCCATGCTTAAGTAGATATGGTCCCAGATCTGTCAAACGGTGATAGATTTACCTTACTCAACTTTCTTGTGAGATCATAGTTAAAATATCCCCGGTTTCTACCTCCGAAATATCTCATCCTCAGTTCTACGTAATTTTTGTAGGATATATCTTCCACCAAATTTACATTCTTCCAGTCTTCTCTCAACTGTCCTTGAACTTCCTCGAAGGTTGTTTGCTTTCCTCCATGTGGTACCTCCATTCATGAAGGGAAAAACAACATGGAAGGTCAAGAGCGTGTTAGATGAGGGTTTTCCTTACCCGACACTAAGTCCACACTGTGACCATTTTGTTCACCAGATATTTTATTATCTGCCAATTTTCTGAGAGTTTCTTCCATAAGTCGCTGAGTATCATTGATCTGTGCCTAATTCCTCAAAAGATCTCTTAGTAGTGCCATGAGTACAACAGCAATGGGTTCTTGTTCTACCATTCTATCAACTGAATGGGATCTTCCTCTCTTCCGGCTATAAACTCTCATTCATTGTCCACAGGCTAGCTAGATAAATTAGCTCTGATACCACTGTAATGTTCCGTTCCAAATACACATAGGAGAGAAATGAAAACTTCATACAAGAATTGTGAAGCTTGCTTACGGTGTAAGACTAAGGGTTACCAAACACACAGGAATGATGTTTGTACGATAGTGCATGGAGGTGTCTGTACGGTGTTCGCGGAATCCATACAGTGTTGGTGCTAGACTCCGCACGATATTAGCAGAGTCCATAAGGTGATGTAGTAGCGAGACCATACGGTGGATGGGTGATTGTCTCCAAAGGTTCTACAGTGCAAGGGGTGAAGATGTACGACAACCTGAATGTTCATACCATGCTCTGTATGTCCGTACAATTAGTAGATATGATGTCGTATGGTTAATGAGGGAAGGTTGTACAGTGTAATGGGGTAGGGTCATACGACTGAGTTGTAAGGTCGTACAATTGGGGTAGGAAGGTCATGCAGTGTAGGGGGTGACCGTACGGTGTACAACTAAAGGGGGTTGTACAATGGAGACAAGGGCGGTGAGCAGCACATGTACGAATGGTTGCAAAGATATTAATAGCCTTTAGTCCGCCAAATAAGATACACAGTAAAGATTGAATATGCACACGACATCAATTTGGAACCAAATCTATATTATAGTTGCAAACAATAATAACGCTCTGATTTGCTAGATCCAAGCCAAAACATACAGATGGAATAGGGTGAGGCTTGAATCCCACCGAAATCGTAAGAGCCAAGTAGGGAAGATCTTTCACTTCCGAAATGCAAACAATAGAGAATCCCAACGGGAATTCATAGTACCAAGAATAGTAAACCAAATCGCATACCAACTAATACTATATGCCGTGCTTAAATACCTGTTGAGGAAAACCTTCTGAGGGTGTACAAAGATAGCCGACGGCAACACCTACCTATGGAAATAATTAAATAAAAACGGGTCCAGATATACTAAATCAATTGGCCCATTAACAAAGGTTTGATTAATTATTTATTTTATGACGAGAACATTACAAGTCCTGTTGCAGCTTGCAGCCCCCAAAGCCGTGACTAGCAAACCTATGTATTAGTTCGTAGGTGGAATGATGGTTGAATACTACCAGCCGCAGCCCCCAGATTATATATCACAGGCCTCTCTTACTCAATGAATGGTGATTGCAGCTAATTGCAGGTCTGGAAAGATGTGCATGCTCCTACCAGCTCCAAAATCATTAATGAAAGCCTTAGAGAATGATTACGTCCAACCTCCAAATTGAAAGTCTCAGCCTGTGGATTGATTGTGATGCCTGTAGTTTCCAAATGCTGCCTTACAAGTTGAAAACAGCAGCCACAAATGCCAAGTCTAGTCACTATACTGCAAACTCAATTGGATACGATAAATTTAATGAAACCCTTCACAAATACCTGGAAAATCTCCAACAATAAAGAAAAACTTCTCCTCAGCCATAATATGAAACAATAGGAGAGGTGACAATTGCAATACCTTAGCTGCAATTGCACTAATGAATCAAGGAGAATTAGTCTCCAGGGCAGATCTCAAACCCTTATACCTCAGCAAGGGCAGAAAATCAATAACTCAAACAGAAGTCACAAAGACAACAAAAGTTAATAATATTCAATATGATGTTTTACTCATCAAATGGGCTCATATTTATAATCTCCAAATGGCACAAAGTTTCCCAAATGAACTTCAATTAAGAAGCTTCCTACACACAACATTAAAATATAATAAGTGTCATTATAAACTAATTTATTAATTGCTTCTGGCTCTGAAAATGACATTTTCCATCATAACTTAAAATTCTAACACATAAGGCCACTATTTCTTGTTCTCATGATTTAAAAATTTTCATCCCAGTTCCAACGAATGGTGATATTGAGGTGACCAACAAACAACACCAACAAAAATAGCAACCTCAGTGTATTTAGAATCTAGATGAATAATAATAATTCACCCGTCTTGCGAAAACAGTTGAAGAAGCATCAGAATCGAAATGTGACAACACCAAAGTGATTCTGATGATGAAAGATGATGAATGAACCTGACAAGGTGGCTTATTATAAATAGACGCTCCCTCCAAGATTCTTGGAGCTCAAACTAAAAGCTCGAAATAAAAACTGAGAGCATCGTCCAACTCCTCTAACTCAACTAAGCTCATCAAACCCAACAGATTGACTTACTATAAACAGTAAGTCCCTCAAATGGAGCCAAAACACACCATAAACTGTTGGAAAACCTATAACCACACAACTGAGACCTTCAAATCCCAGTGTCAGCTCACAAGGGTCACGATGGTGAACTGGTCTGGCCAATTGCAAGAACCTACTAAATATGGGGACATTACAGTTGATCACTCAATGAACCATCTTTTCTTCAAGCCATATGTTTGTTGATTATCTAACTTGCTAATGAGTTCCTTCAACCTATGATGGTAGGCTCATACTATCTCTTTTTTCTCTAGCGGGTATTAGAAAGTTCTGCTACCACTTTGTCGTCATCATGAAGAAATTTGAGTTCTAGCTGAAAGGCTTGCTTCAAATTATTCCAAGTTGTTTTGGGGCCCACCGGCAAGTCTGTGTACCAATTAATTGCTACTCCTCATAAGTTAGCTAGGACAGCCTTTAACCAATAGTCCTAGTCATCTTGACTATTCGCCTCACATATGGTCACGCATGTTTTACAGTGGGAGGCTAGGCCCTCCAACCCATCCCCACTAAATTTGGGAAAATTGTGCTTCTCTGGGGTGTTCACCATTTTCTCCTATAATCGACACCCTATACATTGTTAGACTCTGGTGGGTCAGTTACACCTCTACATCGTCTTGCTTCTCTAGCACCTTCAAGCATGCACAAATCCTCTTCACTTCCACCTCTGTCATACATACCTCGATAACCTTCCTCATATTATTGGTACTCTCTTCTCCCCAAAGTTTTTGGTTCTTCTCCCCCTATTTTCAGCTCTTCTGATATCAAGATTCTCAATGTCCCACAAAGTACTTTCAAACAAGTTCACTATCTCTCCTTCAAGATTCCTTTCCTCGCTATTGTCTTCCTCAAAGTATATGGTTGGTTCGGTTGGTTTTGAGTTACCCTTCTAAATGTTTGCGTTAGACTCTTCTTGTACCTAGGAAATGCCCAGGAGTGGTAGCTCTCTTGCAATGTCTTCCCACTCCTTCCTCGTGGGTTCAGGTAACTTTGATTGTCGATAGTAGTGCCACTCCAATTGTGGGGACTGAGGGATTCTTCCACTAGTTGTTGTAGTCATTGTTGTCTCTCATTTTGTTCTTGAACACAAAGACCTTATGACAGATTCTATTTCCCTTTTCCATTTGTGACTCTTTCCTCATATGTCGCCTTCTATACTTATTCTGTAGATGGGGAATTAATTATTGGAGTTGTTGGAGGTGCGATGCCTCCTGTTGAGAAATTTAGCCTTATAGTGAATTCAAGCAAATCCCATTTGTCATATATGTTAATATGTGTGTGTGTGTGTGTGTTGATGGATTTATGTTGATATCCTTAAAGATACCATTCCAGGAATATCATACTGAGATGATATCTCTTCATATACTTAAGAGCATAATGTGTTCTATATCAATCCTCCCTAACTAAGAGGGAGTGTTAAGATATAGCTACAGTCGGATCGATTTAATCTTAACATACAATGTTGATATAATATATTATATATACAATATTATATATATATAATATAATATTATACATATATACTATAAATAATACATATATTATATTGCGATTTATATTGTTAATATATTAACTAATAATGATTAATCATAGAGACATGTCTCTTCATGAGACATTTTTCCTACTCTTATATTTATAAGAGATTGGGATCTGTATTAGGAACACACCTATAACAATGGCAGTGTAAATACATTTGCAGAAACGATCCTTACAACATTAACATGGTTTCAGAGCCAACTGCAAATGTATAAGACATACACAATATGGCCCTCTTAACAAACACAAATACATTGGACTGCACGTAACATATTCAGTGAGATTTTTGACCTCAAATGATGATGGACAGAATGCAATAGTGTTAAGGATCCCAATGATAAATGGAACATTTGATAATTGGACAATATCCCCTCTTTTGTACAACTACATCGTTGCTTGGAAAGGCAGAAGAAATTATTTATTGAGAGTGGCAACTTACAGGATAATGAACAGCTTTCATATTGGGGATTGAACCTGAGGTTTATCCATTCTAGAGATAGTAACAGCATTAGAAATATACAGACACCAAACAAACACCAGCGGCCAAGTCAGATAGGACCAGCAAATAAGTCAGATAGGAAAGCAGATACACATTTGGAGATTACAAACCAAGCAATGCTATTTAACATTTTTGGCTGAAGTTTTCTGTGATATTAAACCTTACATATTGAGATCAGTAGTAGATTGTACAGTCAGAAATTATCTCTTCTTCTCATAACTGGGTCTGCACATCAAACAAGAGGATAGGAAAGGGATAAACAACTAATGAGAAGTATAATCCATCATTCAAAGAGTGTTAAGAGCCAACACTAAATCAGGCAGATGGTTGTATTTTCTGATTGAGAGGCTACGTTGGAGTACAAGAGCAATAACCAGACAAATAAACTACCACAATAAAACAGATACACTACCATTTACGTCACTGGGAGATTGCAAGAAATAAAGTATTTTCATTTCTAATTATTCTAACTCAGGTCAAAGTTACACAAAAACTATAATTTGGCAAGTAATGAACCACCTACATCCTTGGGATTCATAAATGCAAAAAATCAGTCCAGAGGAAACTACACCATACATTTAGAAGGAGGAATCGACTCACAAGACCACATTCTTCATATATTTGAAGATCAATTCATCTACATGATTATAAGGGGATACTTCAGAACCAAAAAAAAAATTCGGAAAGCTTGGACAGTTTCATATTGATCATAATCAGAACATTCATAAGCACAAAGAGGGGCTATATCAGCAAAATATTCTAGGACTGACTTGTAAATGTTATATTTTTCATACCCCAAATGCAATTAGAAGTTTGGTATTGAGGGCAGTGATTTGGATGGAGGCATGTGGTGTCCCTTGTTAAGCATGAGAAAGGCATTGATTCGTATTCAAGTGGTTACGGCCATTTACCCAACTTTGAATGAATGAAAATATCAAGATGGAGGTCAGTGTTCTGGTTGATATTTACACAGATCCTAGCATACACAAGTCTAGTTCTAGCTGCCATCATGGAATATATAGATAGGAATCCCCCAAAGGATCCATATAACCCTTTGAAAACATCCTCATTCCAGTATTCTACTGGTAGACCAGGGAGTCTAATCCAGATAGGGGCCGACACAAAGATATGTATTATGAAGGAAGTTTGAATGCAATAATTTCCATGAATAATCATTGGAGAAAATATTAGTAAAACATTGTTTAATATGGATTGTTGGAGATTTAAATATTTTCTCGAATAGGAAGCTTCTATATTTTACCTGAAGGGATTATGATTGCTATGTGTTGAAATAGAACTCATACTTCGTTACATAGTAATGGTGGTTGAGCATAAATATTACTGAATAACTCCATGCATACACAGTCTATATGACCACAAAACAACATCTTAGGTATTCCCAAGCATCTGAAGAAGAATGCGAATATAAAAACCCCAAATTGTAATGCTGATGCACAAAACTGATTTTTCTGTATTTTCAATGTTTTCTGATTTTTTTGAATTTTTGGATTATATGCTTTTAAAATTTTCTGAATAATATAAGAAAATGCAGCAAATGATATGCAATACTCATAAATAAATAAGGAAGAGCAATTTCCATTTTGATCGGAAATTATAACAATTACTGGAACAAGAATTCCTTGACTACATTGGAAACCTATTTGTACTCACAGCCTTAGGAGGAAATGATGGCACTTGTGTCCTTGTGCAATATCCACAATGGTTCTAGGTGGCTCCCTGATTCTCTCTCCGAATCGCAGCTCCCAAATAATCTGTCCACAACTCTTGATTAATGGGTGGCCTCCATAAATGAAATCGCAGGCTGGAGGGTATCACATGCAACCCCAATTTATACTCAGCTGTGCCCTTGTTTTCTGATCACAGGCTGTCTATGAATACCAACCACCCCAAAAAATGATCGCAGGTTTTTAGAAGCCTAACGCAGCCTCCAGACTTAGTCAATCTGCTTCTTTCAACACACAAGTAGTCTATAGCTCCACATGCAGGGAATTAATGCTTTAACAATTCACAACTTCTTGATAATCACTGGTGACACCTTTCATTAAATCTCATCTCAGATACAGAATGAACAGTAGAGGATGAGACTGCAATTTATTATACTACTGCAATAATTTGCAAGGAACTCCAAAACCCTCAACCAGATATCAGCAAAAGCAAATAATTATATTCAAGATTATTCTCCTTAGCCACAGAAAATACAGTAGGAGATGTTGGCCAATTGTATACTCCAGCAAAATTGCCAAGAACTTCTCAGAATCTTAGAAAACGCCACAAAGGCAACAAAAGCAAATAAATATTCAAGCGTGCCTTTCCCAATGAATGAGCTTCTATTTAAAATCCTTTATTGGCCAAAGTTTCCTAAAAACTCCATTTAGAAATTGTGGAAGTTTCCCAAAAGAACTCAACACTTGAAACTTTCCAACACACTTTTAGAAATATCTATTAATGTCATTAATATAATAACATAAATATTATAATAATAATGCAACTATAATAATTAATGAATAAATAAAAGCGCATGGAATTATTAACCTCATTCACTGCAGGTGACAACCAACTGTCAGAGCCACCCACTGCACTGCCAAAAATAGAAACTGCCAAGAATAGACTCATTAAAAATAGTAAATCCACGAGTAGGACCCCCAAAACACTATGTCATCTCACGAGGGTCGCTATGATGAGCTAACTCCATCCACTGCACAGACTTGCCAAAAACGAGGACATTACAGTCTTCCCTCCCTGAGATTGTTTGTCCTCAAGCAATCCAACATCATACAAAAACCTCCACCGCGATCCCATAAGAAGCAAGTGATGTCCCTGTCCTCATTGAACCAACTTGCATGTCAATACCATCATCAAAACCAATAACATGACTTGCAACATAGCACTGAATACCTATGCAAGTTATGTAAAAGTCAGAACATTACTAACAGACAAATCCATAGGAGATCTCAACACACTCTCTTTCATTACACCTACCCAATCATCCTACAAACAATCTAGCTTAGGCTCAGACCAACTCTGTATCCGATGCAAATCCCGAAAATGTGAGTCAAATACCAAACTACAAAGACCATCACAGTATAAATTCTATCATCAGTACGATCATCGCTATCGACATCCTTATGCTGCTATAATGACTCATCCTCAATCACATCAGTGTAAACCCACATACCATGATTCGCTACTTCCTTCGACCTCAATGCACAAGTATGACCTTTAGATAAAGGCCCCTTGCACCAATAGCAAAGTTGACGCCTCCTCAAATCCTCTCTAGAAATATCATCAGACCTTCCCATTGACTTACCCTTGTCCTCAACAACTGGTGGGGGCTCATCATCGAGCGGAAGAGCAGAAGATTTCGAAGCAACCTTGCTTCACGAAGAGGACTCCAAGTCTCGTGCCTTCCTCATCGCTACATGTAGAGAAGATGGGTCCAATGACTTCACCCATCTACGGAATGGCTTAGTTAATCCCTCCATAAATAACATCACTCGTTTGTGCTTTGAAATATCATAAACCATGACTGAAAGCCTCTAGAACTCACTGATGTAACTCTCCAATCCACCAGACTACTTCAGCTGAGCCAACTCATGAAAGTACACCTCCAGATCCTTCCTATCAAATCTCTCGATCAAGCGATCCACAAACTCCTGATAGGAAGTGATCTAATCATGTTGTAAAGAAACTAACCCATGGTACCAACAGTCATGGGCAACTCCATCCAGATGCAACACTCCAAATCTAATAGCTTCCACCTCTAACATAGGACGCAAAGACAAATATGTGTCGAGCTTATGAATCCAAGCTTGAGCTATAACTCTCGGTACCATCAAAGTGCTCCAATGTCATCCTACTGGCAGTTTTCTCTAACTCAGTCTGTCAAGGTTGTTGTCTCTCAGGTGCTAACCTCGCTCTAGAATGCTCCCATTTTTTAGTTAAGAACCTATCAAAATTCAAATGATCTTTAATAGCTTGTGGTAAAGCATCCCACTCCACAAAGTGTACCACCACGTCATGAACAAAAGGAGTAGCCCCAGAATCAATACTGACCGCATCCACCTTAGGTATCATAAATGTGCACCTCTACAGCCTATCATGCCTATCATAAGTGCCAGTATGCATGTCAACTCTATCAGCTGATCCACCCCGATCCTCAACTCGAACCCGATTCGCATCTCTATACCTATCACCATCTCGAATTCTATCCCTGACTTGAGATCTATGAGAACCAACAGAAACATCTCGAGCTCTATCCCTACTCCGTCCTTGAGGAAGTGTTATCTGCTGCAGAGTGTTAGACAACTGCTGCAATACACCTATCATCTTCTGTTGTCTGGGTACCAAGTTCCTAAATATTTACATAGCCTCATTGCTAACATCAGCATCTCTAACTCCTAACCTCGCTGAACCACATGGACTATCGACATAACCAAACTGTATCTCAGGTTCACCTTCCCGAGGTGGAGTGGTACATCCTCTTCGGATAAAGTGCATACCCGACACAAATCTCCTATCATCAACCATGATACTGAATAGAGAATAATGGTTCAAATAATGACTGGAATTCTAACCAAGCACTGACCACTATCAATTGATTCAAAGCCCAATTCCTACAAGCTGGCAGGAAACCTAGCTCTGATTCCACTGTAAAAACTCCAAATTGTAATGCTGATGCACAAAATCGATTTTTGTGTATTTTCAATATTTTTGAATTTTTGGATTATATATTTTTAAATTTTTTTGAATAATATAAGAAAATGCAGCAAATGATATGCAATACTCATAAATAAATAAGGAAGAGCAATTTCCAATTCGATGGGAAATTATAACAATTATTGGAACAAGAGTTTCTTGACTACATTGGAAACCAGTTTGTACTCGCAGCCTTAGGAGGAAATGATGGCACTTGTGTCCTTGTGCAATAGCCACAATGGTTCTGGGTGGCTCCCTAATTCTCTCTCAAAATCGCAGCTCCCAAATAATTTGGCCACCACTCTTGATTAATCCGTGACCTCCATAAATTAAATCACAAGCTGGAGGGTATCACACGCAACCCCAATTTATACTCAACCAAACCCTTATTTTTTTATCGCAGGCTTTCTATGAATGTCGACCACCCCAAATAATGAGAAGTTTAACGCAGCCTCCAGACTTGGTCAATCTGCCTCTTTCAAGACACAAGCAATCTCTAGCTCCACACGCAAGTAATTAATGATTTAACAATTCACAGTTTCTTAGCAATCACTGGTGACACCTTTCACTAAATCTCACCTCAAATATAGAAATAACAGTAGAGGATGAGACTCCAAATTAATATACTTCAGCAATAATTTGCAATGAAACCCTTCAAAATAATTTCCACACTTCTAAAACCGTTAGCCAGATATCAACAAAACAAATAATTATATTCAAGATTATTCTCCTTAGCCACAGAAAATACAGTAGATGTTGGCCAATTGTATACTCCAACACAATTGCCAAGAACTTCTCAGAATCTTAGAAAAAGCCACAAAGGCAACAAAAGAAAATAAATATTCAAGCGTGCCTTTCCCAATGAAATGAGCTCCTATTTTAAATCCTTTCTTAGCCAAAGTGTCGTAAAAAAATCCACTTCAGAAATTGTGGAAGTTTCCCAAAAGAACTCAACACTTGAAACTTTCCAACACAATTTTAGAAATATCTCTTAATGTCATTATTATAATAACATAAATATTATTATAATAATGCAACTTTAATAATTAATTAATAAATAAGAGCTCATAGAATTATTATCCTCATTCACTGCAGGCAATGACCAACTGTCAGAGCCACCCATTACACTACCAAAAATAGACACTGCCAAGAATAGACTCACTAAAAATAGTAAGTCCACAACTAGGACCCCCAAGACACCATGTCAGCTCACGAGGGTCAATATGATGAGCTAACTCCAACTATACAGACTTGCCAAAACGGGGACATTACAATGAAAGATAAAATTAAGGGCCTTGATATTACTTGAAAATGAATTAGAGTTGATAGTGGATTGTGAAGATGACTACTTGTAAGAGAATGCAATATTGAGATCGAATATTAACCATATGAAAACTATTGGGTATACAAGTGAACTATATGAAACTATTATTACTTTCCCATGATTATCAATAACACCCATTTTGGATTCATAAGATCCAATCTCAAGTGGTAATTAAGATGAAGTCTAGAGTGATTGAGATTACAATAATTGTCCCTATTTATGTTGAAGTTAAGTGCTCCTTACACTGGAAATTATAAAATCATTGAAGCTGGGTGTTTTCTACTCTATCAACGATTGAGGTTGTGAGTCCCCAAGTGGTTTGAGGAAATTCATTTCATTTGGAGTCTGAATTATAACATACCTGCGACTACAACAAATGCAGTTGTAGGAGGATAAAGGTTTTAAAATCAAAATATTAATCTTATGAACTCTTGGAGAAAAGGTAGAAGCTAACATAAGGATTTACATGGAAATGATTCCGGTTGTCCCTATCATATCCCTCTCAAAGTGCAATTAGACTATCAACGATTGAGGTTGTGAGTCCCCAAGTGGTTTGAGGAGCTTCATTTCATGTGGAGTCTGAATTATAACATATCTGCCACTACAACAAATGCAAGTGTAGGAGGATAAAGGTTTTAAAATTAAAATATTAATCTTGTGAACTCTTGGAGAAAAGGTAGAAGCTAACATAGGGATTTACATGGAAATGATTCCGGTTGTTCCTATCATATCCCTCTCAAAGTGCAATTAGACTAAGGTTCTAAGATGTATTAAAAAAAATGAAGGTTGCCATATTTGAAGAGATCTAATAAGAGTGGGAATTTTACATTGTGCGGGAGTGAAGAATCATCTTAACCAATGTTTCATTCTCCATTAGAGGCATTTTCTTGTATCAAGAACGTTAATGTGCAGATAAGTATTCATTATCTTTGAGTATTATATTTACTTGTTATTTTTAATTCTACAAATACTATAAGAGTTATTTGCCTTTTTCCCTTGTGTTTGAGGATGTTCTTGCAGGAAAAGAAGGTTGGTACTTTACCAAATATAGTGCAGACTCAATCTTATGGCAGCAGCTCTAAAGAAGTTATGATCTAGAATTCATTAGTCTTCTAATGATCAGGCTGGATAAAGTGAGGCTCTTGAAACAAATATCTTTGATGATTTCGATTATGAGTATTCGTCTACGTTGAGAGGGAGTATGACACTTCTTTGAAGGGAACACAAGAGCTTAGAAGATTAATACTCAGAGGGAGTCTAGAAATACATGTGTGTGACTACATAATTTTGATGGGCCTACTCTTGAGTGCATAATGAGGAAGTATTGACTTATCACTAGAAAATTGGAAGACTGATATCAGAATCAAAGTGAGTCTATCAAGAGTCCTTGGGGGAAGAGAGCCTCTAAGGAAGTAACTACTGGACTTGACTTCCCAGGATCATTGTTCAGAGGGAGAATTTTTTGAGGTGCAATCCTTTGTGAATGATATCTTCTCTATGAGGAGAAGTTCTAAGTGAAACCCCTTGTAATGCATTCTTCTCTGTGAGAGAAAATTACGGTGAAAGTATTTATACCACTCTCTAACTGGGTTCATGGTGGTTACTATTTCACATATGATATGTAATGAAAGGTGACGATCTTTCATTGACATATACAAACAAAAGGTAACCATTGTAAGGTGACAATCTTATAAATGGTAGACCTGTTATCATGACAGACTTCATTAAGTTATTCCAAAGAGCTGGAAGTCATGATAATGAATGTATCAACCAGAAGGTAACCATTGTAAAGTAGCGACCTTATCAATAGTTGATCCATCTCCTAATACCAAAATGTGTTGGAGCAAGTGTTATCATGGTTCTTCAACCCGGATTTTGTCGGACACCATGAAAATCAATTTGTTATGGTTCTTTGGGCCAGATCTTGCCGCACACCATAACTTAAATCGATCATAGACCACACTTAAGGTGGTGTTCAAATCTTTTATTATAATGCTTTAATCTCTCTTTGCTAAAGAGGGAATGTTGAGAAACTTAGCCTCATAGTGAATTGAAGCAAATTCCATTTGGAATATATGTTAATATATATGTGTGTGTGTGTTGATGGATTCGTATTGATATCCTTGAATATACCATTCCAAGAATATTATACTAAGATGATATCTCTTGATATACTTGAGAGCATAATGTGTTCTATACCAATCCTCCCTAACTAAGAGGGAATGTCAAGATTATAGCTGCAATCAGATTGATTTAATCTTAACATACAATGTTGATATAATATATATATATACACTATATTATACATATATATTATATACTATATATAATACATATGTTATATTGTGAATTATATTGTTAATATATTAACTAATAATGATTAATCATAGAGACATGTCTCTTCATGAGATATGTCTCCTCTTATATTCATAAGAGATTGGGATCTGCATTTGGAATAGACCTGTAACAATCGCAGTGTAAATACATTTGCAGAAACGATCCTTACAACATTAACATTGTGTCGTGCAGTTCCTTCTCCCTCCAATTCCTCTCTTCATATTGTTATAGTATTTGTTGCTTGTGGTGTTCCCTCTCTCCTGCCTTATGTTGTTCTTGATCTTCTAACAATGTGTGATTCGACAACCTTGGAAGGATACCTAGAAGATCGTACATAGGAGCGCTCACCATGAATTTGACATGTACTATGCCAATCAAGACCACTTTCTCCCAAGCCTCCCTTTGTACATACTCGTTAACTCACACGTCCCATGCCTGAACCAAATCCTGCATCAACTAGTCTTATCGGGACACATTTTTATTGTCCTCAACATCATTGCCAATTACTACTACTTGTTGGTCAAAGATGCAGCCCATTATGCTACCACCCACCTATTCTCAGTTCCTTAGACCTCTAGATTTGAACTTAGGCAACAACGTCAAAATGTTAGCTATCATATGGATGTATCAATTCATATAATGCAAATAGTGACATTCAACTGGACATGAATGAGTTATAAATCATAGCCAATAGAATATGAGCAATTAGAAAGAACATAGAAATAACACAATGTAATAGCAGAATGATATCTTGAATTGCATAGTATTCTCATACATAACCACAACATAACTTGTTCTGGACTGAATACAAATAGACTCAATGGTTGGTTAAGTCTGCTAACCATCAGCAATTAGTGCCCTTCCAAAACAAGGTTTTATCATACTGCCAATTTAAATTAACAAAAGTATATTAATTACTATTGGCATAAATGTTGCCTACACCTATCCCAACGCTATCAATTCTTATAAGTGCTCTAGAACACCAAAACAAAGACTCTTGCTCCCATGGATTTTGCATAGAAATATGATCTTCCACGATAGCTCAAACTATCTACATCCAACACTCTTTCGGGCATCAAGATAGAATATAAAGCATATCTCAATCCCCTCATGATTAGAATACATAAGATTAAACACCGAAAACCAAAGATTGCAATTTTTGGAATGCTAAAAGTTACTATTTTGGGCAGTTTTTTAGCATGAGAATTTTTAATCACTCATATTGTTGACATGATTTGGATGCTTATTGGCCATCTAAGATGATTAAAACCTTAAACGAGCTTACAAAAAGACCAATCAATCATTTAAATGAATTCAAATCAAACCACTTCAGCAGCAAATTGTGCAACTTTTTTAACAACCATCTTGCAGCCATATCTTCTAAATACAAATTTAAATACATGGCCATTTTTTTGTTTTCTAAATCACATAAAATTCCAAGAGGAACAAGAATATGCACAAATAACCTACCTTTGACTCTATTTGGCTGCCATATTTGACCTACAATGGGTTGTGCACTCATGCCATGACCCTAATTGTCCAAATGTTTAAAACAGGTCTGCACCACTTAATCAATTTTGGATCAGTGATCCCTAAAACATCGCAGGCCCATGTTTTCCAAAACTAGTGCAAGTTATAATTGCTGGACTAGAGTGCTACAAGAAACTTTGATAACTAATCATCTGTAGACAATAAAACTAAGCAGCAACGATTCCAAGGGGGTTTATTTAGAATATCTGAAGGACAAAAAACCGAATCCTCTTAGAAGAGAGCCCTTTTACTAGACTAAATCAAAGCAGAGCAAGAGAACGCCGACCTCTTTGTCAATTACAACTAAACAGCCAACATAAAATCTCACCATATTCCATGAGGAAATTACCTTGGCCAAGGTACTCTTCATGGTAACTCTCCTAGCATTCAAGGGAAAACATAGAAGAAATTGTTAATCGGCTTCAACCCATATAAATTGGACAGTGAATGTGGGAGGGTAGGTGAGATCTGCACTGGGTGCAAGAATCAAAAGTCTTGAATGAATTGGTGTCCAGTCACATCAAGGATATCACCTCATATATCCATCCTCCTTGATGCTAGCAATTGCTTTAACCAATGGGTGCATAACACTTCCTAAGACTGAAAGAAGTTAAAAGCTAAAAACCAACACAAACAAACCATTTGGGTCCGTGTGGTTCATGGAATCTCGATTTAGCCAAATCAAGGTTTTGCAAATCTTCATTCCTACTTTTGGGATTTTACTTGAACCGTTTGTTAACTTTGTTTCATTCAGAAGATGAGTGGGAAGACACATTTTTATGTGTAAGCTTGGAATTGCAAGTAGACTCCAAAAAGTAGGTCCAATCTATTGTTTTTAAGCTTGTCAAAAAGCATAATGATGTTTTGATTTTCAATTCCTACTTGCTAGTAGGAAGTCTGAAAACCTGGTTTTGAGACAAAATTTGAAGTCTAGTATTCTAATTTTATTTTGTCAATTTTGAAACAAACGCAAAAAACTTTCAAATCCAGATTTTGAAAAAGCCAATTCCTGTCATCTTCCATGAACCAAACGGACCCTAAAGTCATTTAAAACTCAATAGGAATAAATTAGCAATGGCACATTTTTATGCCAATTAAAACTTAAGAAAGAAACTATATAATTTTTTTGGTTTTCTTCTATGCAAAGAAATGTCAATAGTGTAAACAATAATAGTAAAAGAATATAGATATAGATATAGATATTGATATGGATATGGATATGGATATAAAATACATGCTGCACACAATCAGGGTTTACAAAAATACTTAGCAAACATTAAGATCAACAAACGACCCAATGTGAAAATCACAGTTATGTGATTGTCAATGTCATTCATAAAATTTGCTAATCCAAGCAGTGACACAAAACAAGCCAAAATGGATCATCTCACCAAGATTCTGACTGGTGATTCTTGTTGAACTTTTTGGCAAAAATATTGGAGTCAACGCCACCTCGAAAACAGAGCAATTGAAGACCTTATTTGCAGATCAGCCTCATTTGGATTGGCAAATGCCAAATACTTTTTCCAAGTCCTTGTCTAGCTGATATGTGTAGGTCCATAGGCAACTACAACAGTGTCTAAGGGGCACCAGCAGAATCCCTTCATGGAAAAACTTTTCAGCGAAGACTTAGCTACATGAAAGTTATGCACACCCATCCTTTGACAGAAAAGAGAGACAAAAGTACAGCACTAGATGTACTTCTCAGCATTTATGTTTTAATTTATTGAGTTGTTGGACATTGTCTGGATACTGTAAAAGTCGTCAGTTTCTACAAAGGTGAAAATAGAAGGAATAGTTAGAGATCGTCAAATTTTAGAACTGTAACAAGAACTTGTCACATGTAGTCCACACATGCAAAATAGCATTCCACTGTCAACTCTAATGTACCAGCCGAATTGAAGACACTAAACAAAAGACAGAAAGAAAAGATTAAGCCAAAACTTGAGCAATAAATAGCTGGCCACTGCTACCCTGAAATTTAATGATTTTACTATTAATGACATTCAATTAATATGCAATGAAGACCTTATATATGTATGCAGCTTATATATATAGCCTATTGCCTATATCTCAATATTAAATGACAATAGCAGTAAAACAATGATATTTATCAGATGGTTTAATATCTAGGATTTATTGATAGAGAAGAGAGTTCTGTGAAAACTTACAGCTAGGAGTTTTAAAGAATGAAGTGGGACAACTCGGTCATCATGATCTGCAGTAAATAGCATGACTGCTGGGTACTGGGAACTTTTCAACCCTGTCATTTCCCACGGCCTTTTAACATTATGCAAAGGTGAATACCTGCAAAAATTCAATGAAAAAGATGGTAACCAATTAGGAGCTCTATGGCTAACCTTAAAAATGGAAATAAATACAAGGGCATTTCTGACAACACCAAAAACCTTCTGAACTTTTTATAAATAATCAATCTATCTTATCAATTCACTTCAGTGTCATCTTGGGGTATAAGCTATGATTGTCTTCTTACTTGATCAGCCTATGGAACTCTTCTTCATTATCTGAAGAACCATAATCAGTTGTCCAAGCATGCCCTGAAGATTGCAGAATATTTTCAATGCTCATGTACCTTCAACATACGCAAGCACCTAACTGAAAACATTCTTCATAACAAAATTGAAGTAGATAGCACACAATATCTATTATGTGCTGAGCTGATACATACCTATAGTAAACTTCTGGAAGCGTAGCATATCCATTACACCAGCTTGAGCTAAGGCACATCCAAAAAGATCAGGTCTCTGAGTTATACAGACAAGTCAGATTTCAAATGGCTAAAAGAGTCCAGAGAGCCATATGGCTTCTAGGTTTCTAAATTTTCCTTTTCTTTGAATTGCAACACAAGGCAGGTAAGATTGTCGCTGGAGACAAAATAACAATAGATTATGATAACCAAGAGCAGTTATCAGATTTATTGGTGTAGATAAATCAACTCATTAAACTGCTTGCAAAAAGTATCAAACCTGATTTACACAAGCAGCAACAAGGAGACCTCCATTACTACCTCCCTCAATACATAACTTTTTAGGCTGTGTATACCCCTCTGAAATAAGGAATTCAGCACAGGAAATGAAGTCATCAAAGCAATTCTGCTTATTTTCAAGAGAACCTGCTTTATGCCACTCCTCTCCATACTCTCCACCACCACGAACATTTGCAATGGCACATATCACACCCAGATGTTTTGCAATGACAATGCGTGCAACGTTCAATGATGGGGTGACACTAATATTGAAACCGCCATAACCATATAATAATGTTGGGTGCTTCCCATTAAGGGGGAGGTTCTTCTTGGACACGAGGAACATTGGTATTTTAGTTCCATCCTTGCTTGACACAAAAACCTGAACATAGTAAAAATAGGTAGCTTGAATGAGAAACATGTGAACCCAATCTTTTAGTCAGCTTTTTCTGCAACCAAACTAGTTGGACTTGAATGAATGCTAGAGTGGAAACTTGAATGCAGACATTATTGTTTTAAACCTTGATATAACACAAGAAGCATGTGTTTATATAGAAGATACTGTAAGTTGAATATAAATTGACATTTTAAAGAGTCATCCTAAGTTGGCAGGCATGTTGCTCAGACGAATTTTGTGTTTCAACTATACTTTAGATCATTATGTCTTTATTGAACTGGCTGTAGGTGGCAATTATGCCATCAATAATACTCTTGTTAGTTAAGGGTAATGTACTAAAATATTTGTCTTGAAAGTTGTCAGTTGCCGACAGTTGACAGTCTTAACCAACTGCCAAGCACTATTTGTATGGAGGTTAGGATAATTTTTTTGGTTGCTAATGTCAGAAATTACTATGCTATGAAAGATATATCATTCTGCCATTTATTGGGTTATTTGTTTCTGTGTTATCTTTGGTTATCTTATTGATGATAATTCATTTATAGTTTATGTTGTGGAATATTGTTGAACAGCCATAAATTATATTACAATCCATCTCAAGTTAGGCATTCAACATTTTTGGCATTGTTGCCTAGGTTCAAACTTGGAGGTCTAAGAAAGTAGGAAAAGGCAGGATGGTGGCATAATGGGTCATACCTTTGACCAGCCAATGTTGGTAACTCATAGTGATGTTGAGGACAACAATGAAGTGACCCGAGAAGACCAATTGATGGGATTTGGTTTAGGCATGGGACATGTTGGTCAACCACAATGTGCAACATGATGCTCAGGAGACAGCAGTTCTGACTGACAATGTACATGTTGTAGGCATAGTGAACGTTGTTGTGTACAATCTTCTGGGTAGCCTTCCAAGATTGTTGGTTCACACATTCTTGGAAGTCTGAGAACAAAGAGAAGAAAGAGAGAGGGAACACCGCAGGCAACAAATACGACAATGGTATGAGGAGAGGAACCAGAGGGTGGAAGAACCACGCAACCCAAGTAGGCATTGCACCTCCAACAACTGTAATAATTAATACCCCTTCTACCACATAAGGATAAAAGTGACACATGAGAAAAGAGACAAACAGAGGAGGGAGAAACTGTTGTAAGGTCTCTCAAAATTCAAGAACAGATTGAGAGACGACAACAATTGCAATAGCTAGTGGGAAGATCTCTCAGTCCTCCTAACTGGAGGGATGTTCGTACTAACACTCAAGGCAGGGCATCACCCATGCTTCAGGAACGCGAAGATATTGCAAGAGAATTACCACTTCCCGATAGCTCCTAGATACAAGAGGGTCGGACAGGCAATTGGGAGAGCAACTACATACAAGAACAACCATCTAAGCACTCGGAGGAAGTCAGTGGCAATGAAAGGGATCTTGAAGGAGAGGTAGTAGACCTATTTGAAAGTATTGTAAGGGGCATTGGGAATTTTTCCATATCTGAAGAATTGAGAATGGAAAGCATAACCAACTTCTCCTAAGAGGAGGGAATATCAGCACTACCAAGACATGTACAACAAAGGAGGAAGGGAAGAGGACTTACACATGCTCGAAGGTGCAAGAGAAGCACGAGACATAGAGGAATAACTTACATGTGTCTAAAGACGCCCATAGTGTCAATCGCAGGAGAAAAATGGTGACCATTCCTAAAAAGAAGAAGCTTCCTAAATTCAACGGGAACAGATGCAAGGACCTAGCCCACCATTATAAGACGTGTAACCATATGGAAGGTGAACAATCAAGATGATCAAATTTCTAGTTTAAGGCTTTTCTAGCTAGCCTACAAGGAGTAACAATTGATTGGTACACATATCTGCCAAGAGGACCCAAAAAAACTTGGAAATCTGAAGCAAGCATTTCAGGCTGAATTCAAGTTACTTCGTAACGATGAGGAAGTGATAGGTTAAATTTATAATGCCCACCAAGAAAAAAAATGAGATAGTACGAACCTACCATCATAGGCTAAAGGAACTTAATGGGAAGTTAGACAACTAGCTAGCAAACATGTAGAAGAAGAGATGGTTCAATGAGGGGATAACCTTCATTCAGAAAAGGATGGAGGTAGGTAGTACCTCCATCCTTGTACACATTGGTGTGCAAATAGGAGATGGATATTGAGAGCGAGAATAGGACATCGAAAGGAAAGAAAGAAGGTCAATGATGACAATAGTACAAGTGGCAACAAGGAGGGAGAGTTTTGCACAATACAAGCACTTTAGAAGGACATGATGAGGATGATGAAAGAGATGAGAGAAGAAAAAGAGATGAGGGAAAGCAAGGAAGTGCGGTGCACAAATTGTAAAAGCGAGGGACACACTAGAGCCAATTGTCCCAAGTAAACTTTCTATGACATATGTCAAGTACTAGGACACTCCATTTAGGAAAGCCCATACAACCTCAAGGCAAGGAGCTCTCAAGTGCTCTTCACACATAGGGAATAGACAACCTTACTTACCACACCTCCAAGACTCATAAATCCCAATGCCTCGTCGGGTGATTACCATAACAACCAATGAGGAAGCAACAATAATAGAAAAAATAACACACCGAGAAGCCGCATTCAATTTGATGCGAAGGGGCATCCCCTGATACAATGTTGTAGGTGCATCGAGGGGAGCCACTTCATGCTGAAATGCTAGAGCGAGCAAGGTGGTGATGGTATGCTATGCAAATGATGTGGTCCAGGCAACCACGAGGATGTTGATTGCCCCAAGTGAAAGGTGGTAAACATGATAGAAGTAACACAACCCAAAAAGGAAGTTCTGGTAATCACAAGGCTCAAGGCAAAGAAAGCCACATACCCTAATCCACATATAGAGAAGGAAAGATTGAAGGAACCTAAAATGGAAACAAAACTAGCAATGGAGGAAGAACAGATGCAAACACATTTCAGCACAAGTAACTCATACGGTCAACATTAAAAACCAACACCATAGAAAAGATGTTGTACGCCACTATCTTGGTGTGGCAAACCTATTGAAGACACTACCACAACTAAAAGTGGTAATAACCAACATGAGTCACACCATTGACAGTCAAGTGAGAGGCAGATCAATTGGCAACCATGAGGCAGGGGACTACGTAAAAGAAACTCCCACAGGTGGTCCTATGGATCCAATGTTGTTGATGGTTGGTTTTGAACAGACACTTGTAATTGTGGAAATGGAAATCATGGGCCGCACACTCACCTGTAATGTTTCTAAGTACGGAGGACTAGATAATTGGCGGAGATGAGCTCAGGAAACTTGTACGGCGTGGAAAGACTAGCCCTACAATGCAATGAAGGGGTTCATATGATGGAGGAAGGAGGGGGAAGTA
This sequence comes from Cupressus sempervirens, assembly GCA_028749045.1. Classification (NCBI taxonomy): domain Eukaryota; kingdom Viridiplantae; phylum Streptophyta; class Pinopsida; order Cupressales; family Cupressaceae; genus Cupressus; species Cupressus sempervirens. Next base: position 80,790,919 of record CM053787.1, on the reverse strand, counting down.
CGGACTACCATCCAAGAAGTTCATACGGTGCCAAAACAAGGCACAGGAAAGGTCGTACGGTGTCAACAAGATGGCTGTACAATGAAGGGGTAGTACACAAAGAGCCGTACAGTGGGTGTGTCAGAGTGATTGTACGAAAAAGTATGCTTCAGGTCATACGGTGGAATTAGCAGGCTGTACGGTACAAGCATTGCAGTATGGTATGTTGGAAGAGGAAAATCGTTCAGTAAGTACTTGAGTCGGAAGTGATAAAACCACAACTATGAAGGCAATCTCACTCATACATAATCACAACAATTTTAGATGAACTCCAGACAATAATAGAGACTTGAATCCTTTAATTAATATTTGCCAAAAGATGGTGCTCCGATTTGCCAGATCTGAGCAAAGTATTACAGGCGGCAGAATAGGGTGAGGGTTGAATCCCACCGAAACCGAAAAGACCAAATAGGGAAGATCTTTCACTTCCGAAATGGCGAACAACAAAGAATCCCAACAGGAATTCGTAGTACAAAAAAATAGTCCAAATTTTGCATAGCTAATGACTACTACAAGCCGTGCTTAAATACCCGTCGGGGAAAACCTTTCCGAGGGTGTAAAAAGATAGTTGACGATGACACAAACAATGGAAACAAAAACAAAAATGAGTCCAAGATATATTAAATCAATCGGCCCATTAACAATAGTTTGATTAATGATTTATTTTATAACAGGAACATTACAGTCCTCCCGTCCCAAATTTTGCTTGTCCTCAAGCAAATGCAATGTCGGGTGCTGGAAAATGTGCTCGCCCTCCCACGTCGCGTCGTCCAATGGCAAGTGTTTCCAACGCACCAAATATTCCTTCACTGTGCGGTTCCGCAGGGTCTTCTCACATACTTCGATGATCTCGATTGGTTCCAATATGAGCGTTCCTTCTTTATTGAGCGGCGGAAGGTCTATGGCTACCATGGCGTTTTCCTCCACGGCCTTCTTTAGGCATGAATCATGAAAGACGTTATGAATATGGCTTCCCTCCGGAAGTTCCAACTCATAAGCGACTTCACCAATGCGATGAACTACATGATAGGGGCCATAAAATCGTGGCTTCAATTTTTCTTTTCCCTTTTCCTTCAATGAGGATTGTCGATATGGCCAGAGCCTGAGATAAACCAAGTCCCCTACTTCGAAACTCCTCTCCATTCGGTGTTTATCGGCGTACATCTTTTGTTGATTCTGTGCCAGTTGTAAGCTTTCTTTCAGGTATCATAGGATGTCCTGACTCCTAACCCTCTTGAAGCCAGTCTGTCACCCTTGGTGCGCGACTGTCTCCCAACACTATGTTGATGAAGGAGAGGTGTTCATACCCATATAGAGCTTTGAATGGTGCCATCCCGATGGACATGTGATACGTTGTATTGTAACAATATTCTCCTAGGTGTATCCAATTGACCCACGCCCATTGTTGTGCCGAAACATAGTTTCAAAGGTAACCTTCAAGCCACTTGTTCACAATCTCCGTTTGTTTGTCTGTCTAAGGGTGGTAATTAGTACTTGGTGACAATTTTGTCCCTACCAATCGAAACAGTTTTGTCCATAAGTTACTAATGAATCACCCATCCCGATCACTGATAATGTTTCGGGGTAACCCGTGCAGACGAAAGACGTCTCTAAAAAACAGATTGGCAACTTGTGCGGCTTGAAAATCTAAGAGGATAGCGAAGAAATGCGTGTACTTTGTCAATCTGTCAACCATAATGAAAATACAATCCTTTCCGTTCACCTTGGGAAGTCCCATTATGAAGTCCATCGAGATACTTTCCCACTTATGTTATGGAATTGGCAGAGGTTGCAGTAACTCGGCGGGTAAAGTATGTTTGGATTTGTTCTACTGGCAGACCGCACACTCTCTTACATACTACAATACGTCTCCTTTAAGTCCTTTCCATGAAAACCTCTCATGGAGACTTTTGCAAATTTTGAGGAAGCCCAGGTGTCCTGCCAAGGGTGACTCGTGTACCTCCTTCAAGATTTTCTACTTCAATTTGGATTTTGGCGCTAAAAATATCCAACTCTTATAGTAAATGATGTCATCCACCACTTTGTACCGATCTTCTTGGATGTTGCCATCCATTAGCTCACAGGAAAATGTGTTTTTGGAATATTCTACTAACAAATGTGCCTTCCAGTCAGCTGAAATTTGGTTTAGTGAGCAGATGGCAAGTTTCCTAGACAAGGCATCTGCAACCACATTGTTCTTTCCTTTCACATATTCAATGTCAAAATCAAAAGCCTCCATCTTGCTTACCCATTGTTGTTGCCTCTCGTTCAAATCCTGTTGCTCCAGAAAATATCTCAAACTATTGTGATCCGTACAAACAACTTGGCACCCACCAGATACTGCCAAAACTTGGTTAGTGCATGTACGATGGCCAACGTCTCTTTGTTGTAGATTGAATATAAGCGTCTTGTTTGTGTAAGCTTCATGCTCTCATAAGCTATGGGGTGTATATCTTGCATCAGTACTACACCAATGCTTTCTCTAGACGTGTCGCACTCCAAAATGAATGGTCGAGTGAAATCAAGTAATGGAAGTACATGACAAGTGCCCATGCTTCTTTTGGCTTATCAAGTGAGTTGTGCCTTTTCATTCCACTGGAAAGACCCCTTTCTTGTTAGATTCGTTAAGGGTGCTCTGAGTTGAGAGAATCCTCTAACGAACCTCTGGTAATAACTGCATAGTCCGAAAAACCCTCGCAAATCCGTGAGTGATTTTGGGGGAGACCAATCAAGGATAGCCTGAATCTTCTCTTGATGAGCTTGAACTCCATATTTACTAACAACATGCCCCAGGTACAATATTTTTATCATACCAAATTCACACTTGGATTGCTTGGCGAACAAAGACTGCTCCTTCATGATCCTTAGGACTTCATCTAGATGCTTCAGGTGCTCCTCCCATGTCCTGCTATAAATAAGATCATTAAAAAATACTAGCAAGTACTTACACAACTGTTTGTTGAAGATGCAATTCATGCATGATTGGAATGTAACAGGTGCATTTGTTAATCCGAACGGCATGACCAGGAACTCATAATGTTCGTAGTGACAATGAAAGGTTGTCTTTTCCACATCTTCCTCCCTCATGCGGATCTTATGGTAACCAGAACGAAGATCTATTTTTCAAAAAATAGACTACGCAATGTAATTCATCCAGCAACTCATCTATCCTTGGAATGGGGTATCTATTCTTTATTGTTTTTTTGTTCAATGCCTAGTGGTCCACACACATGTGCACTGTCCCATTCTTTTTGACCAAAACCACTGACGACGCGAAGGGGCTAGAACTAGGATGGATCCATCCTTTGTCTAGCAATTTTTGAATCATCTTTTTGATCTCATCTTTGAATTTCTTGGGATGGTGATAAGGTGTGGTTATGACCAGCTTGGCTCTTGCTTCCAACTCAATAGTGTGTTCAAACCCTCGATGAGGCTGTATGTCAAGGGGAATGTCTATAAAAACTTTATCACGTTTACTTAAAATATTCTAGAGATCATCATCCTAGAGAGGTGTCCGTTGCCCTTTTATAGGTTCTGCTGAAACAAAACAATGTGCAGCCCAAGCAACATCATCATGCCGAAAAATTGCCTCCATCCGATGCACAGAAACTTCCTTCAAACCCTCATTTTCCATTCCGCAAAGAACAACCTTCTTTCCATCGACAACAAAAGTGAAATCCATCTATTTGAAGCTCTAAGTGTCTTCATCAAGTGTCTCCATCCATTGTGTGCCCAAAATAACCTCCATGTCATCAAGGTCCACTATGAAGAAATCCTCGATCACTATGTGATTTGCTATTGTGATACTTAGTTGAGGAACAAGGTGTGTGCAAGGCAGAAGAGTCCCTTCGACAACGTTGACCTGAAATCCTGTGTGTCTGTAGGTATACCTCTTCGCTTCACCAAAGATGAGTTTATAAAGTTTAGAGTGGCCCCACTATCAAGCATCATCATAACCCTTTGTCCTTGAAGGGTTCCGTGTACATGAAATACTATGCACCTCGGGCTACCGACTAGGGTGATAGTTCCTCTGTGCCATACCAATGCTGCAATTCTTTCCGTACAGTTCAAACTAATCATGTTGGTGTTGTCGTGATGTCGATTGTCCTCAGCAGGTATTTCTTCCTGTTCGTCCTCATCATCGAACACAACCTCAATGTAATGGATCTTTCCTTTTCGAAGGCATTTGTAGCCAGGTTCCCAAGGTCCCTTGCAATTGAAACATAGTTTCTTCCTTCGGAGCTCCTATCTGGTGGCTTCATCCAACGATGGCTTCTTGAGCGGAGGTTTATTATCTTTGTCTTTTGGAAACATCGATTGTTTGGAATGTGAGTAACTTTGCAAGGATGATGTCAATGACGATGCCATACTCTGTGTCTTCTTATCGTGCGGTTCCGCAGAGTCTTCTCACATACTTCAATGATCTCAGCTGTTCCAATATGAGCTTTTCTTCTTCATTGAGTGGTGGAAGGTCTGTGGCTATCATCTCGTTCTGCCCTACGACCTTTTTCAAGCATGAAACATGAAAGATGTTATGAATATGGCTTCCCTCTAGAAGTTCCAGATCGTAAGCGACTTCACCAATGTGACAGACTACGGGATAGGGGCCATAAAATTGTGACTTCAATTTTTCTTTTCCTTTTTCCTTCAATGAGGACTGTCGATATGGCTAAAGCCTAAGATAAACCAAGTCCCCTACTTCGAAACTCCTCTCCATTTGGTGTCTATCGGCGTACATCTTTTGTCAATTCTGTGCCCGTTGCAAGTTTTCTTTCAAGTAACGTACGATGTCCTATCCCTCCTAAAGCCAATCCTTCGCCCTTGGTGTGCAGCTGTCTCCCAACACTATGTCGATGAAGAAGAGGGGTCCGTACCCGTACAAAGCTTTGAATGGTGCCATCCCGATAGGCAGGTGATATGTGGTATTGTAACAATATTCTCCCAGGTGTATCCACTTGACCCACGCCCGTTGTTGTGCCGAGACATAGTTTTGAAGGTAACCTTCAAGCCACTTGTTCACAATCTCCATTTGTCCGTCTATTTGAGGGTGGTAACTAGTACTTGGTGACAATTTTGTCCCTGCCAATTGAAATAGTTCGTCTAGAAGATACTGATGAATCACCCATCCCGATCACTGACAACATTTCGAGTAACCCATGCAGACGAAACACTTCTCTAAAAAACAGATCGGCAACTTGTGCAGCCTAAAAATCTAAGGATGGCGAAGAAATGTGCGTACTTTGTCAATCTATCAATCACCACAAAAATACAATCCTTTTTGTTCACCTTGGGAAGCCCTGTTATGAAATCCATTGAGATACTTTCCCACTTATGTTTTGGAATTGGCAGAGGTTGCAGTAACCCGATAGGTAGAGTATGTTCGGACTTGTTATGCTAGCAAACCACACTCTCTTACATACTGCAATACGTCTCCTTTAAGTCCCTTCCATGAAAACCTCTCTCGGAGACTACTATAAGTTTTGAGGAAGCCCATGTGTCCTACCAAGGGTGAGTTGTGTACCTCCTTTAGGATTTTCTACTTCAATTTAAATTTTGACAGTAAAAATATTGGACTCTTATAGTAAATGATGTCATCCACCACTTTGTACCGATCATCCTTGGTGTGGCCATCCATTAGCTCACAAGAAAATGTGTTTTTGGAATATTCTACCAACAAATGTGCCTTCTAGTCAGCTGAAATCTAGTTTAGTGAGCAGATGGCAGGTTTCTTGGACAAGGCATCAGCAATCACATTGTTCTTTCCTTTCACATATTGAATGTCAAAATCAAAAACTTGAACCTTGCTTTCCCATTTTTGCTGCCTCTCGTTCAAGTCCCGTTGTTCTAGAAAATATCTCAAACCGTTGTGATCCGTACGGACGAAAAACTTGGCACCCACCAGATATTGCCGAAATTTGGTTAGTGCATGTATGATGGCCAACATTTCTTTGTCATAGATGGAATATAAGCGTTATGTTTGTGTAAGCTTCCTGCTCTCATAAGCTATGGGGTGTCTATCCTGCATCAATACTGCGCCAATGCCTTCTTCGGATGCGTCGCACTCCAGAATGAATGGTTGAGTGAAATCAGGTAATGCAAATACAGGACAAGTGCTCATTGCTTCTTTCAATTTTTCAAAAGTGACTTGTGCCTTTTCGTTCCACTGGAAAGACCCCTTCCTCGTCAGATCCGTTAAGGGTGCGCTGTGTTGGTTATCAAAATCATTGATTAGAAACCTATGAGCCTTGCCTACTCGATGCTAGGATATTTAATCAATTTTGGCCAACTTGACAGGATCAATCAAACTGATTTAAATCCTCCACGCTTTTGGCTCCACTAAACCAAGGCCTGTACACTTGATCCTGGACAGCAAAACTTAGATCCAAGATGTTTTATAGTGAATAGATAAAATGCAAAAACAACTTCCTCAAGTGGCAAGGTTTTAAGGAAAGCTTCTGGATTGCAACTGTTTAATATTACTCTTCAAAATTGGATTACTTTAGTAGATTTGAGAATTGCTGGAAAAAAAATTTCAAAATGAATTACCATGACAAATAGGATCAAACTCTTAAAGGAAAGAAGTTAAAGTGTTGCCAGCATATGGATTGAAAATCATGAGCAAATTAATGATCAGTGCCAAATTTTAATTGGGTAATAGAGTCAAATATATATTTCTCACATACAACTTTATGATATTGGTTATATAATATTTGTAAATGATTTAGTTATTACAATGCCTCAAATTGTTTCGCTTTTTCACTTATTTAAATCAGTCTATAATGTTTTAACCCTTTAATGGACAAAATAGATTCAAATAAAGAAAACAATAATATTTGTAATATTTGTATTTATCAAATTTAAATAGGAGCAAACAATTTGATCCATTTATCGTAATAATGAATTATAAACAAATAAATAATAAGATGATCACAAAGGACAAATTATATAAATTTTAACTCTAGAACAAATAAAACTCTTACTGATTTTATTGTTGGAAAGTATGTATTAAAGACACTCAGATTGCTGATGCTCTATTCAACACAACTTGATCTCAAACAATATCAAGGTTTATGCTCAAAAATTCTCAATCTCCACTTGCTTTGTTCAAACTTCAAAATCTCCCTTTGAAGAGATTTAATAACATGTATGCCTCCGAATATATAAAGTTCTTGTTTTTAAAAGCAATATGAATGGTTGATGAATCTGTTCGATTTGCCTTTATACATATTTATAAATAATGAAAAGGTGTCGGTTGCCTTATTAAGCATTGCAACCTTTCATAAATAAAAACTGCTCAATAATTAAATATGACTAAATGGCTATCTAATCACAACCGGCAATTAAATTTCTCCCATTATAATATTTGATGTGATATCTTTCATTCCCGTTGAAACCCCAAATGCTTTATTTCCTCTACGTCCTCAGATATGCACTTTGTGTTTAAACTTTCATCCAGATTCTCCTGCACGTGAAGACTCCCTCCATACATTTTTCTTGTCTTCTGACGGCTCCCCCTGCCACAAAAATACAGAGTTAAAACGATTCATATATGAATATATCACTCAGAACCATTTTCCTGATAAGTAAAAATATGTTTCTTCTTGCAAATGTCCATGGTGACCCCTAATATGTTTCCGGATGCTTGAATTGAATCTTTCTTGACTATGCCTCTAATCGTAGTTCATATGCATTCACGCCCCTTTTTCTTTCTAACTCGTTTTCCAACTACTCTCCTTGCCATCAAAGGATGTCGCTGCTGCAGAGGAGCAATTTTGATTTAAAAGATAGCACCGAACATGACTTTATATGCTGTCTTCAAAAAAATGACTCCCAGAAGCATTACCAACAATACTGAACCCTATCATCAACAGGCACTGCTTATTCTCCATACTGATGCTATGATGGTTGAACATGACAACAGAAAAGGAACGCAAAACATTAAAATCCAATACTCGGCTCCTTTGATTTTTATTAACCACGAAGCTAATATCCCTTGTATGATTCGCATCCTCTAAGCGCTTTGACATCATTAGGAGGTAATAGATGATATGGGTAAGGCTCACGATGCAACACTTTGTTTTTCAAAGACCTTCTGAGTTCATCCCGATGGCCTCCACACGCATGAGACTCTGGTTCAAAATCTATTTGGTCTTGTGATGGCTTCGAATTTCTACAAATGGTGTCTTCTAGTTTTATACGACCTTGTGCATGCTCAACACAAGAAAAAATTTTATCGCAATGAACAGGTCCTCCATTTCTTTGACTTAGGAAATTCATTGTGTATGTTGCTTTTTCTCACCAATTAGTTGTTGTCACTGCAATTCATATGATTGGGGTGTTGTTCTCTATAAGAAAGAATTATGGAGAATCTCGTATATTGTTTATAAGTCTAAAGCAAATGCATATAATATTCCTTCTCCTGGCATATTTTAAGACATTTAAAAATTGAGTTCTTCTTCAACGATATATTCAGACTCAATATCTTGTATCAGCTTCACTCTGTGCTTTTGTACTCTACTTGTATATGTCTTTTCTTCATGATATTGTCTTTGTACTAATCCTATATGCTTTGTCATGGTGCATGCTGTATAGCACTCTGCGTGGTAGTGCTCTATCCAAATAATCCTCAAACTCGGTGCTTCCGTTATAGGCATAGCTACATGATACTGTCCAAAACTTGATCACGAAAATATCCAGTTAGAGTATGCATTAATGCATGCTTGATTGCCCCAGCTTTGTATGTAGTCAGAAGGATACGGTAAAGAGTTGAGAGTGTCATTCCTTTGCGTGTATCAGAATATGTTTTTACAATCTTTTGTCAATCTCCAACCCTATCTCAAAAATGGAGACTAAAATTTTGCAGTCCATCATGCTAAGCTGAGAGAATCCTTTCACAAACCTCCGGTAATAACTACACAGTCCGAAAAATCCTCGTAAATCCGTGAGTGATTTTGGGTAGGTCAATCAAGGATAGCCTGAATCTTCTCCTGATGAACTTGAACTCCATATTTACTAACAAGATGCCCCGGGTACAATATTTGCCATGCCGAATTCACACTTGGATCGCTTGGCAAACAAAGACTGCTCCTCCATGATCCTTAGGACTTCATCCAGATGCTTCAAGTGCTCTTCCCATGTCCTGCTATAAATAAGATCATCAAAAAATACCAATAAGTACTTACACAATTGTTTGTTGAAGATGTGATTCATGCATGATTGGAATGTAGTAGGTGCCTTTGTCAATTCAAACGGCATGACCAGAAATTCATAATGCTCGTAGTGATAATGGAAGGCTGTCTTTTCTACGTCTTCCTCCCTCATGCGGATCTAATGGTATTGGAGATCTATTTTTGAAAAATAGACTACGCTATGTAATTCATCCAACAACTCATCTATCCTTGGAATGGGATATCTATTCTTTATTGTTTTTTATTTCAGTGCACAGTAGTCCACACACATGCACATCGTCCCATCTTTCTTCTTGACCAAAACTATTGATGATGTGAAGTGGCTAGAACTGGAACGGATCCATCCTTTCTCCAACAATTTCTGAATGGTCGTTTCAATCTCATCTTTGAATTTCTTGGGATGATGGTAGGGTGTGGTTATGACCGACTTGGCTCCAGCTTCCAACTCGATAGTACGTTCAAACCCTTGATGGGGCAGTATACCTGGAGGAATGTCAATGAAAACTTTATCGTGTTTACTCAAAATGTCCTAGAGATCATCATCCTGGGGAGGTGTCTGTTGCCTCCATCCGATGTGCAAAAACTTCCTTCGGACCTTCACTTTCCATTCCACAGAGAAAAACCTTCTTTCCATCGACAAAAAAAGTGAAGTCCATCCATTTGAAACTTTGAGTGTATTCATCAAGTGTCTCCATCCACTGTATGCCTAGAATAACCTCCATGTGATCAAGGTCCACTATGAAGAAATCCTCAATCACCGTGTGATTCGCCATTGTGATACTTAGCTGAAGAACAAGGTGTGTGCAGGGCAGAAGAGTCCCTCCGGCAACCTTGACCTAAAATCCTACGTGTGTCTCCATAAGTAGACCTCTTCGTTTCACCAGAGACGAGTTTATGAAATTTAGAGTGGCTCCACTATCCAACATCACCGTAACCCTTTGTCCTTTAAGGGTACCCCATACAAAAAAAACTGTGCACCTCAGGCTACCAACTAGGGCAATAGTTCCTCCGCACCGTACCAAACCTGCAATTATTTCCGTACAGTTCAAACTAACCATGTTGGTGTCGTCGTGATGTTGGTTGTCTTCAGCGATCGTTTCTTCTTGTTCATCCTCATCATCAGACACAATCTCAATGTAGCGTATTTTTCCTTTTCCGAGGCATCTGTGGCCAAGTTCCCAAGGTCCCTTGTAGTTGAAACATAATTTCTTTCTTCGGAGTTCCTGTCTGGTAGCTTTGTCCAATGACGGCTTCCTGGGCGAAGGTTTACTATCTTTGTCCCTCGGAAATGCCGGCAGTTTGGGGTGTAACTTTGAGAGGATGACATCGATGATGATGCCATGCTCCGTGCCTTCTTAATAGCCTCCAACAAGGTGGCAGGATTGAACCCTTTTACTTAATCTTTTAGTGGATCTGTTAGTCTATCCATGAAAAGCATTATTCGTCTTCTTTCAGAAATGTCTGTGACCAAAATAGAGAGTTTCTGAAATTCCACAATATACTAGTCAACTGATCCAGTTTGTCTCAACTGTGTCAAATCTTTGAAATTGAGTTCTGGATCTTTACCATCAAATTGATCTATCAATCTCTCAGTGAATTCCACGTAAGTATTTATTTGATCATGCCCCAGTGTGATGGTGTTGTGATGCCACCATTCATGCACAACTCCCTCCAACTGCAGTGCCACAAATTTGATTGTTGCTTCTTCTGGCATAGGATTCAGCTGGAAGTAAGTATCGGCCTTCATTACCCACGCTTGCTCAGATATGGATCCAGATCCGTCAAATGGGGACAAATTTACTTTACTCAACTTCCTCCTAAGATCATCGTTAGAATATCCTCTGTTTCCGCCTCCTGAATATCTCATTCTCAGATCCGCGTAGTCTTTATAGGATATATCTTCCTCAAAATTCGCATTGTTCCAGTCTTCTCTCAATTGTTCTTGCATCTCTTCAAAGGTTGGTTGTTTCCCTCCGTGCAGTGCCTCCATCCGTAGAGGAAAAGACGGCATGGAAGGTTGAGAGTGTTTTGGATGAGGGTCTGATTTACCCGACACTGAGTTCGCGCTGTGACCATTTTGTTCTCCAGATATTTTATTGTCTACCAACTTTTTGAGAGTTTCTTCCATGAGTCGCTGAGTATCAGTGATATGTGCTTGATTCTTGGCAAGTTCTCTCAATAGTGCCACAAGTTCGGCAGCTGTTAGTTTCGGTTCGACAGCCATTCTATCAACGGAATGTGTCCTCTTCCAGCTATAAACTCTCATTCACTGTCCACGGGCTAGCAAGATCAAAGCGCTGTGATACCACTGTAATGTTCCCATCCTCTGAGTTAAAACCAACAATAAAATAATTGTGTGTTCCCTACGGGAGAGTGTCGTACAGATGTCGTACGGCATAGGTATAAAGAATGGTTGCTCAGGATGTTCGTATGGGAGGCCACAGTGGCCATACGGTGGGGTGAAACAGCTCAAAGGTACGGTGAGAATGTGCAAGCCGAATGGTTGGAAAGGGGAGGCCATACGATGAGGATGGCTAGGCCATACGGTGGGAAATGGGCAGCTATACGGTAGAAATGGATGCAATATGGTGAACAATGGGGGCAGTACAGTGTGTTATGCAGGCCATATAGGGAACTAGGAGGTCGTATGATTTGCAGAACTGAGTTATAAGGAATGTTGCTAGTTGCGTGTGAAGTATGAACGAAAGATAGTTATACACCATAGACTATTAATTCCAAGTCTATGATACCAGACCAGACAAGAATAAGGATTTGAACATGAATCTCCTTTAATAATTAATTGCTGAAAGATGGTGCTCCAATTTGCTAGATCCGAGCGAAGTATTACATGCAACGGAATAGGGTGAGAGTTGAATCCCACCAAAACCACATGGGCCGAATAGGGAAGATCTTTCACTTCCAAAATGGCGAACAACAGAGAATCCCAAGTGGAATTCACAGTACAAAGAAATAATCCAAAAATGCATACCTAAAGACTACCTACAAGCCGTGCTTAAATACCCATCGAGGAAACTTTCCGAGGGTGTACAAAGATAGCCAACGGCGACACAACTACGGAAACAAAATAAAAATGGGTCCGAAATATATTAAATTAATCGGCCCAATAACAATAATTTGATAAATGATTTATTTTATAACGGGAACATTACAATTAGAAAAAGGGGACTACTTATCTAAATATGGGCATTGAAATGAATAGTGACTCTAATAAAGATGGGAAGCTATTATGCACCAAACTCAAAAAGGAGTTGTAAGTGTTGGAAATTCCCAATCTCTCTCCAATGAAATAACATTTAAGAATTTTTTTCAACTTATGATATCAAATGATGAGAAAAGATGCTTGGAGCCTTGGACTACTATAATATGAAAATCTGAATTTTGTATGCAAATTTAAAATCAAGAAAACTTGATTGGAAATAACATAATTAGATCCATCTGCTTATGATGCCAGAAATAAGTAGTATAACACAACCATTGAGGGACGTCAGGACATTGGGATGGGTGGAAAAGGGCTTCAATTTCGGTATGGTTAGGGGAGGGTGGAGAGATGGCAGCAGGGGATGGGGGTTGTTGTAATATACCATACATATAGTAGTTGAAATGCTAGTTATGAAATGATGTATAGTAGTATAACAACTAATAAATTACAATACCAAATACTTGAACAATAGCGAAATTGCAACATAACCAACAATATACTTGAACATTGAACATTAACATTGAAGTTTCCATTTTGAACACTAAATATCGAATATCAATTACTATTCAAAATTCAAATTATCGGCAAATAGAAGATTCTAATTTAAAATTATAACAGTGCAAGAAGTAAAATACTAAATACTAAATAGAAAACTTTCAAATGCCGAATACTACATACCTAACAACGAAGAATGGAACTTTCGCAGGACCTCAAGCCCTTAATGTCCTCTCTGAATGCCATCTTCATCAACCAAAATGGCGACTCTTTAGTTTGGGGAGATTCTTCAAGGGGCCTTTACTCTGTGGCCACCAGCTATCTATCCCTTGTGAGTAAAGAGGAGAAACCTATCTGGGCCAAAGCCTGGATTCCTGGGCTTACGCCTAAGATAAACATTTTCTTCTGGCGCCTCCTTCAAGATACAATCCTCACCCAGGATAATTTTGCCAAGAAAGGCCAAATCTTACCTAATAGATGCTGCCTCTGTAAGCAAGATCTAGAAACGCTTAATCATCTGTTCATCCACTGCCCCTTCTCCTCCAGGGTGTGGAGCCATCTGACTACTAACCTGGACTTCATCTGGTGCCCTCCAACTTACATCCAGGATTTCTTTAGTCAATGGAGAAGCCACCACCAAGGTTTGAATTCTCAGTTATTGAGCTCCTAGATCCTCCCACACTTTTGCTGGGGAATCTGGAAGGAGCGCAACAATAGGATATTCAGAGACAGAGAAGCCCCTGAGGTTATTATAGCTGAGAAAACCGAAAACCTTATGACAGAGAACTATGCCATAACCAAAGAAGGAGACATAAAGGTTGGAGGGAACAGTAAAGCCAGGAAAGAAGACAGGATCAAAAGAAGACAGGAGGCTATTTGGTCTTTTCCCCCTGAGAACTGGCATAAAGCCAATTTCGATGGGGAGGCCAAGGGGAATCCAGGTCCAGCTGGATGCGGAGGTATCATAAGAAACAGTTCAGGAGGTGGCATTGCTGCTATCTCTTCCCCTATTGGCCACCAAACCAATCATCTAGCTGAAGCCAGTGCTGCTAGGTTCACTGTTAAGTTGGCCCTGGCCTCAAGGATTGAGCAGCTGTGGCTTGAAGGTGACTCCTTAAATATAATAAATTGCTTTTTAGGAGTCACAAGACCCTCCTGGACCATCGAAAGCATTATTGAGGACCTAAAATCGGACTTAAGGAAATTTAAAAACTAACACGTCAGCCACGTTTATCGTGAAGCAAACACGGTCATTGACTGGTTCGCCAACGAAGCGATTGCTAGCAACTCGGTGATGACGTGGGGAAGCAACAATGACTTTCCGGCGGTGGTGACTGAGCTAATCCGAAAGGAGCAAATCCACGGCACCAACATAACGTCCTTTTAATGATGATAGGATTTGCAAAATCGTACTTCAAAAAGGAAATTGTTTGGAGTTATGCAGAACCCCCTCCGCTCCATAATCACGTGTATGGAAGACACAAGCTAAAGGAAGCCAGAAATAAACCCATAAACACGCGCAAAATTATTTTCGCTCTCAACGCCTTTTGCTACTGTGAACTCGGCAATACTAATAGTGGTTTAGGGTTAGTTAAGCTGAAAACTGCAATGGTGGGTGAAAGGATCAGAAGAGAGCCATGGGGCGAAGCGGAGAGATGGAAAGAGAAGAGGAAGGTCTGGAGAAAGCTTCATGGATTTGATGCAGAGGTTACTAAAGCTATGGTTGATTCCTGGTAAAATGGCAGGGTCAAAATTGATGGTGTTTCCCACCAAATCATTGAGGGTCTTAATGCGAAGGTGACTGGCTTTTCTCAGGATGGTTTGAACTTCTACAGGGACAAGAAGATGTCCACCAACGCTGTCAACGACTTTGTCAAGGATGATAAGGAGAAAAGCAAATTGGTCAAGATTGACACCTACTACAACATTGATTCCATCAAAAAGTTCCGGAGGTATGTTCTCAGGATTATCATTGAATATGTCACTCTTGACCCCAGGTTTGATAGAATCAGGACTCATCATTTTGTTCTGTTAAATCATTTTAAACACAAAGTGAAAATTTCTTTTCCTTTTTACATTTCACCTCCATGGCCAAGAATATAGAGGGGTTCAAGAAATGCCCTGTCAAAAATCCTGCCCTCCATGAGGGTCTCCTACTTCTGATTTATGAGTTGAGCAAAGCTACCCCTGTTACCCGTGATCCCCGCATCCCTAGCAAGAAGAGCCCCAGATGTCTTCCCCCTATCGCCCCCTCTCCTCATCCGAAGGAGGTGAAAGAGGCCAGTGATGATGATGTAGAGTCTGAGGAGGAGGAGGAGGAGATGCGGAAGGAAAGTGAGATGGAAGAAGATAAGGGGAGAGAAAATGACAAGGAGGTGGTGACCCCTATGGACCCCAAGGTTAACCCCAAGAAAAGAAAAGTGAACCAGGCCCTGCCCCAAGATCATCCAAGCGACCCTATTGATGTGCCCCCCAGCCCCACCCTACCTAATTCACCTTAGGAGGTTTCCATTTCGCCCCCGGAGGAGATAATTGAAATCATCGTTGAAAAAGGGAGGGAGGTAATCAGAAAGAACAAGAGGAGGGCCTGGAGGAACTTCTATGGGGACAAGGTCAGTTTGGGTATTGTTAGAGAACCTGCTAAAATCCAGGTGCTGGAGGACCTTGACAAAAGTACCCACTATGACGAGCTCATTGACCCGGCTCTTTTGGTTATCTCTGACAATGTGCGAAAAAATGGCTTCAACTTCCTGAACAATGCAAAGAACAGCCTGATTGACAACTTTTGTTCCATCAAATGGCTTTTTCAAGAAATTGAGGCTCTGAAGGACAAGAGCAACCAGCCCAACAACCAAGATTCTGACAAGGACCAAGAAGCCAGAGGAAGCAAGGACCAGGTGGGTAGCCAAGAGAAAGACAAAGGCCAGGTCTCCAGAGACCATCAGGATGACAGACTCACCCAGCTTGAGCAGAAGGTCCAAAGGCTGGATTCTGCCCACCAGATAATCACCAAACAGATAGTGGACACCCTTCACACCTTGAATGAGAATATTGTCAATCTGCGAGACTATTTGACTACAACTGGCCTTGAAAGGGATGTGGAGCAAAACACAGAGCAAGGATTCAACTGGGATGAATTTCAGAAAGAGGCCAGTGACCAGGTGAATCAGGGGAACTAGATGAACACTCCTACCAGGATTCAGGAGGGTGCGGCCAGTCAGAAGGACAATGATGCTGCAGAAACCCTGCAGGCCATGGACACGAATGGCCACTAGCCTGTTCACCTGGCTTTTCTTTTCTGTCTCTGGCCTTTGTACTTTGGCCTCGGGCCTTCTTTTGTCTCCGGCCTTTTGTGGCAGTTTTTTGTTTATTTAGTTTGTTTCATCTCGCTCTTTTTGCTGTAAAAATTTGAGTTTCAGAATCCCTGTAAAACTTGTTTTACCCAATGAAAAACAACGAAGAATGGAACACTGCATATCAATTTTAAAATTAGAAATTAGAAATTTCAAATTATAAAGACAATTACAATGAGTAGCATGATAATATGATAACAAAACAAGTACAAAGCACGATAATATGATAGCAGACTCAATCTAATGATAGCAGCTCTAAAGACCCTGATGATCAAGATGGATAAAATGAGGCTCTTGAAGAAAAAATCTTTGATGATTGAGATTATGAAATTCTTCTACATTAAGAGGGAGTATGACACTTCTTCTAAAGCAACGCAAGAGCTTAGAAGATTGATTCTCAGAGGGAGTCTAGAAATACATGTGTATGAGTGCATGGTTTTGATGGGCCTACTCCTATGTATATCATGAGGAAGTGAGGAATTATCACAAGAAAATTAGATATTAGATTCAGAGTGAGTCTGACAAGAGTCCTTGGGGAAGAGAGCCTCTAAGGTAATAACTATTGGACCTGACTTCCTAGGATCATTGTTCAAAGGGAGAATTTTTTGAGGTGCAATCCTTTTTGAATGATATTTTCTCTATGAAGAGAAGTTCTAAGTGAAACTCCTTGTAATGCATTCTTCTTCGTGAGAGAAAATTATGGTGAAAGCCTTTGTTCCATCCTCTGACTGGGTTCATGGAGGTTATTATTTCACATATGATATGTGATGAAAGGTGACAATCTTTCATTGACATATATAAACAAAATGTAACCATTGTAAGGTGACAATCTTATAAATGGTAGACCTCTTATCATGAGAAACTTCATTAAGTTATTGTCCCATGGTGCTAGAGGTCATGATAATGAATGTATCAACTAGAAGGTAACCATTGTAAGATGACGACCTTATCAATAGTTTGACCTATCTACTAGATACACTACATTAACTTGTAGCACCTAAATGTATTGGATGTCTAGGAGCAATTGTTATCATGGTTCTTTGGGCCAAATTTTGCCGGACACCATGATAACCAACTTTTCATGGTTCTTTGGGCCGGATCTTGCTGGACACCATGACATAGTTACTATTTTAGACCACACTTAAGGTGGTGTTTAAGCTATATTAAAGTTATAGAAATTGTTTAAATTGTGTGTTATGAAAGGTGTGAACTTTAGTCTCATAGTGAATTCAATATCATACTGAGATGATATCTCTTCATATACTTGAAAGCATAATGTGTTCTACAAATCCTCCCTAGCTAAGAGGGAGTGTTAAAGTTGTTGCTTCAGTGGGATTGATTCAGTCTGATATGAATTATTGTTATTGGTGATCATCATTTCCTATATATACTTATGCATGTTAATAATATATATTATTGTATATAATATATGTATATATTATAATGTATATATATATATTATAGTATAGTATATTTATATATATATTATATATTGTTATACATATTATATTATATTTATGGTTATTTATATTACTAATATATTAATATGTTATCTAGTGATGATTAACCGTAGAGACATGTCTCATCCTTTCTTATTTATAAGCCTTCATTTGCATTTGGAACACAATCAATACAACGGCAATTGTTAGTACATCTGCAGTGATCCTAATAAACAACACTTGCACAGGTCTAATACAAATATTATGCCAATCAAATGCCCAGCAATTGCAGAGACGAAGAAATGCTCAACAGAAAATATAAATAGCAGCATTCTAAATGCTGGATTGGCAGCGAAAGATAGTGGGTAGATTTTAATCTCTAGCATATCAAAGGTCTGTATTACATTGTCGAAAGCTACAGGTCTGCATCAGGGAAAATCAATGAGGAATATCTATTTAGTTTTCTAATCTGGAGCATGTTGAAAACTATTAATATCAAGACCACGCCCAGGACTCCTTGCTTCTCTTCCTTTCACGCCAACACAAGGTAAGATGTCCCAAGCCTTCTAATAATAGACCAAGAAGGGATCACGCCTAGACACAGTTAAAAAGTGCTCAAGAAAAGAGTTTGAACCCTCACATCTTCTAATGAAGCCCTTATTATCACAGTCAATCAGCACTAAGTTTGTATACCCAGCTGGAAATGGAAATCACTTAGTATGACAAGCCCCCGCACCTTCCAAAACATATTTCAACCTTCTCTTGAGGATATTAATCAAAAGCAGTGAATGATACTTTCAGATTATTCTTCTACAACTAGCAAATAAAGAAAAACAACTCCCAAATTTTATTGAAGTTGAAACATAGGTGCATCTAGCTGCAAAGAATGTGCTCTCCAATGCAAGTTATTCACTCAAACAACATTACTTCAACTAAATCTTAATCGCCCAGCAAAGTCTAGATTATGGTGTCCACCTATGCAAGCTAAAAACCTTCAATCACAACCACAATACTTGAAATTGATCTTTAATATAAACTTCACAAACTTCCCAACTTCAATCTTTGAATCCACATGAAAAACTTGAGTGGTTTCTGCTACTATCAGCTAAGGAGGAATCAGCTAAGGAGGAATCTTTCACTCAATCAGAGAACATAGAATAAATTACATAACCAAATGAGTTTTCAACCACCTTTTTATAAGCTTTTTCAAGAACTTCTTCGAAAACTCAAATAAAATCACTTTATTAATTTAATAATAAGCCTTATATCTACAAAAGGTGATTTAATTCATTTTTAAAACATTCTTGGCACTTAAAGTCACTTGATAAGTAGGAGATATTTCCCACAGCAAGTCAAATTATGATATTTCTATTAGGATTTAATTGTGTAGTTTTTGAATCAAACTCATTGACTCATTAAAATGAATCAATGAGTTTGAATCAAAAACTACATGGTTGAATCCTGATAGCAATAGCATAACTTAAATTCACTTTTCAAAGTCCCACATTTTAAAAATTTCATCCAAGTTTCAATAAGCTATAACACTAAGGTATTCGTTCAAATGTTTTCGTTAAATTCATTTAGTATAGCCCAATATTACACCCAAGCTATGGAAATAGTCAAACTGCATCAGAATCAAAAGTTGACTGTGGATGTGATATCAATGATGAATAATGACAATTTGACCTGACCAGGTGACTTACTATAAATAGACCTCTCCAAGAATCTTGGAGCACATGTCAAAAGTTAGAAATGACATTGTTGAGTGTCAAATTGTTAGAAAGTAAAGTCCACCAAGATAAATGAGAGAGGGGGCTAAATCAGTTATGTAATTCTCTATAACTTTATTAATTCTAAAACATGTAAACAATAGATGCAACAACCATAGAAAGATAACCATGCACAATAACACTAAATATGTTAACTAGGGAAACCTTTGATCAAAGGGAAAACCCTGATGGGGATGGTACCCACAAAATGATGTACTACTATAAAAGTTCCATGTGAAAGGATAGACTTTGTTAGGAGCCAATGAAACACAATCAGTAAATGAGTCCCTGTTAAGAGACTTTGAATCCTTGCTAGGAGATTCCAACTCTATTAGGAGTTGTGCCAACCTGTTAGGAGTTGAAGCAAGGACAACTGAACCCACTGTCCAAACAGCCTCAAAAGCAGTCTTCACATGAAAATCTTTTGGATAAGCATATCCATGATCTTTGAACTCACTAAACAGCAACACCTTTGCCAATACAATTCCTTTGAAGCTCACAGTATATCTTCAACATCGATCTCTACTCTAATTAAATGCAATTTCGCATCCAAGTTCGCATAACCAACAAAATGATCTCACTAATGCTTACAACCAATGAAACAATCTTTCCTTTATACCAAGTCCCAAAACAGATATTTTGTTAGCATGAATGCATATGTTATTACTTTCGGGGAGTAACCTAAGCATCGGAGAGCATGTAGCATGATTGACATGTTGCTGTAATTGTGTTTTTCATTGAAGACAACATAGTATTGTTTCTGTGAAGACTGGCAGAGTAGCAGACAGAGATTGTGGTTGTACGGATAGAGGATTGATGTTCACATAAAGCGCGATTAAGGACATGTTCTACACTGTGTCCTGATGACAAGGTTGAGCGTGCATAAAGTAAGTCGAAGACGTACAGAAGATGTCTTAGATTTACAAAGACAGAGTACTTGATAAGCAGTTTCTGATGATTGGATTATATCTCCTAACAAAGATAGAATCAGGATATGCGAAGTTATATAGAGACAAAGGACAATCGTATGATGACCTCAGCGAGTGTGCAAGGTCTAGAGTTGAACATGTGAGAAGTTCCTAAGATTGTGAACCGAAAGTGTTGTATGATTGCGAAATAATTAATTATCTTATTGTGGTCCTATTATAATTAATTGGGAAAGCCTTAAGACCGACTCAAGGAATTGTTTTGAAGACTTGGTATAAAGGAAAGATGTTTTCCTTGTTTGAGAATAAGCATCAAGTGCAAAGTGTGTGAACATAAGAAAAGTGTTTGGTAAATGCGAGTAAGCAATCCAAGGGATTTATTGAATGCGAAGTTGGTGATCTAGTATTGAGATCAGAAGAAGCAAAGCAATCTGGTTGACAAGATAGAGGAAGAGGAAGTACAAGTACAGTTCATTTCTATTATTATGCAAGGAATAGTACAGAGACCATTTAGACAATGGGTTCATTGATCTTTCCCTTGAAGTTGTTTGGATAGTGGGTCCATCTGCTTTCCACAACTCCTAATAGGGTTAGAATCTCCTAACAGGGATTCAAAGTCTCCTAACAAGGACTGATATGTACTGAATGTATTTCATAGACTCCTAATAGGGTCCATCCTCTAACAAGGAATATATATATTAGTACATCATTTTGTGGGTACATCCCCACTGAGGTTTTCCCTTTGATCAAAGGTTTCCCTAGTTAACATATCTAGTGTTATTGTGTATAAGAATCTTGTTATGGTTGTTGATTATATTGCTTATATGGTTAAGGATTAATAAAGTTAATAATTGTGATAATAGTTAGATAACTGATTCAACACCCCCCCCGACCCCCCACTTCTCAATTATATTGGTGGACTATATATTCTAACAATTGGTTTCAGAGCCTCAGGTCATTGAAGAGAAAGCTTAACAGCTTTGGGAGATCAATGGCGAGTCACTTCAAAAAAGATAGTCCTAAGTTTAATGGGGTTAACTATGACAGCTGGAAGCAAAAAATGAAGACTCATTTGCTATATATTGGTCCAGTTTATTGGCTTTTGACAAAGAGTGATAAAGAAATTGTGAAAGAAAAGAAGCTTGAAGAATGCAGTGAAGCAGAAAGAGATTTTTTCATGTGCAATATGAGAGCCAGAGAAGCCTTACTATCAGCTCTTCATGAAAATGAATACAATCAAGTAAAATCACTAGTCACATCTCATAAGATTTGGAAAGCTTTAGAATCTACTTTTGAAGGAGATAATCATACAAAAAGAGTAAGATTACAGAATTGGATATGCTTGTTTCAAGATGCTAAGATGTTGGAAGATGAATCTTGTTGTTCTGCATTTTGTCACCACAAAATATAGGTAACAGTACGAAACTTTTTCAAACTAGTTTCGCATTTCTCGAAGATGAATTTGTTATTCAATTGCCTAATGTTGATTGATCAATCAACTCCAATTCGTATATCAAATTCTTTTACTAAAGGCTTTCGTCAAGTCCTTTTTCATTTTTCTATCTGTCGAGAGCCTATGCTTGATTTTTGAGGCTTTCATCGTCATTTTCTTTGCTTTTGAGTGTGTGTTTGTTTGTTTTTAGTCCTTTGGTCTTGCTTAAGTCATGGTTTTTGGTTTCCCTTTCAATTTGATCTAATCTAGAGCTTAATCGAAGTTGTCAGTCAAAAGATATGGTCATTTTACTGTCCAAAAAGTGGATCCTTTTGATGCAATAGCACAAATTAAATATATCATGTTATATTTTTAATTTGACATTCACTTTTTGAAAAATATAACTTAAATTCACTTTATGTTATGTTTTCTAAGTTACTTTACCATTTAAATTTTCACTTAAAGTAACTACAGTGCACTTTATGTTATATTTTTTTGTTGAGTTTTCTTTTTGATTTTTCACTTAAGTGACTATATTAACTATATAGTTCAATTTAACTTTTGGCATTTAAATCAAATGCTCTAGTAAATATTACTTTTAAAATGATATTTACATGTTATATTGTTAAAATGATATGTAAATATGATTTGTCTCACTTAAGTAATATTTTAATGAAATTAAATTGACATGTGTTTATTAAATCACTTTAAGTTATCAAAAGTGGACCTTTTATATGTCATTACATGTAAAATTCATCAAAAATGGACCTTTTTCATTCCATTACATGTAAAATTCAACTTAGAAGCATAAAGTCATCAAAAGTGGACATTTTTTATGTCGTTGAATAAAAGCTCACTTAAAATGTGCAATGACATAAGAAAGATGAGCTTTATAACTTAAGTATGCTATTGCACCCAAAATGTGATCTTTCACTTAAAACATCCATTCACCTCCAAAAGGTGAGTTTTCAAGCTAAAGACATGTTTTAAAATATGCAATGACCACCAAAAGGTATGTTTTGCATCTTGGAGAGTTTTTAAAACATGCTTGCACTCCGAAAAGATGCGTTTTGCATTATGGGAAGTTTTCAAAATATGCATTGGTCACCAAAAGGTGTGTTTTGCACTAAAAGCTCATGTTCATACCCTTCTAAAACCCATTTTGGAGAAAACACGTGTAAAGAGCCCTCAAAAACCCGTTTTCGAAGATTGTGATTGATTTCCTTCATGGTTTCTCTTGAAATCTTCTCCAATGGGGTCGTTTTTGCCTATCCATGGGTTTTCAAACAATTAAAATATAATTTTCTTGCTAAAAAACATGATTTTTAACTCCTTCCAAGGGCACATTTTTAAAGAAATCATCAAAAATCATCATTTTTGGCTCACGTTTTGGCCAAAGGAGGAATCGATTTGGCATTTTTTATGGTTCTCATTGCATCTTATCTCACGTTTTGGTGTTTGAGAGCCAAAACGATTTCATTCCATACCTTGAAGAATTACGTTTTTTGAGAAAAACGTCCCATATGCATGTGTTTGTTAAAAACATTGGGATTTTGAGCTATTTTAGGACACGTTTTTTCCATTGGCAATTAAAAATGCCTCTTTTGCTGCCTTGTACAGATTCTCCTTACAAAGT
Organism: Cupressus sempervirens; assembly: GCA_028749045.1. Lineage (NCBI taxonomy): Eukaryota > Viridiplantae > Streptophyta > Pinopsida > Cupressales > Cupressaceae > Cupressus > Cupressus sempervirens. The sequence goes on along the minus strand of CM053787.1, from coordinate 80,767,422 downwards.
TTGAAAGGATCTAAGATTTTTGAAGAAATTTTCAATATTGGAGCTTTTCCCTCCATCATTCTTGGCACTTAATCATCATGTAAGTGGACATATTCTTTCTTGCTATTTAATTTGTGTTTATCTTACTGATTTTATGCACATTTTTTCTTGATGATTGCCACTTGTTGAAATTGATGCCATGGAAAGTGTATTTTTCCATTAAAAATGAAGAAATGGTTCATTTTCATATTTTTGGTTTTTCCCCAAACTCCAAATTCGAAATTGCATATTGAAGTGCTTTGCTTGTTGACACATTTAAGTCATTTGCCAAAGGTACTTTTTTTTTTTTGAAATTTTTATGTTTTGTGTACTTGCTTTCCGGTTTTCTTCACTTTGGAGAAGTTACAAGTTATTTTCCAAGGACTTGTTCATCTTTCATTTCATGCAAAAGCATCATCACATTCCATTTCCATTTTTCATGTCACAACACTTTGCATCTCATTCATCAAATGTGATTACATGTTTTCCATCTCATTCACCATCTGCGCATGCATGTAATCTCATTTTCCACTTCCATTTTCACTCATCTCACTTTCGACATCCGCTTTCACAACATGATTACATGAAAAGCCTTACGTGTAATTGCATCTCCAAAACCCGTTTTTTACTTAGTCACTTTTTGAAAAGTAAAAAATGTCATATGCATGTTTTCCCATGTACTTTGACTTCGCCTTTTCACCAAAGACGACCATAAAGTTCATTTTCCCTCAAGCTTCATTCCATTTTCATCTCTCCATATGCACTCATGCCTCCATGAGCAAATACATATTTTTCCATTTTCCGCGTCTTTCCATGCTTTGCATCTCATCTCACTTTCCATCCCTCATTACATGTTGCACTTACATGTAATCATTAACATCTTGAAAACCATAAGTCACATTTTTTTAAATCAGCGACCTTCATTTGCACGCATTCCCATGTGTTCCACCTTCACACATATCCACTTCCATAATATTTCATTCTACATTCCATTTTCATTTCATATTCCATTTTCATTCACATTTCATCTCCATTCACTGCATATGTATATGATTTCTCTTTTGAAATCATCTCATTGGATCTCCTAAGTTTCAAATCCGTATTCGAACCTTTGCTGCTGATCTAGAATCAACTTGTATGGTGATTTTCTCTGATGACGTGTTTATGTTTTGGGATTTTTCTCTTGTAGCACAAGCGCAAGAGATGCCCTCACCATCTAAATCTAAGGGCAAGATGAAATATCAATTTGATAAAGAGTTAGCTCATGCAGCTCCATCATCAGTCGTATCTATTCTTGACAACGTGTTGGACACGAAAATTGGACACGTGGACATGGCTGATTTTCTGCAAAGAGTAGAAAATGTTGTTAGTCATGAGATGAAGTGCATCAAGAGAAGTCATATTCACTTGGTATCTGCATTTCCCATGGCTTCCATGGAACCTGAGTTCGTTCTTGGATGTGCCAAATGCTTCAGCCCTAAATAAAAAACAATCAAGGATGTTGATGGTAGGGTTGTTATTAGTCTTGATCCAGAAGTCATCGAGCGAATCTTCAAAGTGCCACATAATGCAAAGTGTGTAGATCTGACCAAAGAATTATCTCTAGAAATCTGGAATGAGAAGGGAGATTATCAAACATATGTAAATCAACACTGGTTGGATAATAAGAGGACTAATTTCTCGAGATGGCCAAAGACCATTCACAGGTCTAACTTCAAGCAAGAGTACAAAGACCTTATTATTCTTCTCAGCAAGGTTTGTGGCCTTAAAGATTCCATCGATTTTGAACCATGGATGTAAAAATTCATCTTTCAAATCATGCAGAATAAGCAACACATATTTTGGGGAGAACTAATTAGCACTGCACTCTGCCAGCAGTTGCTCAACGCAGGGACTTCGATGCCCTTTTACATGAATTCCTACCTTGTAGACATTGCTTCTGCCATGGAAACTTTCTCTAGGCTTTCAACCAAAGGAGATCATCTACAGATTCCAGTTTGGGATTACTATGATCATATCACTTTGGCTAATAGTAAATTCCATTACAGAAGAGTCCAAGATGCTTTCTTTGGGCATTTCTGGTGCTTGTTTGATAGACATTTATCCATCAAAAGAGTATGTAATGAAGCTAGGGAGAAGGTAAATCAGTACTGTTGTATCTTTATCTAGTTTCCAACTTTTACATACTTGAGAGTTGGATACTTTAAAGGTCAATCATATACCTTGCCTAGGTATGCTACTGATAAGATCATCTTGATGAAGTTAGCTAAACAACTTATGGAAGTGTAGTCTGATCAGCATACTTTGCACAGGCCTAGTTTTGCTATTTCTTCTGCCAAACCCTTGGCAATTGGTAACTATTCAATCAATTTTGTACATAAAGAAAAAAATATGGAAGCAAAATTGCAATTGATCACTTTGAAGAAGTTCAAAGCTAGATTTGACTTTGATTATCGAGAAATTAATTTTCAAATGAAGAAGGCTTTCACACATGTTCATTGCATCGAGGATGTCTAGATTGATATTAGAATAGAGCTGGGTATAATGAAGATGGACTACTGTAGATTAACTTTACAGTAGATAATCAATCTTAACATGCTGGAGATCCCTTCAGATTTCCAAATTGAAGATGTCGGTGACATTCTTGATCCGGAATTTCATCAGGTCGGTTTCAATAAAAGGTGTCATTTTTCCATTCAATGGCAGCAAAAAGAAGGTACATCTATCCTGAATAGATTTCAATCCATTTTGGTAAACACCAACAAGTGGCTGAAAATTAAAGGCCTAAAAAGAGTTAATCCTAAGTTGGGTTTGGATAGTGGAAGCTTTGGCCCTCTTGGAAGGAATTCACAGCTGAAAATTACAGGGAAAGATGGTGCTTCCTCTTCTGATGTGAAGAGTTCCCTAAAATTCAAGTTAAAGGGCAGAAAGGGATCTAAGTCATCTCAGATCTCTGAACCAATTCAAGAATCGGAGGAAGAATCTTAAGAGGAATTGGAGACAGAATAAGACGAAGAAGATGAGGAGGAAGAAGGGGATGTCATGATCATATCTCCCCAAAGACCTACACAAATTCATGCACCATCCATGCATGAAGCACCTTTTTCGGATGAGATAGATGATGATGTGGATTCATTTTCCACTGTTTTCACACCTTCTATTCTAGTTTCAGAAGTCAACAAATGGGCTCTTCCTATTTCTTCAGTTGTTCCTCTCGTTTTGGCAAATGAACAATATGAGCATTTGGGAAGTGTGTTTAAGGATTTTCCAACTCTTACGAATGGTCAAGTTTCCCAACTTGATACATCTTTGACGGGTTTTGAGCTTTTCATGATAGAAACCTCTCATCATGCTCCTATGAATTCAGCTGTGCAGATTGAATCTTGTTCAGTTACAATAGAGATACAATTAGGATCAATGCCAATGGTTTTCGTTGTACCTGCTTGTACAGATGAAAGTTTCAGCTTGCCTGCATGGTTAAGCAGGATCACAATGAAGACAAGAAAAGTAGTTGTCCCTTCGGATAACCTTCCTGTCAAGAAAACTAAGTGCAAATCTTTGAAAGATAAGATTGTTTCAAGGATCTTAGTGGATTCAAATAAAACCAAGTTCGTAGAAGTTGTTGAGCCACTGGTGGACAAACCTGTTGAAGAACTTATCCATTCTAATTACATGTTCACTAAGGTAGAAATCGGGAAGTAGTCACATTTGAGTTGCTTGTAAGATGCTCAAGATGCATTAGCTAATGTATCAAAAAGCAATCATAAATTATGGGAGAAGAAGAATCAACTCAAATAGGAGGTTACTCATTTGAATGAGGTTATTCGGCAATAGTCTTCTCAAAGTGTTGTTATTGTGTCTCAAACGTCTAAGGAAAGAAAGTTGATTGAAGCCACCAAGTCTTGGATAGGGGAAGTCATCTTTGAAGGAGTTCAAGCCATTACAGAAACATTTGCAGTTCTTAGGCGTGCCAAAGAGATGAATGAAATGGAACTAAATTTGATTTCTTTTTTGACTCGAGAAGTCGATGATTTGAAGGAGATTCTCAATGACTAGGATGAGGTTGCAAAATTTGATCTAGATGCCTTGGTCTTGTGTGACATTCTTCCATCATGTGAAATGTTCTTCAAATTTCAAGGTCTTATGGGCTACAAAGAGGAAACATTGAGGAAGTTGATTACAAAGTTGTATGCAACCCTTGGAGATTGTCAAGCAGTAGAAACAGGTATCACTTATGATTTGGAACAAATGGGATGCCAGGTTCTTGATGAATGTGGTAATTGATTGCAGTTGAGAGGGCAAGTTCAGAATATACAATCAGAATCAATGCTGATTTAGATTTGGTTCTCACACGATGAACAAGTTTGTCCTGTATAAATCCCCGATAAAACACTTGCTAGATTCTCTGGCAATAAATTCCAAGGTTGTACTATCAACATATGCAGATACAGTAAGGATAGAAGCTATATCGAAGACAACGGAGATTTCTAATTTTACAGTGCATGATGTTATCATCAAGTTCAATAGTTTTGTTTTTATTTCTGTTTGTAGATCTTAGAGGATGCATTGCATGAAAATATGTAATTACATGTAATATGAATTGCATGTGCATGAAAAGATGTAATGCGAGTTACATGTGCAGTTGCATGTAACCCAATAATTTCTCTCTTAGTTAGACTAGGTCAAAATTGGTTGAGTTGCTACTGTTAGAATTTGAAAAGATTAATAACCCAGAAAACTAGTGCAAAGAGTAAATATCTAAACTATGAATGCAAATGATACAAAATCAAAATAGCAACACAGAGTTAGTCTCCAAGAGAGTAATGCAAATGCTAGAAGCAAAATAGCATTAAGAGGATGTAAAAACAAGAGATGCAAATACAAGCCAGGTAGCATGCTTATATAGGCTAGGAAGAGGGAGGAGGTGGTAACACCAACCAATGAGGAGCAACCATCTATCGGAATAAAGATAGCAAAGTATCTTCCCAAGATAGCTAATGGACGCTCACATGTAGGAAGGTGACACCTCACAACCATTCACCTAATAAGACATGCTTTATTAACCTAAGCGAGATTATTAAAAGTGTAGGAAAAACTTAGCAAAATAAGAAAAATAAAAAACTACACTAACACCCCCCCATAAGCGAAGCTTAGGTGGATGTAGAAATGGGTCCCGGCAAGTCAAGCCTGATGAGGTACCCATGTACATAAAATTCCCCCAAAAGAGAGAGAAAAGAGACTCCCCAAAGAAAATTAGGACTCCAAGTGAGAGGAAGCGGCCCCCCCAAAAGATGAAGCATCCCATACCCCCAGCAAAGCTTGCAAATTTTGTCTGGTAGATCCACTTACATCTAACATTTTTTCTTCCCTTAGGAAAAGGGACAAGATCCCAAGTGTGGTTCCTCATCAAGGAACTATACTCTTCCTGCATAGCTGTATCCCACTCAGAAATACTAGAAGCCTCATGGAAGGACTATGGATTTGAGGCAGTAGCAATGAAGATATGCAGAGCATCCTGAAATTGTGAACGAGTCTGCTTGGTGTCTGATGGATCCCCAACCCAATCACCTGCAAACTGCAAGGTCTGTCTAGCGCAAAGTGGACCAGAAGATGGAGAATCTAGAGGAGAATCATCAACCTGTGAATGATGACTAGGAGAGGAAGGAGGTGAGTCCTTTGAATCACTCTCTGCATCAAAAGTGGAAGTAGAAGACTGCTCAAGTGAATCTGACCCATTAGAAGATCTATCATGTATTCCAAGTGACTCCAATGTCAAAGTAGATGGCAACCCTGTGACCATGCTCTGCTGGTTAAGCTGATGCAAGTAGTGGAAGTTAAGATGGCCAAACTGCTCATGCCATAATCTGCTCACATCATTAGAGTGAGTGAGTGAAACAGTCAAAGGAGGATCAGGAACAAAGTGAGAAAACATATAGAGTCATGCTGATGATCTGCTCTCCCAACTACAACTGTAGAATCATTGTGCAACTCACGTATCTCCACTGAATCAGGAGTGAACTCAACCCGCTTGCCTAAACCTGTGTGAGTGATCTGGTGTACCGATAGGAGATTAGTTGACAATGAGGGTACACAAAGAACATCATGGAATGTGCCATCCCCCACATCAACAGACCCTCTCCCACACACTTCAACAAGAGTGTTATCACCCATCAAAATAGAAGGCATAGTACACGGCTCCAAGGATGCAAGTTCTTCCTTAGATGAAGCCATGTGGTGTGAAGCACCCGAATCAAGAACCCAAGTGGATGGTGAGGAAACAACTGCAAAAAAGGCCTTGCCCTTTCCTTTCCCCTTGCTGTTTTCTTTTTCCTTGTTAGACCCTTCATTAGAACTTTGTTTGATAGACTCAGGAACACTGATATTATTCTTCTCAAGAATGTATGTCAAGTGATCAAGTTGTTTCTGCAAACATTTATGTTCATCATGACCAGGTCTTTCACAATAGGCACATTTGACCTTTTCTTTCTTAGGCTTATCGCCCTTGGAAGATGGTGTATCAATAGTTGCTTTTGAAGAAATCGATATCTGATCCTTCTTCTCCCCGCTATTCTTTTGTTTCTTGTCCTTACTATTGTTGTTACTACTTTGTCCTTGTTGTTCTTTTGTGCCTTGATTGGCAGCCAGGCATGTGACTTAGAGGACTTAAGAGTGCCCATCTGGATTAGCTTGTCCTGTTCTCGAGTGAGATTGACAGCAAAATCATCGAAAGATGGCATGGTGAATTGAGTACCAAGTGCACCCTTAGTAGCATAGAAGGTAGAGACAAACACAGAATATTCTGAACTCAGCTTAGAGAGAATACTAAGAATCAGTTGTTCATCTTTTTTTTCAATTCCACATTGTTTTAACTGCAGCCTTAGTGATTTTAATTTGGTGAAGAAATCTTGGATTGTGTTGAAATTTCTTGGACTTAAACTAATTAATTCATTTTCCAACATATGACCCCTCATTGAATCTTATGTGCCAAATAGTGTTTCTAGCGTTGTCCATACTTCATTTGGTGTATCCAAAGACTCAATGTGAAATAGCAAGTCAGGAGAAATAGACAGACACAATGTTCCATATGCCTCATCACATTTGTTAAACCACTTAGGCTTGTCTTCATCTTTAGCAGGTTCAGTTTCAAGTCCCATAGTTATCCTATTTAATCCATCTTTCTTTAAGTAAATTGTCATGCATGATTTCCACTCAAAGTAATTGTATGGAGTTAGGATGGGTATATTTGTTTGATCCATGATGAAGAAATGCTAAAAAGAAGAGAACCCAGCCACCACAATGCCCCCCCCCCCCCCTTTTTACTCAATCAAAGAACACAACCAAAAAAAAATGATTTGGAACTTTATTTTAGTGCATTTACAACTACCACTAGAAAGAAATACTTAGTGGTCTTGTTTTCAATGCATTACAAACCCTCATGAAGAGCATATGTTGAAAGTAAAATCTAGGCACAATAATCGAGGAAACAAATGGCACCACTATGATCTACTCGAAAAATCATGCACTTTCAAAAAAAAATCGTTTCAATACGAGGTCGTATGAGAAAGTTATGATCCTCCGAAGTTTCCAAAACGAGAATTGTGCACAGTTACGGCCAAGAATCTGCAATTTCTGAAAATTTTATGCATGAAAATCAAAAGTCAACTCCACTAGTGAATAGAGCACAAAAAAATAGCAAAGGTCATAACAAGAATCATCAAAATCGGAGTCCGTATGAGCAAGAACGAGACATTTGAAAACTGCGTTGCAACTGCCAACGGAGAGGGGTACGGCTGTAGCTTTCCGCACTAGATCCTGCAAAATATATAGCTTGCATGAAAAATTTAAAAGATACCCAGATGGTTTTTCGGGGCTGCGAACAAAACCCAGAAAGCATTTTTCTTGCTGATGTACAGAAGATGTTGCTGTAGTGTAAAATCAGACGCTTTTAACAGTAAAAAACGGCTCCAAAAATCAAGAAACGACCCCAACAACCAAAATATGGCATGCAAATGCTGGATCAGCTTCCTAAGTCTATCAATGGCATGCTGGAACCTGCAATACTGATTGAAAACTCCAAATATGCAAGTTGGTTGTCAGATTTGAGATTGAAACCCCAAAGAAAAACCATTTTTGTCAAAACTTTTCTGATTCTCAAGATCATCCAAAGATGCAAGAGAAGAGCATACTTCGTTTTTCAAAAAACTACAATAAAGTTTATTAGCCCCCCCCCCCCCCCGAATCTCTCAAATAAGGAAACTAAAATCTACTCTTGCACATAGAAAAGCTCTGATACCATGTTAGAATCTGAAAAGATTAATAACCTAGAAAACTAGTGCAAAGAGTAAATATCTAAACTATGAATGCAAATGATACAAAATCAAAATAGCAACACAAAGTTAGTCTCCAAGAGAGTAATGCAAATGCTAGAAGCAAAATAACATTAAGAGGATGCAAATACAAGTCAGGTAGCATGCTTATATAGGTTAAGAAGAGGGAGGAGGTGGTAACACCAATCAATGAGGAGCAACTATCTATCGGAATAAAGATAGCAAAGTATCTTCTCAAGATAGCTAATGGATGCTCACATGTAGGAAGGTGACACCTCACAACCATTCACCTAATAAGACATGCTTTATTAACCTAAGCAAGATTATTAAAAGTGTAAGAAAAACTTAGCAAAATAAGAAAAATAAAAAACTACACTAACAGCTACCACTTTTTCCTCCATCTCTTTCTCAACTCCTTTGCCTATATAAAGGAGTGTCCCCCTCATTGTAAAATAATCTTTATTTGTATGCAAGAGAGCTCTGAAGAAATTGTGCCAGCAGAACTTTGTTTATGTAGCACTATTTTGAGAGAAAAGTGAATACAAAGGAGCAATTGAGACTTAACTTTGATTGAGTGAAACTGTTACTTGTGTGAATTAGAAGATTTGTCTATATTTCACATATGTTATCTTTGATTCATGCTATCTTGTGTTCCTGATAACTGAATATAAAAGAGTTAAGAAGCAATTGGAATCGGAGCTTTGGCTAGAAGCAATTGTGGAAATATATAGTTAGAAGCTTTGTCTGTAGCTTATATTTCTTTCTTAATTCACAAAATAGTTAAGAAATATTTAATTTTGGAAGTCTTTATGCCCAATTAGTAAATTTTTTTCATATAGAAGTATGACCAGACTTAGAGCCAAACTGGTAAACTTTCAGCTAGCTTTTGAGTTAGTGTTGGCTTATTGGTATCACCATTTCCAGCTTTAGATAGAAGTGCAGTTAGAGATTTCACCCTACCCATTACTCGTTCCACAAGTGAATGGATTTTTTTTTGAAAGTTAAGAAGAAAGAATATTGGTAACACCCCTTTTACAAAATCTCTCGACTTCTTGTTGACCTTGAGTTGATCCAAGGAATGGTGAGAAGGGGGAATCTTCCCTTTAAGGTAGGAGAGACTTTGTCTCACATGCTATGGCTGGTCATCCTATTTTGCGACTGAATTTTTACCTAAAACTGTCGGATGCAAATTATCCACCCAACAAATCTGTGAGAAGCTATGTTGGTAGGATATTTGAGATTGTTGCAGGAATCAAATCATGTGGTGGATGTAAAGAAGAAGATGAGATTGTATGGAAGATTCTAAAAACTCTGACACCACCATTCAAGCAAGTAGCACAGAGGATTGAGCTTTTGATACCCTGTACTAAGAAATTTTCCAGAGAAACTTTGCTTGGAAGATTGTAAGTAGCAGAAGCTAGTTTGAGATAGTCTGGAGAATTGACAAGAGTGGAGATAGCTTTTTGTGCATTAAATGTTCATCCATGCTTGTCTAGAAGAGCAAGCACCCATGGAGATTTTGCTAGTAGCAGTAGAACCAGATCTGAGGAAGACAGAAAGATTGAATAAGGTATAGCCCTACTTGTAAGAAGAGAACTAGATGGTAAGAAAATCTTTAAATGTTGGACTTGTAATGAATTTGGTCATTATGCATCTAAGTGTCCTAAAAGAGAGAAAAAGTATAAGATAAATTTTAAGTCTAGAAAACCTAGAGATTGTTTGTATGCTAATGAGGATGATGAGTCTGAAGAAAGAGTTCAGAGTGAAAGTGATAATGAGCTAGGATTTGTAGCCATAAAAGAAGATGATCTTAATAAAGAAATTAGAGAAGGAAAAGCTCTAGTTTCCCAAGTTAAAAAGAAATTTGATTGGATAGTAGAGAATGAACAAGTTTGTTAAATTCAGGAATCATGATGAAGGTATTATTAGAGTTGGTAATAATGCGGCCTATCACATCATAGGGATACGATCTATTATTCTTGACGGAAGGACTAACACTGATGTTTACTTTGTTGATGGTTTAAAACTTTAAAGCATAACTTGTTGAGTGTTGGACAATTGGTGGATAAAGGTTATTAGTTGCAATTCATAGAGAAGACTTGTATTATCAAAAATAAAAATAGTAAGCTAATTGGAACAGTGATGCAGGAACATCCTGGGTGAAAGAACAATCTTGCATCACCCAAAAATATTTCCTTTCAGTTGTTTCAATAAGGGTTGTCTTAATGCAGAGTTGTTGTCTGCGAAGGCTTGCTACTTAGTAAGTCACACAAGCTCGGAATGTTCCAATTTTAGAGGTGAAGGTTCACTTTAGATGTATCAACTTGTCAGTGGAGTTTCATGGCCAGATTGTACGTATTTGTGAAGTTATTGCAGATTTTTTATGTAATTTGGGTATAAAAACTTCAGGCTCAATTTTGAAGGCCTTAGAGGCCCCGGGTGAGATCTGAATACTTGATGGATGGGCACTTGTGCAAATTTCAAGTCTGTAGATCAGGAGCTGACGTTTCTAAAAAGTGGTTATAATAGCCAATCGAAGAAACGGTTCAAGAGTTATGGCCTTCCAAAGTTAGGCTACTTGAAATTTCTTTAATAAATGTCAAAGGCGTATTTGGTCGACTCTATATGTATTGTTAGTGTCAGTCGGCCCTAGGTATTAAGTTTGAGTATCTAGAACTTTCCCGGGTGGCATAAAATTGCCTATTTAAAAAAGACCCAAACACTGTCTAAGATAGCTCTAGGTGATAGTTCGCAACTGTCTTGCAAATTACTATAATGAAGGCACCCATGTAGGTTAGCATATTGTAATTGTGAATTATGTAATTCCGCATTTGCGGCGATAATAAGAAGCCCATATTTCATTCTTGCAAATTTTTGTTGTTTCTTTGTTTCTGTTATGTGTTTTTGAGTTATAAGGGGAGCACCCTTCATCAAACAGGTACAAGATCAAGAGGTAATGCATTTCAATTGAATCCTACTAAGATAACATGTTTGGTTGCAAAGGTGGATAATAGTTGGTTGTGGCATAGAAGGTTTTGTTATATAAATTTTGATAACATTGTGAAGGCTAGTAGTACATTTGCAATAAGAGATTTTCCTAAGATAATGAAGCCTACTGATGCTGTTTGCAAAGAATGTATCATGGCTAAGCAGAAGAAGTTATCATTTCCCAGCAAGAATTTTATTACCACAGAGAAGTTGGAAATTGTTCATACAAATTTGAGTGGCCTTACCAAAACAAGAGGATTCTATGGAGAAAGGTATTTTATGATTTTTTTTTATGATTTCACTAGAATAATGTGGGTAGCATTTCTTAAAGAGAAATCTGAAGCACTTGAGAAGTTCAAGATATTTAAGAATAGAATTGAGAATGAATCTGGTGTGAAAAATAAATGTTCGAGATCAAACTGAGGTGGAGAATTTACTTCTAGAGATTTAAAATGTTTTGTGAAGAAAATGGAATTAAGAGACAGCAAGACCCCTGAGAAGAATGGGATAGCAAAAAGGAGAAACAGATCAGTATTAGAGGCAGCAAGAGCAATGATGTTTGAGAATAACATATCCAAAACATTTTGAAGAGAGTCCGTCAATAAAGCAGTATACACCATGAATAGAGTACAGATCAAAAAATGTACGAATAAGACTCCTTTTGAATTGTGGTTTGGTCATACACCTAAAGTATTTCATAACTTTTGGAAGTAAATGTTACATGAAGAGAGATGATGATATTGGCAAGTTTGATCCAAGAAGTGATGAAGATATGTTTCTTGGTTATTCATTGAAAAACAAAGCTTATAGAAGTTTTAACCATAGAGCTAAGACAATTGTTGAGTGTGCAAATGTGAAAGTTGATGAAAAGTTTGGAATTAATGAGAAAATGACGGATTACAATTCACATGAGGAAGAAGAAAATCCTAGAATTGTTAGAGAGAATGCAGAAGTTTTCTTTGAGACTAACAATGACTTGTAGAAAGATGTACAAATTGTTGAGCAAAGAGAAAATTGATCTGCACCAAGAGAAGAGATAAGAGTTGAGATAGCAACTCCTACACCTGACAAGAACCTGATAAAGAATCACCCTGCAGAGAAAATCATTGGAAGCAAAGACAAAGGAGTGATGAGGAATTGTGTTTGATTTCTCAAGTTGAACCTAAGAGTACAGATGAAGCATGCAAAGATGATCATTGGATTCAAGCAATGAAGGAAGAACTAGATCAGATTGTGAAGAATGACAAATGAGAATTGGTTCCTAGACCTAAAGACAAGAATTTTATAGGAACTAGATGGGTATTCAGAAACAAGATGAATGAACAGGGTGAAGTTGTGAGAAACAAAGTTAAACTAGTATGCAAAGGTTATTCACAATAGAAAAGAATAGATTATGAGAAAACATATGCTTGTGTAGCCAGAATGGAAGTAGTGAGAATGTTTTTGGCATATGTAGCAAATAAGAAATTCAAAGTGTATCAGGTGGATGTCAAAACAGCCTTTCTGAATGGAGAATTTGAAGAAGAGGTTTATATTGAGCAGCCTAAAGGTTTCCCTCTAACATAAAACAGAGATATGGTATGCAGATTGAAGAAAGCTCTATATGGTCTAAAGAAAGCACCTGGAACCTAGTATGCAAGGTTAGACTAGTATTTGGCAAAGCTTGGATTTTCTAAAGGTATGGAAGATAGTAACCCTGTATTTGAAAGAAATTGAGAATTGTTTGTTGATAATAGTAATATTTGTTGATAACATAATATTTGGAGGCAATGATGAAGCAAGTGATAAGTTTGTTGAAGAAATGAAGAATGAATTTGAGATGAGCACGATTGGAGAAATGAATTTTTTTCTAGGTTTAAGATTGTGCAAAACAGTAATGGTATTTTCATTTCACAAGCTAAGTATTTGAAAGACTTGTTGAAAAGATTTGGCTTGGAAATTGTAAGCCTCTTAGTACACCAATAATAATTGGCCACAAGCTATCTAGCAAAGATGAGACACCTACAGTTGAGCAGAAGTACAGATCCATGATTGTGGTTTGCAATATTTGACTCACACTAGACCAGATATAGAAAATGCAGTTGGGATTGTAGCTAGATTTCAAGATGATCCTAAGGAGTATCATTATACAGCAGTAAAGAGGATATTCAGATATTTGAAGGGAACATCTGATTATGGGATATGGTATGACATATCAAGTGATTTCACTTTATGTTCTTATATTGATGAGGATTAAGCAAGCAGTATGGATGATAGAAAAAGTACCAGTGGTGGAGCATTTTTCTAAGGAGGAAGATTGATTTCTTGGCTAAGCAAGAAACAAATTGCATTTCACAGAGTATGTAGCAGCAACAAACAATTGTAATCAAGTCACGTGGATGAAGCATATGTTGAAGGATATTGGAATAGAATTTTCAGAACCTGTTATCATATTTTATGATAACACAAGTACAGTATGTCTAAGGATCCTATATTGCATTCTAAGACTAAGCATATATCTATTAAATATCATGTTTTGAGAGAGAAAGTTGCAAAGAAAGAGATCAGATTGGAGTATGTCAGTACTAAAGATCAGATTGCATATATCTTTATGAAGCCCTTGCCTAAAGATACATTTGAGTACTAAAGAGGTATGCTTCAGGTTATGCCCCTACCTACTTCAAAGTAGATGATGCAGAGATTGCATCAGTCCAGTGGTATAGAGCACTATTTTTTGACTGGATTGAATGCTAATGCTTCCTAAATGGGGGAGTATCTAAGATGAGCAGAGTCACTAAGGATTCTTGGTAATTGGTCTTGAACAGTGTCTTTGAAGTTTGAACACTCGAGCTGGTTGAAGACTTGGAGCAATTGATTGACATAATGAAGCCTTTGCCATTGATGTCAATGGGGGAGAGAATGCATGAAAAACATCTCCTAGATATGGGGGAGAGAAGTGTGACATCTCCTAAATATGGGGGAGAAGTGCGTATGAGAAATATCCTCTAGATGAATGGGGGAGAGATAGTTGAATGAGGATAGATGAGCACATCTCTACTAAGGAGATTTAGAAAGATTCATGTAAATAAGGAGGGATATCTCTATAGGGGAGACACACAGCATGAGGAATTATTAATGCCAAAGGGGAAGATAAGTGCAGTGTTGATATCAATGGAGAGTAACTTTGTATGGGGGAGAAGTTGACAGTTGTTTAGTGTGTGAACAACTGATGCTAATCATAAGAGTTGCAGAAAAGAGCAATTTTATAGAGGATTTCATATTTGATTGATGAAGAGAATTTGAAAAGATGAGTATAGCAGCAGTTGCAACAAAGTGTTGTTTTGGTATTCTTGGAACTTAGATGTTTTTTCATCTATGTTTCCATCAATGCCACAGGAGGAGATTGTTAGAATGAATGCTGATGTATCCTAACCATTTGAGAGCATGTAGCATGATTGACATGTTACATTCATGACTGTGTTTGTCATTGATGAAAATATAGTATGGTTTTTGTGAAGACTGGCAGAGTAACCAACAGAGATTGTGGTTGTACGGATAGAGGATTGATGTTCAAGTAAAGCACAGTTAAGGACATGTTCCACACTGTGTCCTAATGACGGGGTTGAGTGCGCATGAAGTAAGTCGAAGACGTACAGAAGATATGTTTGATTTACAGAGAGCAGTACAGAGACAGAGTACCTGATATGCAATTTTTGATGATTGGATTATATCTCCTAACAAAGATAGAATCAGGATATGCAAAGTTATATAGAGTCAAACGACAGTTAGATGATGACGTCAACAAGTGTGCAAGGTCTGGAGTCGCACATGTGAGAAGTTCTTAAGATTGTGAGCCGACATTGTTGTGTGATTACAAAATAATTAATTATGGTCTCATTATAATTAATTGGGAAAGCCTCAAGGCCGACTCAAGGAATTGTTTTGAGGACTTGGTATAAAGGAAAGATGTTTTCCTTGTTTGAGAATAAGCATCAAGTGTATCAAGTGTGAAGTGTTGGAACAAGAGCAGAGTGTTTGGTAAATGCGAGTAAGCGATCCAAGAGATTATTGGATGCGAAGTTGGCAATCTGGTATCGAAATTAGAAGAAGCAGAGCAGTCCGGTTGATAGGACAAAGGAAGAGGAAGTACAAGTACAGTTCATTTCTATTATTTTGCAAAGAATAATGCAGAGATCATTTGGACAGTGGATTCATTGGGCTTGCCCCTGAAGCTGTTTGGACAATGGATCCATATGCCTTCCACAACTCCTAATAGGGTTGGCACAACTCCTAACAGGGATTCAAAGTCTCCTAAGAGGGACTGATATGTACTGAATATATCTCATAGACTCCCAACAAGATCCATCCTCTAACAAGGAATATTTATATTAGTACATCATTTTGTGGGTAACATCCCCACCAAAGTTTTCCCTCTGATCAAGGGTTTCCCTAGTTAACATATCTGGTGTTATCGTGTATGAGTATCTTGTTATGGTTGCTCATTATTGCTCATATGGTTAAGGATTGATCAGGCTTATAATTGTGATAATAGTTGAATAACTGATTCCCCCCCCCCCCCCCCTCAGTTATATCGATGGACTATATATTCTAACAAAAGTTGGCCTTGAGGCTTTCCCAATTTACAATAATAATATAGGGCATCCTTTAGATATTATATTACACGTTATATTAAAATTATAATCTTTTTCAAAGATATTTGCAATAGTTGGCTCACAGAGAACATCTTCCAAACAGACTTCCCCAAACCTCATAGAATGAACATCTATTTTCGCCATTTGTAACATAGCATCTTTAACATGTCTTTGACCTTCCTCTAAGCTCGCTCAACCGGATTACATCTCTGTTAAAAGATATAATCAATTTACTAGTAACCGCTTTCCCAAAACTCTCTCTAAAAGCAACCTTCAAAAAGCATCACATACTCTGTCATACTTCCATATTTCTATTTGCGCAGTGGACTGCAACATCTATAAGCATCTCTAAACATGTGCCTAAGAGTGCACATCCCAACTTGCTGACTGTTGACTGCACCAAACAATTCTTCATCTGTAACTCTAGTAATCTTCAAAGAATAAGGTATATGTTGACATCAATGACAAACACTATCATGAGCGCAACACATAATCTTTGAATCATGTCTCCAGTACTGCTATGATACTCCCCCATACAAATATTATCAGCATCCATGCTAGCAATCTCTCCATTTGGCATTGATGGCAACACAAATGAAAAACATCTAAGTACCATGAATACCAAATATATTTCTTCCTCATCTGCCTTTACTCCCCCATTCATGCTTCCTATGAATGTAAACATTCATCTTAGGCTCAGATAGGTTGCAAAGAATTTTTCATGTTCAAATCACAACCATACAGTAACCATCATGCACAAGGAAGGTGTCGATCTCCCCCATACACAAACATTTGTACACTCATATCAAGTATATATTCTTTCTCTCCCCAAAGGATGTTTTTCATGTACAATTCCCTCCCCCATTGAAAATAACAAAAGTATCATTATGTCAATTTTCTAAGTTTAGTCATTTCCAAAACAATCTACTTAAGCTCAAGTGTTCAAAGACACTGTTAAATACAAATACCAAGAGTCCTCAATGACTCAGCCCAAACACAACTACTCCCCCATAGGAGAAGCATCAGGCATCCAGTCCATGTAAAATATATAGTACTTTGATACCAATTATTAGAAAGTAAAGTCCACAAAGATAATTGAGAGGGGAGTGAATCAGTTATGTAATTGTCACCAAGTTTATTAATTCTAAAACATGTAAACAATCGATGCAACAAGCATAGAAAGATAACCATGCACAATAACACTAGATTTGTTAACTAGGGAAATCCTTGATCAAAGGGAAAACCCCAGTGGGGATGGTACCCACAGAATGAAGTACTAATATAAAAATTCCTTGTTAAAGGATAGAATGTTAGGAGCCAATGAAATACAATTAGTACATATGAGTCCCTGTTAGGAGATTTTGAATGCCTATTAGGAAATTCTAACTCTATTAGGAGATGTGCCAACCCTATTAGGGGTTGAAAGGGAGGACAATTGAACCCACTGTCCAAATAGCCTCAAAAGAAATCTTCACTAGACAATCTTCCGGATAAAGATATCCAAGATCTTTGATCTGACTAAACAGCCACTCCTTTGCCAATACAGTTCCTTTGAAGCTCACAGTATATCTTCAACATCAATCTTTGATCTGATCAAATACAATTTCGCATCCAAGTTCGTAAAACCAACAAAATGATCTCACTAATGATTACAACCAAGGAAACAATCTTTCCTTTATACCAAGTCCTAAAACAGATATTGAGTTGGACTTGAGGCTTTCCCAATTTACAATAATAATATAGGACATCCTTAAGATATTACATTACACGTTACATTACAATTATAATGGTTTTCAAAGATATTTGCAATCGTCAACTCACATTGAACATCTTCCAAACAAACTTCGCCAAACCTCACAGAATAAATATCAGTTTCCACCATCTGGAACACAGCATCTTTAACATGTCTCTGACCTTCTTCTAAGCTCGCTCAACCGGATTACATCTGTGTTAAAAGATATAATCAATTTACCAGTAACCGCTTTCTAGAATCTCTCTCTAAAAGAAACCTTCAGAAAGCATCGCGTAACTTTGTCATATTTCCATATTTTTGTCTACACATTTAACTCTAACATCTATAAGTATCTCTGAGCGCACATCCCAACTAGTTGACTGTTGACTACGCTAAACAATTCTTCCTTTGTAACTCTGGTAATCTTTACAAAATAAGGTATATGTTGACATCAATGACAACACTGTCATGAATGCAACACATAAGCTCTGAATCATGTCTCTAGTACTGGTTACTCCACCATAGAAATATCATCAGCATTCATGCTACCACGAATAAGTCCTCACAACCATCTAATCTTGTTGGTAACATCAAATAGACATTTTGATAAGGCTGATACATATCCAGAAGATCAAAGCCAACTGCATAGCAAGAAAGCCCAATAAAGAAGAAATTACAATAGGTTGCAAGTTCCTCTTCAACTAAGCAGACTTGGAGTGCATACCTCTCCATCCACTCACTCAAGCACAACCATTTGGGTGCAATAGAATAGAGGATTTAATCTATATACAATCCAACCATCGTCTCTTGTTACATAAGAAACTCGAAGATGTGAGATGTGACAAAAAATTGGGATCTAACCTTTGCGTCTGCTGGTTTAAATGCTACAGCTGCAAAGCAAAGCATGCTTAAGTCTCCAAAGATGGGGCAGTTTTTGCACTTGGCAGAACTACTAGGAGTGACAATCTAGTTGATTGTGGTTCAACTGAAATCGAACCAAATCTTGACAATAAAGTTCATATATAATCCCTTCATATTGTGATGAGGAAATATCATAATTTGCTCCAATCAGTCCTTGGATAGCACATATATTGCTACATATGTCTGAAATGCAAGATAAAAGACATTAAGAACATGTCTACTTGCAGATTTATTGTAAAAAAAAGCACATGAGAGTTGATATAAAATCAATGATATTTAGAAGAAATGAATAAATAAAGAATGAAGGCTCGAGAAGATAGTAAAACACAATCAAATCAACGATTCTAGAGGTTTCATCCGTAAGACAAACATGACTTTTCAAATTCCACAAAAATGTTAACTGAAGCTTTGGTTGTCCTAATTTAGTATAGAAGCTGTATGCAATGATGTGCATAGAATGAGAACCATCATTTGAATTATGCTAGCTTGGAAATACAATGTAAGCTATGACTATTTTAGACAGGTCATTTATGCAGACTGAACAATTCCAACTCACAAATGTAGTTTCTTTGTTGTTTCTCAGCAAGAAGAATTCACTTTAGCTTAAACTAGACAATGATGTCTCAAGTTGTAAGATACACATCATTGTGGAATGATAACCTTTTTCATGAAATGAATGCTAAAAAAAGAAAAACTGCTTTACAAATTGAAATAAATGATCATTACAAGACAATGTAAAACTGAAAAATGTGAACTGTTTGCAAATTGATAAAGAAAAGAAATGCAAACCTGTCTAGTCTCAAATTCTAAACGATTGAAATGATTAATGACACTTTCACGAAACACTTGCAGCTCAGGTTTCTTGGAATCCAAGTTGCATTCATAAATAATACTAGGAGTAAGAAAGCTTCTAAAATTAATAAATGCCACTGAGTCATTACGCCTTCCAGATATGCCTGAAATTGTCCCAATATCTATTGACAAGTTATGGAGCAGCTGGCCTGTTTCGGAATGCCTCACTTGCAGAACATACTTGACATCTCTCAGATAACAAATCAATAGTTTATCATTATTAACGGCATGAGCTGACACAAGGACATCAGTTTTAGACTCTTCAATCATATCTTTCCAACACTCTGGCTCTCTAATATCCACGTGGACCAGCTTATATCTTGGAGCATTTTGATTGGTCCGGAAAATAAAACTTGTCTGATTATTTAAGATGAGATGGTAGTGTGCATCAAAATCATCAACAAGTTTAATAAATAGTAGCATGCTTTTATTTTCTTTGACTTCTTCAAGTTGCTGAGACAGAGTAGTAATATCGCAATAGTAGACCATGTTCATAGGTTTACAGCCCTCTCTAATGTACAGAATCATATACTGCCACAAGTCAAAGAATTTTATCAGGACCAAAGAAAATCAACAAAATCAACAAAAAGATCAGTGACAATGCATGTCTTGATATTCTGAACTAAATATTTCTTTTAGTGACTTCAAAAACTTCGAATTCTCAATATACATCATATGTTTTCTTAATGAAATATCTCTACCACTATACACAGAAACAAAATTAAAAACCTAAGTTTGTAAAGAAGCAAAGAAGAGGAAAATGAGGTTTCTATGTTATCCCTCAATGAAAAGATTACTGCCATTCAGAAAAAGCAGCAAGGTCACCATAAATTTCAGATTGGAGAAGCAGTCAAGAAATTGATGATGCAAAATACACACAACTTAAGGCTTCTTGAGTCCATAAGAATATTTACAGGCTAGAGGTGAAAAAAAACCTACATGAGCATGAGCCCATATAAGATCAGGTGCCTTTCAACATGAATATTTACTGGCTAAATAAAAACTAAATTCTAAAAGAAAATGAGCCCATATAATACCACGTGGATCATTATAAAATTAAAAATATAAAAGCAAGTATACTTTATAACCTTTCCATCTTCAGTTATTGCAGTTTTGAACATTCTCTTAGGATTTTTAAGATCTTCCCAACACAGGACATCCTCTGACTGGTTAGTTCCTAAAATGTGGTAATAAACCTGATGATTTAGATTGATATTTGTTTCAGTTCCTTGATCCACCTCCTCTCCTTTCCTGCAAAAAGCATCAAATTATGAAAATTTTGAGAAATGGTTACCTCAAATACTGAAAATTCAAAAACTAGAACCTATCCACAAAACAACTTACATGGGAGAAGGAAAACGGCTATAAAAGAAACCCCTATTATCTTGAGTCCATGCAATGGATGTGAACTTGACCTATTATCAGAAGCAAAAATACCCTGCATTAGCATGAAATACAAGAGAAACTTGAAGAAACAAGAGACATTGCAGAGGAAAACACCAAGCTCACCCATAATAGAAAATCGAGTTCCATGCACTTATCTGGCACATGTATGAGCTTTATAGTCACCCAATCACTGCCCCTAGAGCTTAAGCCAACTGCCACATATTCTCCATTTTCACTCACAGAGCAATTACTCAAAGCAATAGTTCCACCTTCTCCAAGCTTATTTGGATCAAATAGGATCTCCGGTTCCCCAGTAAGGTCATCCTGAAATAAACAATTCCAGACGAGTGAGGAAAGTCTGCAAGAAGGTAGCAACAGCATTGAATTTCTTTCGTATTTAATTAAAATATAAATTAATCAGCTCCCCAGTGCTGAATTATATAAATATACATGCTACTAGTTCTGTGTGGAAGAAGACCTGGACGTAAAGAACACTTTGAGGCTGAAGACCTGTGTTGTAGAAGTAGAAATACTTGTTGCCTCTTCTGAAAGGGCGACTGTACCTTTGGCGGTCACTGAGGTTGCTGATGTATTCTCTCAGTTTCTCTCTTGTTTCACATGTCTGAAGAAAAGATTCAGTTAACTCTGCTTGCTTTGCAACAAAATGTTTGACCTGTTTTGAATGGGGATCTTCAAGCCTGTCAAATTCAGAAGTGTTCCATTAATAGCTAATAGGACCAAGGAAACTAATTCTCCTTAGGTAACCAATTCAATCTGAAGTTCATTTTTAAGAAAAAAATTCTTTACTCTGACTTCATTGGCCTTTCATATTTTTCAACAAAAGTTAGATATAAGTTATATATCCCAAGCATAGCCAAGTTCAAGATATTCTTGATTCTTGATTTCTACAGTTACAAGTAAAAGTCAAATCCTGTAAAAGTGTTTATCTCGAATGTCAAATCATGCAAAAGTATTCTTTTAGTTTCTACCATCAGTGTCTGCACTAGATGAACCTGCACTGTTCTAGCTAATGATAAGTGAAGCATTTCTATGAAACAGAAACTGAGGTTGATAAAGATAAGACAAGATAAATTTATTAGTGTCCAACAACAGACCGCAAAGAGGGTCTAAGGGACTGAAAACATATGCAATGGATGGATGCAATATACTACCCGCTAGCTTGTTCAGTGAGCCAGATATCTTTGGAAGCAGGAATCAAAGCTATTGCAAGTAAAACTTAAATGGAGGAGACATGAAGAAAAGGAAGATACCAAAAATCTGTGATAAACTAGCCAACGCAGCTATTTTACATGGATTTTCTGAGAGGTAAATACGTGCATATTGTCAAAAGTGTCTCAACTGCCAAACTCCTGAAGCCTGCAACAAAAATATATAAGAACTGACTAGTTTTTGAGTTCAATAACAAGCAATACACCAATTTAATGTTTTAGATCCCACTTGCCGAAATCCATATGAGGATTGTTTTCCATTTACCTTGTGTGCTACACTATTATTTAAATTTTCTAGTCAAATTCATGACCAAGCCCAATAATAATTTGGAACTCATCAATCCACCAAAGTACTCCAAAATTGATGGAGAGAAAGGTGTGATGGTTGCAGTCATACATGCCATGAATCAATCCAACGGAGGGTGCAATGCAAATTAAAGTTGAGGAAATCAAACCCTCAACATAGGCCTGCTATGGCATAAGGGCAGTGGTTGAACAACCTAGCTTCCTGGCTTATGGTGAACAAAAGAAAAGTTTACAAAAGCCCTAATTTTTATTACATTAGTGTTGGTATACAGATTTGTCCTTTAACAGAAAGAAATAACTAAGAACTTCTACGCCCAAATTTGCAAGACAAATACAAGTTTCCAACAATTGAGGAATTTTAACTTCTTTGATTCCTCTTTGAATTTTGGTAAGGTTCAGCTTCCTTATTAGATGTTCAATCAAAACTTCCTTTTAAATGGGATTACTTTTAACCAGAAAGTAATAGGCTTCCCATCTATTCTTTGATAGAGGGATAATCAAAAATCAGCAAATGAACATACAAGAAAGAACAAAACAAAGAGAACGCACAGTTTCTCTATCAATTGCTTCTCAAAAAGACATATAGAACAAAGGCTTATTTTAACATATCTACCATATATCATCCAACATCAGAAAAAGTTTTCAATAGTTCGACGTCAATTTAGTACTAAATCAACAACGAACCAATCCACAGCATACAATCTTCGAATAATCAGATCTTTTTCATTCCAAAAAGAACAATCCTGTTCAAGTATAATGCTGGAAAATTTAGAAAAGCATCTATGTAACTATTAAAACTTAGATTTAAGTTCGCAATATGATATCCATCAAAAACTGCTAACCCCTAGCACTACTGACTTTTCGACTTAAATAGAAAGCTATCCGAGAATCTCCCTTAAAACTTGATACTCAGACAGTTAAAAGTAGTTATGAAAACCAACTTAAGGGTACACAGACCCAAAAATTAACTTTAGAAATAGAAACCAAATGTCTTAAAAGCATTAGAAAGATAAAACTTAATCATTCGCCGATTGGTCAAGCAGTTCTTCTTCCTCCTCATCTTCAACATCAGCCTGTCCACGTGCTAGCTTCCATGTCTTGAACGCGTTCATGAACTCAGTCATGGCAGTTGTATTCGGGCTCTTGATGCTCTACAATCAATTTTTCCAGACGTCCCTATCCACTCTCATTTTATTCACGATATCCAAATAACTAAGAAGTCGCAAAGTGCACACGCCTAACATTATCTCGCTCTTAGCCACTTTGGAGAAGTCAAACAATGTGAGATCAATTTTATCTTTTATAGAGTTCATGCGCTCTTCATATTGTTTGATCATGATCTCCACATCGAAACCTCCTTTCAGAGGAGTGGAAAAAGCTGAGCCAATTGACTGAAAGTCACTATTTACATTTTCAAGCAATGTTTTGAATTCTCTTTCACATGACTGCATCCTAGAAATAGCAGAACTGTAATTAGATACCCTCCAGGCTATGTTCTTTCCTAAAACCTGAATCAACCCCGCGTCTACATGCTGCAGTGGGTTTTCCTTCACAAAATTTTTTGGTCTATAATCTCCTACCTCTACCAATTGAGTTACCATAGCTGAAAATCTCTCGAATTCACCCTTCCAAACTGCTGACTGAATGCGGGATTCATCAAGTGTGGCCCCGGCAAAAGAAACGATTTCATGCAGATTTTGCATGAGTTTAGCAACCTGATTTGTTACTAGGCCAATCCAATTGAACATAATTGCCATCATCATCTTTCCTTTCTTTAAGTCAACTAGCAAATGTTGGTTCTCAAGGGCACTAGAATCAAAGGTAAGCCGCAGTTGGTCACTGGGAACTGAACTTTGACCTTTCAGTGAGTTTATGTATTTAGCCATTGCATTTATCTCAGCTTTCAGTTTCTTCTTTTCAATCCTATCTTTCTGCAACTATAGCACAATTTGTTTGGTGGATGCTTTCAACCAGTGTTCCTTTGTCTCACGGTTCACCACCCCCAAATTTGTGCATGTGATTTCAAAATTGTTCAGATCCAATTCATCAGTTCCCTCTTTTTGATTGTAGGTGGCCACTTTAGCTATACTTCTTCCCGTTGCACTATCAAAAGTTATTCTGGTTGTGCTTTTAGTCCTTTTAGATTTCCTTTTAGATTTTGGGGCCTTGTTGGTATACTTGCTCACAATGTCGTCAACAGGAAAAGAAACAGGAACTAAACTCCTCTTCCTATTTACTGAAGCTACGAGCCAGTTAGGAGTAATAGCATCCTTTTGCGATTCAGTACCTTTTTCAAGGGTGTTTACGACTTGTATCCTTGGAGGAGATGAACCTACTATCATCTGGACTCTTTGGCTATTGTTAATAAGTTCACCACCTAGCTCTTTATCTAGTTCACCATCTACCTGGATTACCTGGTGAAGTTTTACAGGTACTGACATTTTGGTTTTCTTGTTAGAACGAGCTTTCTGTACAAGAGGTGGATTATGGATCTACCTTTTAGAAATCCTTTGTGACCTTCTATTACTTGCAATTGTAAGACCAACATTAGAAACAGGGTCAATCCTGTCATTAGTATGTATGGCCTTTTCATTCTCAACCAAGATTGTCTTTTCAATCACATTGGTTGTTCTTTCAAGAATATTATTCGCTTTTTTAGAGTTCCAATGTATGACAACCGTGTTAGAAATTATGAGTTCAATTTCTTGGGGGGCTGGGGTATCAACTCTGTCTTCTTCTATGTCTGTGATATCTATACCTAGTTTCAATTGAAATAGGTGGACTCGTGCAACAATGAACCTTGATGACTCTCTTCTTCTCACTTCCAACTCATCTACACAATCCTCCCGAAAATCTTCTACATTAGGGACATGTACAATCTTTGCATGAGTATCAAGTAGACTATGAATAACTCTTTTTCTATCAAATTCTGGTCTAGCCTGATAGAAGTCAAAACCAAGCTTTACCAAGTCAGAGCTTATATATGTTGCATCTTCCATGCTTCTGCATGTCAATTTGCCTAACTTAACTGGGAAAATATTATCACAAGCCTCTTCAGCCGAGAATTTGTTTATCATAGCAATTAATTGTCGAGCTACCTCTGCCAAGAGAAAGCAATCAAGAGCGAACCTAGGAAGGCGTATAGGCTCTTCATCAAAACCCCCTACCCTCAAATAAGTGAATTTAGGGAATTGAATGTACAAGCTATTGAAAGATTGAATGAGCTTTTGAGACTCAGGGGACAATCT
Source organism: Cupressus sempervirens (assembly GCA_028749045.1). Lineage (NCBI taxonomy): Eukaryota > Viridiplantae > Streptophyta > Pinopsida > Cupressales > Cupressaceae > Cupressus > Cupressus sempervirens. Next base: position 80,741,784 of record CM053787.1, on the reverse strand, counting down.
ATGGTGCAAGGGACTTTTCAATTCAAAACACAACTTTCCAAAAAAGACATCATGGACCCTTCTGAAGTCTTCCAAGGCTCTATCCTTATGCAACATGGGGCAATAATTATATATGGTAATGTTCTTAGTCCAGGGTTCATGGGGTAAATGTTGTAAATCCTGAGTGCTAGCTAGCATATACATCAAATAAGATGACATAAAAAAGTTCTTTTTCAAATTTAGAGCACCCTTCAGCTGACTTCTGAGAGAGCTAGCTATTAATTCCACCCAGTCTAGGAATTGTGAGCCCTTTAACACAATTTGAATATAAAAGAAATCCACCCTTCAAAGACGGAGACATCAGGAGACCCACAAATTCTATGCAGTAGAATCTTTATATCTTGGACTTGAAAGGTCATCTGGTTTTTCTTCAAGGTTTTGGGTAACCTAGAACCACCTTTGTAGAAAGACTCAGTCTAGCTGTTTGCTATGGTGTTCCTATAGACATTTGCTTGCTCTAAAAATCTAGCCGCAGACAATGCGGGAGTCAAGTCAGCAAATTGCTGCTCCTCCAGGTGAAATAATTTGGATATGGTTTCTCTATTGATGCCTCAGCAACACGCTTCCATCTTTCTTCAATATATTCCCTCCAGACACATTATACATATGAATGCACTCTTGAATTAACTTTGGACAAGGGTAGGCTGGTGGGAAGGTGGAGGTCATGAGGAGATTAGTATCCAACACTTTAGTGGAAAAAGGTTTCGCAAGTTTTTCACACAATCTCTCTGCAACACTCCCCAAATCAACCCCCAATAGGTCTATGTCAAATACTATAGGTGATTTACATTGCAAACTACGAGTATTCCCGAATAAGTGCAGTGTAGACTCCATGAACTTTACTCATATTTGAAAACAAAGAAACAACCACAAATATGCTTCGCTTAACAAGCGGGAGAAAAATAACCAGAGAGCAGAAGGGTTACCTAAAGAGCGACAATCGTTATAGATATGGAAGAAGGCTTGCTCTCTCCGATTTTCTTGCGACTGATTTTTTCGGATAAGAAAAGAAACTTTATGCTTTTTTAAAGGTAAAGCCTTCTTCATATACATCTCGAAAATAGGGATGGTCATTAACTATGTGGAGGACAGAATTAATTTCAACATGCCGCAAGGGTAGGGTGACAAGACAAATTAGTGACTGACATTAAACAGGAAACAAGTACTTCAAATGATTACTGCCCTTTGCACATGCCAAATCCTTATTTCCGCACTCCCAAATCAAGGTTCTAGCGCGATCATTTATGATGACCTTACTTCAACCATTAATTACTTGCACTTACCCTTAAATTATGACATCACCCATGATCGTGTCAGACTTGATGAGGCATCCAGCTGTTGCATGTCCTTCACACATGTGTATACACGACATGTTGATTGGGCCCACCAAGAAACATTGTCTTTGAGAACCAGAAGAAGTGTTGAACTTGTGAACTAGTTCAATTGGTACAAAGGGTTCAAGGCAGCTTCGTGCTATCTGAACTTGGTACAAGGAGTACAAAAGGTTCAAGGGGTACAAAGAAGTTTATATTTTATACCAAGAAACTTTCGAATTTTTTATAAGATGCTTTCGGGATAATCACTCCTGATCAAGGCTTTCTAAGGGAAAGATGTGATCAACAATTAGCTTGAGGGAAGGATGAATTAAAAGAATGAGGTTGGTGAATGATCGATGAAAATGTTATCATACCTCAAAGTACATTTGACTCTTGACGGAACCGATGGTTCAACAAAAACATTTGAAAACAAGAGTGAACCAAAAATAAAGAATATAAATGGCAACTCTGAAAAATCGTGAACTAACAATTAGCTTGTTCAGTCATACATTTAATTGAAATGTTCCTTTCATTTTAGAGAGAGCAATTCGACCAACTATTTTTTGTATTAAAGATTGTTTACAAACTTTGTGCTCATTCAAGCAACAACATGAGACTTACAACCTTACTCAAGCTCATTATAAGCAGCCACACTAGAAACAACAATTGGAAGACCAAGAGTCTCAACATAGAATCCACCTTTTACAATGAGACAAATATAACCAATGGAACACCAGTAGTCACAACTTATAATTCCACAGAGATGTCCTTCTTGGGATTTGAACCAGGGTCTCCACAATGAGAACTGATTACCTCAACCAACTTAGCTAAACCCCTAGGACCAACTTGCCCAGCATTCAAAATGTTCCACCTGAACAATTAATATTTGATCTTTGTGAGCATTGAGAAAACCTGCACCACTGATGTAGGCGGTTTTTGCAGGCTGAGAAAGCTGCTTACAACGTACAATGCATCTTCGGAGCTGAATCTTTTAAGAGTGCTTTCAGAGCATCGGGTACTCATTAATCACAATACTTTCCTGTAAAATTCTTTCTCATATGGAACATACCTGATGTCAACAAATAATCATTGGAGTTGAACAGAGAGTACCTACCAGTTTTATACAGAATGTGTTTTGTATTATTTAGTATCAAAATCTGCAAGAGACAAAATCAACCTGTAACTCGCAAGGTCATGCAAACGACCCTGACTTAAACCCGGTAAGGATTAGAGTTAAATGTGTATATATTGTGAGTTTGGCATTCTCTTTTAAAAAAAAGGTCTTACAGCAACAAGAAATAATCATAAACTCAAAGATATATATGTTCTCAGAGACTTACCAGCGGTAAGGATCGGGAATAAGCACTCCATGATAGTTATCCATCACTGTTGCATCCCTCACTGCTTCTGGATACTGAAAGGAATCATCCAACTCGGGTAATGCACCCATTATTTACACAAAGAAGGAAAAAGTGTTTTCTTAATCAAATCCCCTTGGAACTACTAAAGTAGACTAAGCGACAATGTGGATGCGACCGAATTCATAGTAGGAAGTCCCCATGATCTTTACAAAAGCCTTGAACGTGTATTGACTGTGACCGAGTTTAGAAAAGCTAACAACGTAATAAGCCCTGCACACAACTGATGCTTAACGGAAATTATCAGCAATATTCTCATCCCCCATATTCACAGATATTATACAGTACTACAAGAATTACACAATCAATTTGCAAAATTGAAAGGTCTACGTCAGCCAAACAATACTGAAATCAGACTTACCCAAAAATAAAATTAGATGGTAAATGTGTACAAGTCTTTTATCAGAGTCAATTTAGGTAATCAAATCCAATGCATCTTCAGCAGGCACAGCCCAATTCGAATAGTCGGGCAACATGTGCATCAATATGTATAGAATGGTTAAGCAGGCCAGCTCTCTGAAACTTGCAAGCCATTTATAATTCCACGCGACACATTGCTCAGCTAGGATTTTTTAAAATTATTGATTTTGAATAATAACAAAAAAGTTAAGCAACGCAACTTATATACTGAAACCAAACATTCTTGACAAGGATTTAATGGTGTGATGAAAACAACCAGTTCCAATCCATAAACTGCAGTAGAATCCCAATTCAGATTGTTTGATACATGTGAGAACGATTCAATGGACAGCATATCACAAAACCATAAAGTCATGAGAGTCAGAACCTTGAAAGTCTCTGAAGTAATATAAAAGACACATATTCATCCAAAAATCTATTATAGTCATGTATTATTCCCTGCAACTTAATTGTTGCTGATTAGATATTTCGGTTGGGGAGGTGACTTGTGGAGTAATTCTACATTTGACTCAATAAAATATGGATAGAAGACACAGGTTTGCGACAATGTCTAACTTTACCTTTTTCTTTTTTAAATTCTTCCCAATTCTATATTCTGAAGGTACAAAACAATGACCCGTTGCCAGCGATGCACTATATTACTTTGCACGAGTTTTATTCTATATTTTATTTTATTTTAAATAAACTTTTTTGGAAGTGGAATAGATCTCTTTTCCATAAGTGAGCGGTTAGACATTAACTAAGTAATCAGCTTTAGGATTGATGATGGAGAATAAAGTTGATGTTGTTTTAATTCTAAAAATTGACATTTCAAACTTTCATCTTTTAACATATGTTATTAGTTTCTATTGTTGTTTACCTATTTTTTAAGATTTCGATGTTACTTTAGAAAAGAAAAATATTGCTACTTAAAGTTGTCCACATCCAATCAGGTTTTATTTTAATCTAACCAAAAAAGTTAAGTAAATAAATAGTTCTTATTAATTATATCTTAACCACTAATTAAAGAAATGTTTTTATTTAATTGATTCATTCTATCATATGTCCATTTTTATTCTAAAATATAATTAAATAGACATTTATTTTACTTTATTTCATGATTTACATATATTATCCTAAAAAGTTTTATCTAATTGGAGGCTCTAGTGCTTAGTAGACCTCATTTTAGTGATTTCAAGACTTGAGTGTATTTATGCTTGATTTCTTACATCTTTCATTTTTTCTCCTTAAGCTTTTGACACTTCCCAAGCCCCAAACTCACTTTGAAATTAACCCTATTGAGTCTAGGTTGACCTAGACTCAATAGGGTTGATTTAAGTGGACCTTGGGCCCAATGCAAAGTTGTTTTGTTTTATGGTCTTATCTATGGTTGGTTTGACAATATCGAATCCCAAAATCAATATAAAAGGGGATCAACTCCTCTCATTTTGGCATTCATCTATTTTGTAAGCTATTTCACAATCATAAGCAATTGATCAATCAATCATGCAAGTAGTTATTAGTGATTTCAAAAGCAAGTGCAATCAAGCTGATTACAAATATGGATTCAAGATTTGATGCAAGCATCCAAATCAAGATCTCTAAGTCTTTCTTCTCTTCAAAATCCCTTCAAGAAAAGGCAATCTTCTCTCATTGATGCAAGTTTCTCTCTCCAATGGTAGCCAAGTAGAGGAATTCACAAGAAGGAAAGAAGATCCATGTCTATTATTCTTATCTCTCCTTCTCAATTAAAGGGATCAAGCATACATTCATTCACGATCTAGGATTTGGAAAGTGTAGATCCATGCATTTGTGGAGACTGATGCAAGAGCACTAAGCTTGGTTCTTGAGGACCCTATGTTTTGTGAGCTTGGGGTTATGTTTGGGGCCTATCTGTGAACTTTTCCCTATGTTAGCATAAAGTTTGGATTGATCATGTTCAAGTTATAGCTCTTTTGGTGGCTATTGGTAGTGTGTTCTTCCTTTGTTGGACAAATGTTGGAGATTGTTTTTGCAATCTTCGATCCATGGTAGTTATCTTATGTGATCTTGGATATGGAGTTTTGGTTAGAAGGTAGACCTATATCTAAGGTTGTGTACTCTTATTTTATCATATGAGTTAGTTATCTTTATAAACTTGGAGCCTATCCTAAGTGTTTATTTAATGTAATCTGTCGGGCCAACTTGTGGCTTGCTAGGTATAAGTATAGAGTCTTGAGATGTCTAGAGTCATCAGTTGTTAGCATGGATTAGCTAGGAGCATCTTGAGGAACAATAGCTAGGAGGTGGAAGCTTGCCTATGAGATTGAGTTGTATTCTTCTTTGTCCTAATCATGAAGGCCTTACAACTTGACATGTTGGATGCAAATATTATGTTGCTATTATGAGAACGAGTGTTGTTTTGGATTGAATATTTGTGTTATTATTTATTTTTTGTTTTATGGTTATTTGTTGGGGGCTTGGTCACCTCCAAGGGGGTATGCTTGACCTTACACTGCATTAAATAGTATTGTAAATCTTATGTTGCTATTATGAGAATGTTGTTTTGGATCTAATTCTTTGTGTTATTATTATTATTATTTGTATAGTTATTTTTTGGGGGCTTGGTCACCTCCAAGGGGGTACTCTGAACCTTAAACTACATTAAATGGTATCAAAGAAAAAATTGATCTTGTGCTAGTTGTGTGGTGGATTGGTTATCAATGAAGTTGTGAGGTAGTAGATCATGTTTTGGCTCACAATCATAGAGGACTCATAGATGGATCATTTTGGTTGTGAAACCTTGATGTGAGAAGATGAAATTTTCCATGAGTAAAGAGATAAGGTAGTCTTGTTTGAGTTAGCATCTTTCAATCAAAAAGAGATTTATTTGGCTGATCAGAAGGATTATTTGAAGAAGAAGATAGTTCACAGATAAAGAAGTGTTAGATGTTGAAGAAGTGCATGATGACTCCATTGAAGATGATGAAGTATCTTTTGGTTTTCATGAGCTATGGATGGATCTAACATGGAAATTGAAGAGCATATTATTGTAGACAATGAGATTGTCGATGATGAGAGTTTCACTTGTGTTGATGAGGAATTACATATTATTGGTGATGTGAATATGGTTTTGGATTTACTTGTTGTTGCATATATAGTTAGGGATTCTATAGTTGTTGATATGGACATGGATTTACATGTTGTTGGTATGGATGGTGCTACTAATGTGGAGTTGGATATACATGTTGTTGATGTGGACTCACTTGATTATGATTTGATTGAGGATCTACATGTTACTATTGATTTGTATTTACATGTTGTTGATGTGGATTTTCTTGTGATTGACATGGTTGAGGGTTTACATGTTGCTATTATTGTGAATTTGGGTTTACATGTTGTTAATTTGGTTTTGAAGTTGCATATATTGCTAACATAGTTTTCATGTGTAATTATTCTTCTATTACTGGTTGTGATCAGTTGTAGAGATTATTTGTGAAGCCTTATGATATTCAATTTGCTCATGTGGGTGAGCATGTTGATGGCTTAGATGTGGTACAAAAGATTTTGATGTTTGAATGGAAGAAGTAGGGATGGTTGATTTGTTGATGTATGCTCTTGTATTTTTTGGATTGGAAGCCTTTGGTGAAGATAAAGTTGAGTTCAAATATTTCTTTTGGTATCAAAGTATGGGACACACTTTTCTATTTACCTTGGGAATCTAATGTTGGAGCATCGAGCTTGGATTTTGAGGACCCTATATGCTGTGAGCTTGGGTTTATGTTTGGGGCCTATTTGTGGATGGTTCCCTATGTTTGCATAACATTTAGATTGATCATGTTCAAGTTACAAACCCTTTTCATGGCTATCGGTAATGTGTTCTTCCTTTGTTAGACAGACGTTGGAGATTATTTTTGCAATCTTCTACTTGTGGGAGTTATCTTATGTGATCTTGGATCTAGATTGTTGTTTAGCATGTGGACCTATGTCTAAATTCACATAATCTTATTTTATCTTATGAGTTAGTTATGTTTGTAAACTTGGGTCATATCCTAAGTGTTTATTTAATGTAAGCTACTAGACCAACTTGTAGCTAGCTAAGTATAAGTATAGAGTCTTGAGATGTCTAGAGTCATTAGTTGTTGGCATGGATTAACTACGAGCGTCTTGAGGGATTGTTGTGATGTGGAGTCTAATCAGACTTAGAGATTAATTTTTCCCACTTTATTTGATGTGGTTTCCCCCTAAATTATTTCTACAAGGGTTTGGGGGCAGTGCTCCACAAATGGGGTCAAGGGGTAGTGCCCCTTGCAGGGTCTTAGGGTAGAGCCCCAAGCATGCTCCCTATCATGATACAAGGTGGTGTCAAGGGGCAATGACCCTACGGGGGTTATGGGGAGCGGCAACCATGAAAGTTCAACTAACTTTATTATTGTAAAAGGTGCTCAATTCTATTTTTCTATTGGATGAATACTTTAGCCCTAATTTTGTAAGAAGAAAAAAGATTGTATAAAATGACTTAGGGATGTGTGTGATGGGATAGTAGATTCTTGCAACAATATTGATATGTAAGGGGTTCCATATTGTAATCAGGTTGTAAGCACCGGATAATAAGAATATTGGACTCGTTATTAGTGGATGTAGCCTTATTAGTGGATGTAGCCTTATTATGTTAAATATTTGTGTCTTGTGTTCTCTTCTATGTGATTTATTATTTTTTGATATTTGTTATATTTACATGTAATTTTTTTTTGTCTCTTTAATCCTAACAAAGGGTATCAGAGCAAGGTTGTTTTAGTTATCATTTGTAGGAAAGTCTCATGGTTAAGTGAGAGCAATGGTAGACGAGGGTAAGATGAAGGTTGAGAAGTTTAATGGGTAGACTTTCAATTATGGAAAATGCAAATGGAAGACTATCTTTATCAAAAGGATTTATGGTGGCCATTGCAAGGAAAATCCAAGAAATCAGAAGCTGTGACAAATGAGGACTAGGATATTATGGAGAGAAATGCACTTGGAAGTATTCAATTTTTCTTGGCATAATCGATGGTATTTAATATTACGAAAGCTAAGTCAATGAAAGAGTTGATTCAAACCCTAGAAAAGTGGTATGAAAAGTCTCACTTCACACAAGGTATTTCTTTTGAAGCATAAATATTTAATATGACAATGGTAGAAGGTGGATCTATTGTTGATCATTTAAATAAGTTTAAGATGGTTACTAGTCAATTGTCTTATGTAAGTGTCAATGTTGATGAAGAAATTAGGGCTCTCTTAATTTTGTGTTCTTTGCCTAAAAGCTAGAATGGCTTAATTATGGTCATGAGTAATTTTATTTCTGGATCTAATACCCTAAAATTTGATTATGTGACGGGTGTTATTTTGAGTAAGCAAATATTAGATAACTGTGAGGGGGGTGAATCAGTTATGTTCAGTTATCCTGTAGTCCCTTTAAATAATTTCAATACCAAATAAACTTCACAAACATCATCAACAATCACTCGATATATACATTTAACTTATCAATTAACTCAATCAATCACTTTATTCCAAACTATTCATTCATTATTATGTAGTAATCAACTAATAGTAATAAAACTTAGTAGTTACCGACCATTAATTTAGTTATTGCCAAGTTGTATTCAAATGAAAATAACATGTACATCAATTTGCAACATTCACACAATTGAAACCAAATTGTTTTAATGTGGAAATCCTGTGAAGGGAAAAACCACCTGGTACCAACAACCCAAAATTTTCACTCTTGTCAAGTGAGCTCAACTAAGAGCCAACCTTATTATAGGTTACATGCACATTGTTAATGTGACCTTGTTATAGGATTTCAACCAAAAGATCATCTAGACCTTATCACTCCTTGATCTTGTCTAAAGAGTTTCCTACTCTAAAGGACTCACAAACACCACTAATCGATGTTACCATATAGGATTTCATAGACTTGTTAGGTACACTTGGTCAATGAGATTTTCCGCTATGTGTTGCCTGACTTTTAGTCACCCATTTGTTTTTGGCAATATCGAAGTCATGTGGTCTTGTCAAGTCTGATTATGTCTAGGCCTTGGTCCCCTCTAAGATAGGAAATCTTTGTGGGGTTTCTCTTTCATTGCCTTCTTACTTCAAGTCGGATGGGATGTTTTTAAAATCTCATTATGTCCTCAGTTTAGATAAGTTGTAGGTCCCAACGTGACAAAGATTATGATTCTTCAATTGATGATCTTTTCAGTAGAAGAATGATTGGGAATTATAGTTTCCAAGCATTCAGAAAGTCTCAGATGAAAAGTCTTCATATGAATGACACATTGATAGAATTGACATTGAAAGATTCAGATTTTATTCCATGTGATAGTATGTGCATTCAATTGCTGAGGCCTCTCTTATACTAAATGAATGCATTGATAATAGAGAAGCACAAATTACAGTGAAGACTTTGTTTCATATTTTTAAAAAAATCTACAGGATAAGAGGATCATTAGACATTGTCCTAAAAGATTAAAGAATGAGAAATTAAAAGTATGGATGGCATTACAGTTGCATTCTCATATGATGATACTATCCACAAGCATAAGATATGAAAGGATGTTTCCTTGAGAAGTACACATTGTTTATCTTAACATCAAATATGTGTCAACATAATATCTTTTGCTTGATTTAATTTTCAGAAGCAAAGTGTAGACAGTCATGGATTGGATTACATTTAAGATCATTTGAAGTCTTTTTGGAGCAAGGTTCCATTATGGTACTTTGGAAAGAAGTTTATTATTTAAATTCAATTCTCTAAGAACTTCTTATTGCAAATTGATTAAAGTAGTCACTATAGAAGGACATGTTATTTATCTTAATGTCAATAGCATTGCATTTCTCTGAATGATGATAGTAGTAGAATTTGGGATAAGTAAAGATCAAATTGTGACTAGCCTCCTTTGAAGATAAAGCAAATGGAATTAGCATCTCAAAGTATACGGTGGGTTCATTCCATAACTAGTGATCATTTAAAGGTGAAGTTGTTATCATTTGATTGTATGAATGGTCTGTATGATGTTTTGGAACTCGATCATTGCATTATAAAGCAATCTATACAGTGAGCTATATACATATGCTGCACTTTTATGCTCTTGAGCCTATGTTAAATGCAATGTGCAGACATGAGATGGAACAAAACTCAGAGAAATAAAAGTAGTTATCAGAAGTGATCAAAAGGACAATGAATATGGAACTGAGAAAAGTTCTTATTGAACTTAGGTATCACCTCCTCCAGTTTAGCAAAGTTGAATTCTTCATGCATTTTACATAGTCTATAAAGTTGATGGTTTTCACTATTTGAAAACACAGATTGATTCTACAATGTCTTATGATCATACTAGTGAAAATGGCAAGCATTTTTACTTTGAAGTCGAAAAGATATGGCACTGCAGGAAAATAATATTAAGACTCCACATCGACGGTTCCTGCTTTGCCATTATTCATCAGGACACTGTGGGAATATGTTCAACTATCAAGGAAAGGTGATATACCATTCAAAATTTTTCGAGTAAAATTGGCATATGTCAAGATTAATCAATTTCAAACTACATGGACAAAGAATTTGTTGGTAATGCTCGATGGACGAAGGCTCGATATACCAACTATGAATTCAAAAAGTGTTGAGAATATGTGATAATCTATAGAGGGAAAGCTTCTTGCTATTGAAAAACAAAAGCAAAATTCTCAAATATTAGGTTTGATTGGACTTTGTCAGTAAGGTCGAATGACATGTTTCTTAGATTCTAGATTGGCATAAAGAAAAAAACATAGGATGTTTTTGTACAAAGATTCCATATCATAAAGGAGATATATATTGGCTCCCAAGCTAATATGGCATGCTACCAAGAGATCAAGTCACCATGATCATACTTATATTGGCTTTACATAGAAAGGAAGCAGAGTATGAATTTGATGAATTTAAAGTTTAGTCACAGGCATAGCTTTATTCATAATGTGATAGATGAGGAAATATGATATTTAAGGAAACTTGCAATTTTATGTCGAGCCACCTGCTCTGATAAGTTAAATCATATTGGTTTGATGAGGATCTATTTGAGTTCTCATATTTGAAAAATCTTTTTCTTTGTATTTTGTCTCTTTGTATTCAAAGAAGAGGAAAGGTCATTGGCTCCTACGAGCTTGGTATTGTAAAGATCTATAAACTCTATAAAGAATTCAATATAGAGGGCTCAGCCTTTTCTGCATACAGTCAAAGAGCTGGAGTAGAGAGGGGGTAAATTGTTGATGTAATAGACTTAATATTGTAGAGTCAATGGAAGGGTGTTTTATATCAATAAGTTCTTGTCCCATTTAGTTAGTTAATGGTTGCTTCTATGTTTCTTTCTTTAAAATCCAAACTATAGAAAGAAAGAAGAGATGTTTCATTCTTTCGTTATGAAGATATGAATTAACTAAGGTAAGATGTGCTTTGGGAGATTTAGAGAAGGATTCATTGGAAGTTCTTGATCATTTCATTTATATTTTCGTTGAGAGTTTCTGTATTTTGGTTGATGCTGAGTATATGTATTCATAAGAATTGTGAGTTCTATTGCTTGGTTTATAGATTAGAAATTTTTTCTTGCTTGGATTAAGTCTTGTTTAGGCTTAATTCAGTTTCCCTCTTCTGCTCTTGGGTTAAGAGCATACCCCATGTTAGTTTAGGAGAGAAACATAATTCTTTGAACATTATTCACATAGGGAGTTGTACCTTAATTCAAAGGGAAACTAGTTATTCTCAGAAATAGTTTCCCAACTGTTGTGTAAAGTTGTTCTTCATTACAAATTGGGCAAATTAAAAAGAGAATCAGAAGAAGAACAATCTATTTACCAACACTATGATGATTAGAAAGTAATAGTGTAAAAATGATATGTTTAGGCATAGCACTACCTTTCTTGTTTAAATCTCCTTTCTTCTCTGGTCTCTTTCTAATCTCTATCGTCCAATATTTTTCTCTATTCTCTTGGTTGGTTGATTCACTCCTTCAAATCTTTCACCTTACTTCAACTCTGCTCAGTTTACTTGGCTCAACTATGTTCTTTCAACCCAACAACTTTGCACAATCACCACCTCAATAATCAACTTCAACCACTAACCTCATCAGCAACATCAACAACCAAAACTATCTTGAAAATATCCTTAAATAACCACCTTTATGCTTTCAGATTTTTCCTTTTATTGCCACTTAATCACAATCAATGATCTCAAATTCAATAAATTTAGCCACATGGAAAATAGAACTTTCATAGAACTTTGTGTTCATTGTTATCCTTCTTCAAACTCCATCATTAGATACTTGTTAAATTTTCTCATTCCTTGATCTTGTAACAAAATTTGACTCGCACCTTAGACTATCTCGAATATTCCATTTTTCAATCAAAAGTTGGCCTTAGATTCCATCTTTAGTCTTTTGTTCTTCCAACTGTTACTTAGTGAACATAAAATTTCACTCGGGTAATATAGTACTTGGCCAAAATTAAACGTCTCCTTTACTTTCCAACAGCTTGGTGAACACTGGAGTCACTCGATGAATACTATCTTCCTTCTTTAATATTGACACTTAGTTAAGCATGTGTAGCTTAATACATTACAATATTACATGATTGTAAAACAATAAAACCAACATTACATTATCACTATCCAAATAATTCAAGTTCCCATTGAATACCATAATTATCAATTATGTCTTCAATATACTTTCTTCAATTCTCTTCATCAATCAAATGATATGGCACTCTACTGAATTAGCATAATGTATGGCCAACTAGGACTTGCAATCAATGACAACATAACAACTAATATAAGTCTTTTACATAAATTCATAGTGTTGGGTGGATATTTTGCAACTGACAATTTTGGGTAAAAATTTAGTCACAAAATAGGATGACTAGCCACAACGTGTGAGACAGAGTCTCTCCTACCTTAAAGGGAAGGCTCCCCTTTCTCACCGTTCCTTGGATCAACTCAAGGTAAGCAAGAAGTCGAGAGATCTTGTAAACAGGGTGTTACTAATATCCTTTCTTCTTAACTTTCAAGAAATGATCCACTTACTCATAGAATGAATAATGGGCAAAGTAAATCTCTAACTACACTTCTATCAAGAGCTGAAACAGTGATATCAATAAATCTTCACTAACTCAAAGGCTAGCTCAAAACATACCGGTTTGGCTCTATGTCTGGTCGTACTTCTATATGGTAAAATTTTTACAATTAGGGCACAAAGACACCTAAAAGTAAGAAAAATCTAATTATTTTGCGAATTAAGACAAAAATACAAGCTACAGACAAAGCTTCTAGGGTAAAAGCACAGATCTGTGTCACTGTTTGTGATACCAAAACCTATTTTGGTCAAATCTCATTTCTCTATCAAAACTCAATTTTTTTCAAAAACTAAAAATACCCTTTTATAGATCTCAGATTCAATATCATCATTATATAAAATTTTGAGTGTTTTGATTAGTTATAATATGTTATAATTTTAAAGTATTATAAGTCAATATTTCAACATTTCAAAAGATGCTCCCTCAAAAAAGGAAAAAAATAGTAAATCATATCAAAAAAATTAAAAAATTATATTTATCTCTAGAGGAGAGAATCCTCTTCACAAATATGTAATTTTTTTTCAAGAAGGTATAGATTTGATAGGAAAGTTTTGACAGGAGGATTCTGGTAAGGTCGAACTTGAGTACTTATAACAAAGAAAATATACATCAAAAATAATTATTTCTTTTTTTGTGCACTAGCTATACATGTCATCTAGAAGATATTTTCAAATTAGAACAAAAAAAGATGATTTGCATATACTTGTTTGACAGGAACTACACCCTATATTTTTTACAGTTAAAAAAGGGACTTCAAAATAAAATAAAATGAATAAATTCCTACTTTAAAAAATTATAAAAATTATAGGCATAAAATTCATCCAATTCTACACGTTTCATCAATTTACATCATCTTCATATTTTAAACACAAATACCATTTTTTTTGTCACTAATGTTGAACTGTCACATTCTAATATCACGTTTCTTTATAAAAGGTGACATAGGTTTGTGCTTTTACCCTCTAGCTATGGATTTTCACAATTGTTCCTAGTCAGAGCACGGGCTTCAATTGTTTCTTAACTCTTTTCAATTCAATTCACTAGAACAATTACCAATAACACAAGGTGATGAATCAAAGACAACTTGGATGAATCATAGACAAAGCTTACAATTCACTCAAATTACAATTTCACTTAATCAAAGTTAAGTCTCAAATGCTCCTTTATATTCACTTTCTCTCAAAATAGTGTTTTACACAAACAAAGTTATGCTAGCACAATTTTTCCAGAGTTTTCTTGCATAAATATAATGATGATTTTACAATGAGGGGGCACTCCTTTATATAGGCAAAGAAGTTGAGAAAAAGGGGAGGAAAAAGTGGGAGCATCTCAACCAACTTTGACCTAGTCTAACTAGAGAAACTGAAGGGTTACATGCAACTGCACATGCAACTCGCATTACATATTTTGCATACATGCAATTATACTTTTTCATGTAATGCATTCTAAACAACTATGAAATAAAAACTATACAACAATCTTAGAGATTGCTTCTTAAGGCTTTGAATTTCACAATGACATCACACACTGTGGAAAGATCAGCAATCTCCATAGTCTTTGATATGGCTTCAATTCTCACTGCATTTTCATATGCTGATTGCACAACTTGGGGGAATTTGTTGTTGTATTATCTAACAAGTGTTTTGTCAAGGATTTTTACAAAACAAACTTGTTCATTATGTGCGAACCAAAATCCTCAGAATCTACATCATCATTGATCTTGATTGTATATTTTGAATTCACTCTCCCTGCTACCAAAAGATTACCAAGATTATCAGTAACACAGAATCCCAATTGCTCCAAATCAAAAGTAAGGCTTGTTTCAACTACTTGACAATCTTCAAGAGCCACTTGCAATTTTATGATCAATTTTCTTAAGGTCTCTTCCTTGTAACCAATGAGTCCTTGAAATCTGAAGAACATTTCACGTGAGGGAAGAACATCACATGAGACCATAGCATCTAGATCAAATTTTATCATTTCATCCCAATCCTCAAGGGTTTCCTTCAAGTTATCTGCTTCTTGAGTCAAAGAAGAAATTAAGCTTAGTTCCATTTTGTTCATCTCTTTAACATGCCTTAGAACTACAAGTGTCTTTGTAATAGCTTGAACTCCTTCAACAATGATTTCCTGTATCCAAGACTTAGTAGCTTCAATCAACCTTCTCTCTTTAGATGTTTGTGATGTAACAATAATATTATGAGAGGACTGCCTCTGAATGACCTCATTCAAACGAGATATCTCCTGTTTCAACTTATTCTTCTTTTCCCAAAGCTCATGATTGCTTTTTGATACATTTGTTAATGCATCTTGAGCATGTTGTAAACAAATCAAATGAGATTGATTTCCAACTTCAACCTTAGTAAATTTGTAGTCATAATGGGTAAGTTCTTGAATAGGTTTATCTACTAAGGGCTCAGCAACCACAACATATTTGGTTTTGTCAGAATCAACGAAAATTATGGAAACAATCTTATCTTTCAAAGACTTAGATTTAGTCTTCTTCATAGGAAGATTGTCAAGAGGAACAACCACCTTCCTTCTCTTTGTTGTTATTCTACTCAACCATGCAGGTAGGTTGAAACTTTCATCTGTAGAAGTAGGCACAGTGGAGACCATTGGCATTGATCAAGATTGTATATCTGTAGTAACTGAGCATGATTTAGTCTATACCGCTGAAGGCATAGAAACATGTTGAGAAGACTCCATCATGAAGAGTTCAAATCATGTCAAAGACGTATCAAGTTGGGAAACTTGACCACTGGTAAGAGTTAGAAAATCTTCAAACACATTTGCTAAGTGTTCATATTGTTCATGTATAGGAACACGAGGAGCAGTTGATGAAATAGGAAGAGCCATGGTGTTAACCTCTGAGACTAGAATGGAATGAGTGAAAACAGTAGAAAATGAATCCACATCATCATCAACCTCATGCAAAAATGGCTCTTCATGTAGAGAAGACGTGCAAGCTTGTGTAGGCTTTGGAGGAGATGTGATCCTAATTTCTCCTTCTTCATCTGAATCTTCTTTCTTGGATTTTGTTTCCAATTCTTCTTCTGATTCTGCCACTGATTCTTGAATTGGTTCAGGAACTTGAGATGATTTAGTTCCTTTTCCACCCTTTAATTTGAATTTAAAGGTATTCTTGGCATTTGAAGATGAGGCACCATCTTTCCCTATAATTTCCAATTGTGATTTCCTACCAGGAGGACCAAAACTTCCACAATCCAGGCCCATCTTAGGATCTACTCTTTTAAGGTCTTTACTTTTTAACCATTTGTTAGTGTTTACTAAGATAGATTGAAACCTATCCATGAGAGATGTACCTTCCTTTTGTTGCCATTGAATAGGAAAAGGGTACTTCTTATCAAAATCGACTTGATGGAATTCTGTTGCAAGGTTAACCTGCAATAATCCATCTTCATAATGTCAAGTTCTGTTCTCATGTTAAACCAAATATCTTCAATGCGATGAACATGAGTGTAGGCCCTTTTTATCTGAGAATTCACCTTTCGATAGTCAAAATCAAATCTAGCCTTGAATTTCTTCAATTTAATCAACTGCAACTCTGATTCCATATTCTTTTCTTTAGGTACATAAATAATTGAATAATTGCCAATAGTCAAAGGCTTAGCTGAGGTAATGCCAAATCTGGGGCTATGTGAAGCATGCTGATCACTCTGCACTTCCATGCGTTGTCTTGCTAACTCCATTAGAATGATTCAATCTATAGCATACATAGGTAAGGTATATGGCTCTCCCTTGAAATATCCAACTCTCAAGTATGTGAAAGTAGGAAATTGAAGAAAAATGCAGCTGTACTGGCTTACCTTTTCCCATGCTGCATCAAATACTCTTTTGATAGACAACTGTTTGTCGAACAAACCCCTGTAATGTCCAAAGAAGGCATCTTGGACTCTTCTATAATGAAATTTACTATTAGCCAAAGTGATTTGATCATAGTATTCCCAAATAGGTACTTGAAGACAATCTCCTTTGGTAGAAAGACCCGAAAATGATCCCATGGCAGCAGCAATCTAAACTAGATAAGAATTCATGTAAAAAGTTACTGATGTTCCTACATTGCATATCTACTGGTAGAGTGCAGTACTGATAAGCTCTCCCCAAAAGATGTGTTCTTTGTTCTCTATCATTTGAAACATAAATTTATACATCCATGGCTCAAAATTGAAAGAATCTTTAAGACCACAAATCCTACTGAGAAGGATGATGAGATCCTCGTACTCCTATTTAAAATCTAACCAATGAAGAGTTTTTGGCCATCTGGAAAAATTGCTTCTTTTGTTGTCTAACTAGTAAAGGTTGGCATACTTCTGATAATTTCTCTTTTTCTCATTCCAACAAGCCAATGACGATTCTTTGGTCAAATCAACACATTCTAATTTGTGAGGAACTTTGAAGATTTTCTCAATAACTTCAGGATCAAGGCTAATGAAAACATTGCCATCAACATCTTTGATAGTCCTTGTTTTAGGAGTGAACCGCTGAGTGCATCCATAAACAAAATTAGGTTCTATAGCCGCCATGGGAAACGTAGAAACCAAATGGATGTTGCTTCTTCTAATACATTTCATTTCATTAGTAGCTGGAGCTTCAATCCTTTGTATAAAATTAGCCACATCTACATGACCAATCTTCGTGTCTGACACGTTGTCCAAGACAGATGTAACTAAAGAAGGAGATGTGTGAGCCAATTCCTTATCATATTGATATTTCATTTTGCCCTTGGATTTGGATGGTGAGGACATATGTTGTGCTTGTGTTGCAACACAAAAATTCCAAAACATAAATACATCATTAGAAGGAATCTCCATGCAAGTGAATTTTAGAGCAGCAGTGAAGATTTGAAAAAGGAGTGACTTTCAAAGAGAAGGCATATGCATATGCAATGGAATGGAAAGTGAAATGAAATTAACGAAATGTGGAATGAAATGATATGAAAGTGTGAAAATGGAAAATGAAAAGAAATGGAATGGAATGAAAATGTGTGAAGGTGAAATGCATGGGAATACATGCAAAGTGAAAGTTGCTGATTTTAAAAGTGACTTAATATTTTCAAAGCTTTATTGTATGAAACATGCATATATGTAAATGCAACATGTAATGGAAGGTGGAAGGTGAAATGAGATGCAAGTGCAAATGAAAGGTACACTTTACGTGTATATGTGGATGAAGGATAGCATGCAAAGCATGTAATGAGGTGGAAACATGTACTTATTCATGTAAGTGTGAATGCATATGAGAAGATGGAAATGAAAAATGGAGGTAAGGTAATGAGTTATATAGTCACTTTTGAAGGAAAGAAGAAGTCAAACTACACGGAAAGCGAAAATGACATCTTTTTGTCTTTCTAAAATATGACTTTTGATCAAAATCGGACCTTTTGGATGCAATTACACATAAGACATTTCATGTAATCGTGTCGTGCAAATGGAAGAGAAAAGTGAGATGGATGAAAATGGAAATAGAAAATGAGATTGCAAGCATGTGCGGATGGCGAATGAGATGAAAAACATGTAATCGCATTTGTTGGATGAGATGTGAGATGCAATGACATGGAAATGGAAAGTGAAAAATGACAATGCTTTCACATGTAATGAAGAAAAAACAAGTTTTTGGGAAAAAAACTTGCAACTTTTCCAAATGGAGAAAAATCGGCAAACAAGCACACAAAACCAAAACAAAAGAAAAAATATACCTTTGAAAACAACTCAAAACATGCCAAGATGCAATGCACTCCAAAGTTTAAATTTGAATTTGGAACTTGGGAAAGAACCAAAAACATGAAAATGAAAGAAAACTTCATATTTAAAAGAAAAATGCACATCCTAAGGGAAAGATTTTTACAAATGGCAATGATTCAACGATTTCATGCATAAAATCAGCAAAGATAAGCATGAATTAAATTGCAAGAAGGAAGAAGTCCACTTACATGAAGAATAAGTGCCAAAAATGAAGGAAAAAGGTGCTCTTTGTTTGAAATTTTCTTCAAAAATGGTGAGAACTTTTCAAATCTTGTAAATTCGAATGATGAAGGGCAAAAAACAAGGAGATTATTGTGCAAGATGCCAAAACGTGCCCTAGATCCTCTCCCTTTTCCAACGTTTTGAAGATTTCAAGCTCTTGGGATGTTTTTGCAAAAATGTGTTTCTCCAAACAAATTAGTTTGGTGTTTTAACACCAAAATGATGATCACAATGTGATATAATCAGAAAATAAGGTAAAAATGATTTGATTCCAAGCAAAAACGTGATCCAAATTTGAATATTTATGGAGTTTTTTGCAAACTTGTGCCCTAGCTTGGGAGATTTAAACATGTTTTGGGCTCAATAAACTGATCTTTTATGGGGGCAAAATGATCACCAATCCAAAACGCCTTGAATGCAAGAGATTTCATTCAAATCCATGGAAAAAAATCTCTAGTTATAATCAAAATCAGAGTTTTTTGGAGTAAGAACATATTTTCTTCACAAAATAGGACATTTTCATGTTCATTACATATTTTAAAACATGTTGGAAGGAAAAATCGGACCTTTTAGAGTCTATTGCATCTTTTAAAATATGTCTTTATGCATAATCTCACTTTTTGAAGCTCATTGCATATTCTAAAATGTGTTAGACTCCAAAATCAAACCTTTTGGAGTCACTTACATGTTTTAGAAACATGTCTCACCTTTTCGATGCATAAGTACAAAAACTCAACTTTTCATGTCATTGCATCAAAAAGGTCCACTTTTGCAAGCTTTTGATGTAATGGCATGAAATGTATCCTCAAAGTGAGTTTTTATATGCAATAACATGAAAAATTTCCACTTTTCATAGTTTTTTACATGCATTTGCACATAAAAAGTCCACTTTGAGGCATTTAAGTTATGTATTTCACATAATTTTATAAAAATGTCATCAATATGGGTCAAAAATAACATTTATGCATCATATTAATCAATATAATACATAAACATTATATTAAAGTGACATTTATATAAGTATTTGATTTAAAAATCAAAAATTTAAAAAGTAACTATATAGTTCTATAGTCACTTTAAGTGAAAAATTAAAAAGTAACTCAACTTAAAATTATAACATAAAGTGCACTATAGTCGCTTTAAGTTCTAAATTTAAATGAAAAGTAACTTCAAAACATAAAAAAAAGTGAGTAAATGTTATATTTTTGAAAAGGTGAATGTCAAAATGAAAATATAACATCATTTTTTTAAATTCGTGTTGTTGAACCTAAAATGTCCACTTTTGAGGCACTAAAATGATCATATCTCTTGAATAACAACTTCGATTGACCTCTAGGTTAGACTGAATCAAAGAGGAAATCAAAAGGCATGACATGAGAAAATTCAAAGGACTAAAAACAAGTAAACACAAACTCAAAAGCAAAGAAAGGACTGTGAAGGCTTCAAAAATCAAGCAAAGACTTGACAGAAAGCAAAACAAAAGTGACTTAACAAAGGCTTTCAATAAAACAATTTGATATTCGAATTGAAATGAATTGATTGATCAACACTAAGCAATTGAATATCAAATTCAAGCTTAGAGAAATGTGAAACTAGCTTGAAAAAGTTTTGTGCTGTTACCAACATTTTTTGGTGCCAAAATGCAGGACAACACATAGCATTACCAATTACATTTTCAGTTGGAGCTAACAATCTTCACCTTTGGCATCGATGACAACACATAACATATGATTTTACATTAAAAATATTACATAAGATAAACAAATGTATGCATTGTTAGCAATACAAATTTTCAGCTCTTTGTCTTCATCAACATGCTCTTTGTAACTCAGCTTGTGTCTTTAGCAACAACAATCTTCATCAACAAGAATCAAAGTGAAGCTGAACAACCAACATTTCTCCCCCTTAGGATATGATCTTGGTTGTTCAGCTTCACTTTGATTCTTCTCTCCCTCCTTTGTGTGGCATTCTTTTGATTTTATTCATCTTCATCTCTTTGATAGTAACAACTTTGATATTCTCCACCTTTGGTATTCTTGTCCTCCTTTAACATCAATGCCAAAGGTCATTATAAATTTCAATATGAAACTTATAAAACCTTGTAGTTATCCTTGTGCCTTGGATGTATAGTATACATTAATTTCGCCATAGTCTTCTTCAAAAATTCATTTATATTCCTAAAGTATGAACTCTTGCATCAACTCCACAAAGGTATTACAATTCATCCATGAATTGATGCAACATGCATCTTTACCTAGTGAATTTTGGATAGGGGCAAGACCCCCAGTTTACCTCTTAGATACTCAAAAGTATCCTTAGTCAAATGGCTTAGTAAATATGTCTACAATTTTCTCTTTAGAGTTCACATATTCAAACCTCACTTGTTTCTATTGTACTTTCTCCCTCAAATAATGATACTTGATTGATATGTACTTTGTCTTTGCATGCATCACCAGATTTTTTGAAATATTTATTGCACTAGTATTATCACAATAAATTTTAATAAGCCTAGTTATTTCTTCTCACACACCTTCCAACATATGCTTAATCCATACAATATTTGAACAATTGATTATAGCAACACCATATTCAACCTCAATAGTAGATTGTGAAATACAACTCTATTTCTTACTTATCCATGTTATCAATCTTTCTCCTAAAAAGAAAGCTCCACCACTTATACTTTTTCTATCATCAATATTTTCAGCCCAATCAACATATATGTAGACTTTAAGATTAAATTCATCACCTTGTTTATACCATAAGCCATAATCTTTAGTTCTTTTCTAAATATCCTTTTCATAGCAGTCATGTGAGTCTCCTTTGGACTAGATGAAAACCTTACAACAATACCAACAACATGTGAAACATATGGTCTACTATGTACAATACATTGTAACTTACCAAACTTAGATTTGTATTGTGTCTCATTTACCTCTCTAGTAGTGTCTTCTTTTGATAATTTCACACCAATCACCATAAGTGTACTGACTGGCTTTGACTCATCCATCCCAAAAGTCTTCAAGATTTCTTACACATACTTAGACTGAGTCACATATGTACCTTTCCTTGTTTTATGAACTTGTAATCTAATGAACAATTTGATCTCACCAAATATTGACATTTCAAATTATGTATTTGATCAACAAATGTCTAACATAACATATCATTTCCCACAAATATTATGTCATCAACAAATATTTCAGCAATCAACACCATACTTTTAGATTCACATTTCAAATATAGATTATTGTTCTCACTTGTTTTAGCAAATTCAGTCTTAATCAAATACGAATGTAACCTTTCAAACCAGGCTCTCAATGCTTGTTTCAATCCATACAATGCCTTTTACAACTTGCAAACCATGTTCTTCTAATTAGATTTAATGATTCCTTCAAGTTGTTCAATATAGACTTCATCTTTAAGTATTCCAATCTGAAATGCAGATTTAACATCCATTATACTTTTAACTTTATGTATGTAGCATAAACCAACAATGTTCTTACTCCTTCCAATCTTTCTGTAAGTGCAAAAATTTGACTATAATCCACTCCTTCTTTTTGTGCATAACCTTTGCAAACCAATCCTGTCTTATTTCTCACCACTTCTCCATTATCATTTGCCTTTTTTTTCTGAAAATTGATTTGGTTCCAATCACATTCTTATCATTAGGTCTTAGTACTAGTGTCCCTATATTCTCCTTCTCAATCTAACTAATTTCCTCATTCATAGAATTTATCCAATCCTCATTGTCTAATGTAACCTTAACTATTCTTAGTTCAAAATCAACAATCAAACATGTATTGTCTCTTAACTTACTTCTTGTGTGTACTTCAACACTTCTATCTCCAATAATTTGTTTAGGAGAATGATTATTTCTCACATATTTGGCCAATATAGGTTCAGTTCTTTGACTTTCAACATTTTCTCCACTCATTGGAGGTTCAACTTCTTGTTTAGCTTATACTTCCTAATGCTTGGATAAAGCATTTTGTAACTCAGGTGCTATAATTTGGTGCTAGGTGAATCTTTGTTGTAACTTAGGTAAGTGTATCATGTGTCTCGTCATAGCCATATACAAACTTGTTGTAGTCTTTAGGTTCCTTCTTTCTTTCTACATCATTCTTCTTTGTAAACTTATCAAACCTTACATTTGCACTTTCAATTATAATCTTTTTTCTTAGATGAATAACCAATGAATATACCTTTATTGCCTTTAAAAATCAAATTTACCATTCATCACATCCTTGTGAATATAAAACCTACTTTCAGATATTTTGAAATAACTTACACTTTGTGTATAACCATATCAACACTCATAGGGTGTCTTGTTTGCTCCTTTCTTCAATTGAACTCAGTTGAGATTGTAAATAGTAGTACTAATTGATTCTCTCTAAAATATCTAAGAAACCTCTTTTTTAATCATCAATGTCCTTGCACAATCCACAATTGATCTATAATACCTTTCCTTTACTATCATTGTGGATTTCATTAATAAAGTTCTCTTTGACTCTTTTGTGGGTATGCTAGCCCTTAACTAATATTGGAAATATGATACTTTGATATATAGGGTAATTGATTATGCTACATAGTAATGGTTACTTACTTGCAATGATGATACTTTCATGTGTCTATTTGGTGATTGTGATTATCTTCATAATGATGATACTTTAGTTACTCTTAGTTAGTAAATGTAATTGCTTCTATAATGACATCATATAATATGATTTTAAATGATAGTGATGAGTTATTTATATTAGAATATAATGCTACTTATACTCATGGTTTATTTATTATTCTTACCTCATACTTGCATTTGTATGGTGTGCGTGTCTATTTTATATTTCTATTTGATGTTCCTAATGTGGTTGTGGGAGGGAGTCATAGTCATTGTAAGTAGTAATCTACACAATGTACCACTTCATGTCATTGTTTGTTTAGATTAGATGTATATGCACATGTACATGATCATCTTTTATGTAGATTGCATGTACTGGGCATTGAATTTCTTGAATTGTCAGGATGGGTGTGCCCTATCACAATAACTTAATGGTAAGAATGGGGAGATAATGTTCAAGTCCACTCCCAACCAAAGCCTAATTACTTGTCCTTAGAAGAAGAACATTTATTTGACTATCTATCCTTTATTAACCCATGAGCTTTTCTTTGTGTGTGTTGTTTGACTTTGACTTTGGTCAGTTTTTTTATGTTACTTTTATATGGGTTTGTCTATGTGATTTTCTTGATAAATGGTTTAATTACGATGCTTGGATTATTCTTATGATATTCTAATTACTAAATATTATTTCATTTAGAAAGAAAATTATTAAAATATGAAAATATTTAATTATTTAGAAATTAATTAAATATATGATTTAGTTTAATTTAAAGACTTAATTTGAGAGTCTAAATTAGAAAAAAATGGCAGTTAGAGCAGACCTGGAAAATGCAAAACATACGAAAAATGAAAATAGAGCAATTTTTTCATTTAATAAGTGATAAAGAAAATACATGAATTTTTGGTCTTCCAAAAAATTGGTTTACTCAACGAAAAATCAAATCCTAGCACACATACTTTGCACAAATAGCCAGAGCTCTCTCCTCTACAAATTCTACAAGGCCCTAGCAAGGAAGTAAACAAGTACAAGAAGCAATGCACATATCCTTCTCCCCTCAAATTCAAACACCTTGCAAAGCTACGGTATTTACTAAAGACATCAAACCCCTTTTCAACCCTAAATGAGCACATTAAAGTCAAGCTTCCAAACACATCGCAGGAAAATTTCTAAAATGGTAAAAAGCCCGGTGCTACCATTTGAATGATAATGATGAAATCAATAGAGAAGGTAGGATTTCAGTCGAATAAAGAATAAAACGTAGATAATCCCATGAATAATAGAACTAGATCCAACTTGGAAATGAAATAGGTCACTCTGCCTCTTCTCTCCCCTTCTCATATAAAGGCAAGTAAGTTTTTTTCAATTCCTCAAACTATTAAGATAGATGATTTCTCTAAAATAATTTATACCTCAGCTCAGAAATGCTCCCGATCCAATATCATCTTCTCCATGTCAAGTTTAGAAAAAAAAATTTTCCTTTTTAACTACATTAAATATGTAGTCGAAGATAAATTACCCCTGTACTTACATCAGATAGGATTCCTATCTGAGCCTCTCACATTTACCATCAAAACCCTTGAAGCACCTCTCTAGAAGAAGGAGAATTCTGCCCTCAAACCACCACTTACCTTTCCTAACACATACATCCCTCTATTGGATACAATTGTTCAATTGTGTGTTGTCTTTGATGTCACACAAATGTCATATCAATCATCAAATAAAGTCTTTCGAGCTCAAAAGGTCAGCAAGGAAAAGAACAATGTCTACCGAGCTTAGAAGGTTAGCAAGGCAAAGGATAGAATCTACCAAGCCCAGGAGGTTAGTAAAGAAAACTTGCAGTATCTACCGAGTAAACAATTCTTATCGAGCTCACTCTGTCATCAAAGGAAATGTGGCAGAAATAGTTCTTACCGAGCTCACTCGGTCATCAAAGGAATTGTGGTAGAAGTAGTTCTTACCGAGCTCTCATGAAGGAATTTAGTTCTTACCGAGTAAACTTGGCAGCCAAAGAATTTTATGGATATTACAATGTTAACCGAGTCAAGAAGGTTAACTTAGGAAATTCCTAGAAGCAGTATTTATCGAGCAGGGTCGGCTAATAAATGATTTCATTGTTTTATGAAATAATGTTTATTTGTTTAGAGTAATATTTGTAGCCGACTGATGTATGGTTTATTGGTAAATGTAACATGTGAATGAGCCGACTTGACAATCTGCATGGTATAATTAAGAGATCAAGTTGCAAATTCTAAGTGTGAAGATGGAAGTGTGGAATTAATGAGATACGCGGACTGATTATTGTGGAAGCGAATTTGAAGGATGATCAGAGATCATTGAGGAGCAGCAAAGCTATACTTGATCAAGGAGGATCTAATGATGCTGAACAGAGACCTGTAGTCAGCAAATTCAGTTGCATCTTATTCAGGTCAATTCATTGTTTCTTTCTAACCATTGTAGCAGTGATTTCAAATCTCTTAACGAAGTTGGTTTAACAACCATTTTGTAAATCCTCTAACAAGGTGATAGTTTAGTTGAATTGTTCTAAAGACCTCTTGCAAGGCCACTCCTAATAGGGTGATTAAATCCTCTAATAGGGTCACACCTAACAGTGTGTATTGTAACCTTTAACAAAGTTGGCTCCTAATAGGGCTCACTTCAGAAGAGTGAAAAATTGGTGACTAGTTACTTGGTGGTTTTTCCCATATTGAGTTTCCATGTTAAATCTGGTGTCTCTTATGTTCATTTTGTTTTCAATTGCATGCATGTTTGCTTGAAGATATGTAACAATTTAATTTACTGAGTTACAACATTTTTGTTATGTTTACCGAGTATCAGCAGTAACTAGATCTTTAAGACATCTAAGGGATCTATGGATTATTTTTTGTGAGTAACTGATCCCCCCCCCCACTCTTAGTTACTCTACCTTTAATTCCAACACCCTCCTCATCGCAAGAATATTTTTTATCAAGCTTCCTCTACATTCCCCCAACCATTTCCCGCATCAACTAACCCCAATGTAAACCTTTAAAAAGCTAAGGATTAGAACCTAATTATCAACAATTAGAACAACAAATATCCCTAGCAGGTTTGCCAGAATGTAGGCATATTTTCTAATTGGAATGAGCCAAAACAAGAAATGATCAATCTTATTAATTGGCTAAAGGACTTATGTAAAAATTAGGTAAGTATATCTTACCATTCTGATAGATTAGCATATATTCATTGCAGCGATGAATATGTAAAGAAAAAATTTCTCCGTATTTCAAATTGTTATTTTAAAGGTTATGTTGTTAAATTGTTTGAATGGACTCCATATTGTAAGGAAGAATAGATGAAATTATTCATACCAACTTCGTCCAAAACTTATGCAAGTAGAGATTCTTAGAAAATAGGTTTTACAATTGGAAATTTGATAGGAGTAGATAGTTTTTATAAATACAACAACAATATTAAATTATTGATTAACTTTGAAATTAAAAGCTTAGAAACCAAACCTATTAAGTTAATAACAAACAGATCAATTCATAACTTAAACTACTCTATATTTGAAGGTAAAATCTCTGAAATAATTAGATTAATTAATGATAGAAAGATTATATTTAAAACTTTTCAACCAACATCTGATCTTAAAGATATCTTTCCTATGATGAATATAAGAAACAAAAAGGAATTTCAAAAGTACTTAAACATGAAAGACCCTATGGAGCCTACTCATAATTTAGTAGGGAAAATAGATTTAGAATTGGAGGATGGCGAAATAAGAAAGGAAAAAACAAAATCTCTAATAAGAATCGCCAAGAAAGATCAGAAGAAAGAAATAGAGATATTGAAAACTATAAGGGAAACCCAAAGAAAAGAAAAGGAAAAGTTTCCAATAGTAGATAACAATAAAGATGTCATTTAATGGGCAGAATTGAAGGACTGTAAAGGGACTAATTTACAGACAAAAATAGCTCTTACAACTAAAGATCAAAGTTCCAAAGAAAATATCAGAAGTGATGAAGAGAAAATAGTACATAATACTTTTGGTACAAGGAAGAAATCAATCAAGACAAAGAAGCAATCCACAACAGCAGAAGGGTAAATAAAAAACAAAAGAAAGCATAGAAAGAAACGAAAATAGAACCAAGTGGGAAAGACAAAGTGTCAGAGAAGGAATTTATGTCTCAGGAAATAAAGTTTCTGGAAAATAACAATAGTACTCTTGAAGAAATAGAAAATGAACTTCTTTTCTCTGATAAATCTCTAGAATGAAGAAACTCTAAGTGTCTAAAGGAAATAATGGAAACTTCAGTTCAAAAGAAAGAAGAGTCAAAGAAGGAGGACATAAAATCTAAAAGAGAGGTAATAAATATATTCACCAAATTCTGGCAAACATCAACCATAATACAAGATTCACCTATTAATAATCTAAAAAAGCACAATTCAGGTGAGAAGGGACAAAGTAAGATGATAGGGAAATTAGACCTTACACAAGATTTTCATGGTTTTTCGAATAACTATCCAACAAAGAATGAAGATCTGGAAATTCTCAATACAGATGAAGTAGATAAAGAGAACTTGGAACTATTAACTGACGGATTGATCCAAGTCTTTAACTTTGATGGTATTGATAAAAGTAGTGTCTCACAAAAAGAGGAATTAATATAACAAGTTTTGAAACTAGGTGGAGATACTTAAACCTTTGATAGTTTAAGAAGAGATATGTTAATCATTGAGGAAGAAGATAAGTTAATTAAATCTCAACAAACAAGTGAGCCAAGAATAGTAACAGAATAAGAAGATGGAATAGATATGGACAGAGAATGGAGAATATCAGATTTAGCAGAAAATGAAAAAATATACAAATAGAAGT
Source organism: Cupressus sempervirens (assembly GCA_028749045.1). NCBI lineage: Eukaryota > Viridiplantae > Streptophyta > Pinopsida > Cupressales > Cupressaceae > Cupressus > Cupressus sempervirens. Next base: position 80,713,035 of record CM053787.1, on the reverse strand, counting down.
ATTGAAAGAACAACTTGAAGTTCATAAAAACCTTGCAAAATAGATAATGAAAGAATTAGAAAAAGAAGAAGAAGCTGAGAAAGAAGGTAAACAATCTGAAAGTGTGATAAATGCACAGGAGAATATAGAGAAACTGGGTATTTTGATGAATCAAGAAGGGATAAATATTCCAAAATTTGGTAGATAGAAATCAAAAAGAGGAAGGAAGTCTCTTAAAGAACTCAATGAAGTAGACGGGCAGGAAAAAGACTAGCAAAAGATGAGTCAGTTACTTAAAGCAGGGAAGGGGAAGAACCTTCCCAAGGCAGCATGAAGATCACTACTTGGAATGCTAGGGGTTTAAATGCTCCTAGGAAAAAATGCTTACTAAAACAAAATTTAAAACAATTTAAATATGATATTGTTATAATACAAGAAACAAAATTAAATAAGGAAGAAGGAATTAAGTTAGAAAAGAATCTAGGGAGTTGGAACATTAATTTACAAGAATCTAGAGGAGCTTCTGGGGGACTAGGTATGATTTGGAATAGTAGGAAAGTATCCCTAACAATATTAAATTCAAATAACTCTTGGATAAGTAGAAAAATTAAAAGTTTAAAGACTAACTTGTAGTTAATTTTAATAAAAATCTATGGACCTACTCATAACATAGATAAAAAACTTCTTTGGGGAGAAATCAATCAATTTATTAAAAATCACTACAACGAATACATTCTAATAGGTGGAGATTTCAAGGTCATCATGAAAATAGATGAAAAATTTAGAGGTATTCAACAAATTTCTCAAGCATCTATAGACTTTAAAAAGTGGATAGACCATAATAACCTATTCGATATTCATATTAATAATGTTAAGTATACATGGAACAATAGAAGGAAAGATTTTACATTTATACTAGATAAATTGGACAGATTCTTTTTCAAAGGTGAGCTGAAAGAATTAGATTTAGATACCCAATCTTCAATACTACTGATAGTAGGATCAGACTGGTGCCCTATTAGAATTGAATTTATTGAACCTTCAAAACCTTTTAGAAACCCTTTTAAATGTGAAAAGATGTGGTTCTTAGACAATAACTTTATGAAACTCGTTAAAGTTTGGTGGACTCAAGACAATGTCAAAGGTTCAAAAATGTATAAATTTGTTTGTAAGATGAAAATGATCAAAGAAAACATACTTAAGTAGAACAAAGAAAATTTTAACAATATATTCAAAGAAAAATTAGACAACAAAGACAATTTTAAAAAACTAAACACATAAATAATTAAAGAAGGAATGAATAATGAGAAATTTTCTCTTGAGAAAGAACTACTTGCCAAGCAGGAAGACATTCTAGCAAAAGAAGAAGTCTTTTGGAAACAAAAATCAAGAAAAGACTAGCTAGAAGAAGGAGATCACAATACAAATTTTTTTCACAACACTTTGCATAACATATCTAAAAGAAAAATTATAAAAATCAAATTAAAGATGCGATAGGTATTACTACTAAAAATCCAGCTAGTATAGTAGAGATTTTTGTAGATCATTTCAAAAATTTATTAAATAATTTTGATAACTCTAATTTTACTATTCAATCAAAAATGTTAGAAGCCAACCCTAAAGTGGTTCCATAGAAGACAATAAAATGTTAAATAAATCCATGTCTCTTGAACAAGTTAGATCAACTTTATTTAGCATGAATCCTAACAAATCTCTAGGACCAGATGGGATCCAGGCCTTCTTCTACCAAAAATGTTGGGATATTATAGGACTAGATCTTTGGAAAGCCATTGAAGCATCTAGAAACGATGGATCATTACTATCAAAAATTAACAATACCTTCCTTACCCTGATACCCAAGAAAGCTGACCCTAAAAATATAGGGGATTTCAAACCTATAGCTCTTTGTAACACCATTTATAAAATTATTTCCAAAATTTTACCTAACTGACTTAAATTGATTCTACCTAAAATCATCTTAGAAGAACAAATAGGTTTTCTACTTGGAAGATCCATACTAGATGGGATAATTATAATTCAAGAAATGATGCACTCAACAAATCAAAATAAATTAGCAAGTATGTTCATGAATTTGGACATCCAAAAGGCTTATGATATGGTTGATTGGAGGTTCCTATGCAAAATTCTAGAAACCTGTGGCTTCTTGCACCAATGGATTAATCTTATTTATCAATGCATTTCAACAACAAAAATATCTATTCTAATTAATGGAACTCCCGAAGGATTTTTTGACACATCAATGGCCTAGGACAAGGAGACCCTCTATCCCCTTTCCTTTACATTATCATGGAAGAAGCCTTTGGTAGAGCAATAAACAAAGCTTAGAATGAAGGAATGATCAAAGGAATCACTATAACAAAAAATGTCTCTAATATTACTCATCAACAATATGCATATGATACCATTTTGCTAGGAGAAAGCACAATAGAAGAGGCCCTAAACCTCAAATATATTAGTCAATAGTACCTAGATATGTTAGGACAAAAGGTGAATGCTGAAAATCATTAAAAAAAATCATTAATACTAATCCTAAAATGAAAAAATAGATCTGTGATATCATGGGATGTAAAAAAGGTACATTCCCATGTAGATTCTTAGGAATATAACTTGAAAGAGGCAGTAAAACAAACAAAGGATGGCATAACACCCTAGAAAGAATGGATAAAAAAGTAGGAGGCTAGAAAGATAAATGGCTCACAAAAGTATGTAAGGTCACAAAGATCGGAGTAGTTCTATCCACCCTTCCAACTTATCCTCTCTTGCTTACCTCCAACTAAAACTATTGATAAGAGTCTAGAAGAAAAAGTTAGAAGTTTTTTTCTGGAATGATACAAATGAACATAAAAATTTGGAACTTATAAATGGGAGAATGTATGTAAACCAAAGGAACTAGGGGGTCCAGGTACCAAAAACATAAGCTCGCAAAATGAGCCTTAGGGGCTAAATTGACATGATGACTACACCTAGAAAGAGATAAAAAAGGGTAAGAAATTTTATATAACAAATGCCTAAATGTTGTTGACCCTTACTCCTTGTTTAGAATGAGGAATCTTACTAAAGTATCTAAAAGTTGGAACTTTATAACAAAAAATAGATATTTGATTAGTAAATATCTCACTTAGGATATTGGTAATGGAGAAGAAGCCCTCTTTTAGGAGGATTCATGGGATGGCCACCCTCCAATTGATAGTTTAAGTATCCCTATAATCCTAAAAGACCTATCAGTCAAAATATGGGGTCCAAAGGTTTGCAATTATAAAATTAAGAGAGATATTTAAGGTAGATTAAGATGGGAATAGAAAACTTTGGATAATATTGATCTAGAACCAGTAGTAAAAGAGGTGTATGAAAACATCACCCATAAGAGGAAAATAAAGCAAATAGAGAGAAAAGATAAACTTATATGGGAAACATCAAAAGATGGTAGATATAATGTAAAAAATGGATATAGAATAATTACTCAATCACAAAGATGGGAAGAAGTTAATCTACCCCTTAAACTTTGTTGGGACTCCTCTTGCCTGCTAAAAGCAGGATTCTTTCTTTGGACTGCCATACAAAAAAGGATTCTTACAATAGATATACTAAGAAAGATAGGCATTAAGGGTCCATCAAGATGTGTTTTATGTAAGCAAGATAGTGAAGATATCGATCATCTCTTATGTAATAGCTCATATACACAAAAATATTGGGAATGGCTTTGACAATTGTTGAACTGGACCGCTCCTCTACGAGAAAATCTTGATAATCTTCTTCATGGATGACCCTCTAACAAAGATAGTAGTATCTATGGAAAACTCTGGAAAAATTTTCCATCTACCCTTTTCTAGGAAGTATGGGAAGAAAGAAACAGAAGAATATTTCATGATTAGGACTTGACTATATTTGAGCTTACTAATAAAATTGAAGCTATTATAGTTGAAACCATGAATTCTCACCTAAGAAAAACCCAAAAGAAGAAGTATCCTTCTCAGTTTGGGATGGTCTAATTAAAAAGAGTTGGAAAAATTTAATTAATCCCCCACTTATGTATAAAAAAAGAATCAAGAAGAAAGGTCTAAGTGCAGATGCAACCCCTCCCCAAGTGGTTGGGCAAAATTAAATTTTGATGGAGCTTTGAGAGGAAACCCTAGGATAGAAGGAATATGATGCATCATTAATAATGACTTAGACAATTAGATTTCTAAAAGGGAAAAATTTATAGGCACTAACACAAATAATTTAGCAGAATTAGAAGCCCTCCAAGAAGGACTCCAAATTTTTGTAACTCTAAGAATTAAAAAACTTACTATTGAAGGAGATTCACAAATTGTTTTAAATGCCCTTAGAAAGAGAGAGACCCCAAAATGGTTTTTAAATTCTAAATTGGAAGAAGTCCTAAAATAATAGATTCAACATATTTTCTAAGAAGGTAGCTTTATAGCAAACCAAATAACAAATAAGGGAGTAGATGGTGAGAACATATTAATTTATAATAAATCTTTGTGATACATATTATCAATATAATTAATATTGGTCTTAGTATTTCAGCCTTTCTTTTTGTTCCTTCTATCCTCTTTTAGCTCCTTGCTCTGGCTAGTTCGGCCTTCTGCTGTATCCTTCTTCCTACTTTCCCTCTTTGTGGCCAACTACAATTGGGTTCTCTTCACTCTTTGAGCTAGTTTTGTAATTTTATCTTTAAGGATATTATACAAATGTATTAACTCCTATGTTATTATCTTGTTTCTCACCTATGCTATATGTTTTTAGCTCCTAGATAAACTCTTAAACCAATATTGTTGTAGGTAGAGGTGTTTTTCAAACTAAAATTGGGATTCTTCTTCTCCCTTCTAGCCTGATCTAATTTTTCAACCTTGTTAGTGGCTTCCCTTTACAATAGCCCATGAATCAATTACATAGGTCTAAATCTAAAAGTAATAGTCTACGTTCAGAGTGATTAACTAGTAAGGTCTTTTAAAATTACTAAAAATAAACTTTGAAATCATTGGCTGCATACTTGATAATGAATGTTTTGATATGGATATGCCCTTTTACTTTCAAATAGTTTAAGTTTGGGATAATAGTTGTAAATTGGCACTAATAAATATATAGAGAAGTTAATAAGAAATAGGCAAATAAGAGGAATGCTCAGAATAATGTAAATTTGATTAATCTTATAATTTTCTTTTGATATATGTCTACTAAATGTGTGGAAGAAACCTTACTCTATGAATTAGGGTATGTGCTAGGTACTATAAATTGTAGTATATGATCCGTTTTAAGACTTTAATACATAAAATTATAATATATGATAGTAATACTTGTAGGATTAATTCAAAATGGTTTGATATTATCAACATGATATTTGACTAGTTTCTCAGCTAATAACCTTATTTCAGATCTGTAATAGTGTGGTACCCATTTATATTATTGTATTAGTGTGTGTAGGGTTTGAATTTTGACTTGTGTGCTGAGGGTAAAGCGAATGCCAATTTGGTTATCTATGATTAGTCTAGATTGGTTCTTAGTTAGTTTGTTTTCTTCCTTCATAATCATTCTACTATTCAATAACAATGGAAATTATAATTTGTTAGACTTTTAATCCTATAGACATTTTGATCTTGACATCTTTAGTTAAGATTTGACTATGCACTTTTGTCATAACCTCAGAACAAACAAGCACTTTGAAGAGATTGAAAAATACTAATCTCATTGTTCACTTTATTTTGATTTACTGCTTCATCTATATATATTGAGTAATTTTTTTATATAATATTGATTAACACCGACTAGAAAATTCACTTGTAAATATGTGAAGCGATAGATTTGAAGGTCAACAAAGGGGGACTGAATTAACTAGGAGCCTTATTATAAGATGTTTTAATAATAGTTTTATAGACAATTGTGGAAACTTATCCCTCTCTCTATTCCTCTTCACATGCTTTCACTACTAACCCCCTGTTGGCAAAATGTGGTTTTCATTATTTTGTAGACACAGAGCAGAGCATCTCCCTGATTGGATCTATAGGGCACATGTATTGTACCATGCTAGTATTTGGCTTTCCTTCTTTGTGGAATTTTCTTTGTAATCTCTGACTTCTATACTATGTATAAGCATGTGAATAATGCCATAATTAAACACACTGGGGAATGCCCCTTTAAATCTGTATAATACAAGACTTTTGTCCTAGGCTAGATTGGAGATTTTCTTTCTTCATTCTTTCCTACTAGTGCTTGTTTGAATGAAGAAAATATGTAAATTCTCATTTATTAATAAAAAATTATACAAAGGTTTCAGCCGTTTACAGATCAAAAGAGAAAAGAGAGTCTAAATTAGAAAATTAAGTAAAAAGAAAATTAAAATATTAAAGAGTAAATATTGGTTTATTATAATTATTTAATTAAAAATAATTAAATTAGAGTTATGTTTAAATAGTGGACTTTAATTATTATTATTATAATTTAAAATAATAAATTATGATTCTAAAAGTGTAATGCAAAATAAATAAAGTGAAGAAAAGAAAGAAAATAATATTTGAAATAAAAAGTGCTTTGAATGTAAATTGAATGATTAAATAAATTAAGTTATCTAATAATTAATTAAAAGTAAGTGGATTTTTATTAAATTAAAATTTAGGAAACCCCAATTAGGTTTAGGGCCCCTTATTAGAGATTTTTAGTCATTTTAGAGAGAGACGGGTTTTTGGAGAGCAATTGGATGGAGAGCTATAATTAACAGGTTTACACAAAGGTTCATGGTGATTCAACATTGAAGTTAAAGAGTGAATTCAAAGCTTAGGAGTTTTTGGATCACATATTTTGGGCTTGTGTTATCATGGAAATTCTAGTGATATATTTGAGATAGGGTTTGAGAACCTTACAAATCTTTCTTTTATTAAAAATATCTTTTTTCGTGTTGCTAGATTGTGTTGTAGTAATTATTAAAATTTATGAACAATTTTTATTTATGAAAATTTAAAGAGATATTACTAATGGATTATATTATTTTTTATAAATTAGAAGAAAAATATTTACTTTTCTTGTGCATAAACTTAAATTTAGAAACCCTTGTTTTGATATTAGCAAAATCATGTTGCATGAAACCTATCAAAACCCTAGGTGCTTCTTGAGAAAACTTGCATGCAAAATAATTTTAGAAAAAAATGATAATTTCATCCAATTTAGAATTTGTTTAAATGCTTTAGAAAATGAGTTATAAAAATAAAACAAATTAAAAGTCAAAGATAAATTAGACTTTGTTATGCAAATTAGAAGCTAAATCTAATATCTCAAAGAAAAAAACTAAAATAAAATTGAGAAAGATTATATGTCAAAATATATTTGCATATTTCATAAATAAAATAGAATATACTTATTGTAAACAAAGTTATGTTTAAAATACATGTATAAAGATAGAAATGAAAATCAATGAAGTTATGCATGTAAAGGAATGAATACAAATAAATATATTTATGCATGTGAAAATAAATGAATGCATGTTAGAAAACAAAATCATAGAATATCATGCATGTTTAAAAGTAAGGAGGCATGTGAAAATAATGCATGCAAGATTATTTTTATTTTATATATTTAAACTTTTTGAAATTATAAAATATAAATATATTATATTTAATTATTAATTTCAGATTTAAAAAATAATAATTTAATTTTTTAATTAAATAATTAATTTTATACGTGAATTTGTAAATAAATAATAATAATAATAATTCTTTTATTTATACAATTAAGTTTAGTTAATTCTTGGTGGAATATAATTCTATTAGATGTTTATTAATGCATGTGTAGTCATAATTTAGTAAATATTTAACTAGTTCTATTTTAAGTGAAGTTAACTAGATAATCATTTATTTATGGTGAGTAGATACAATGGGTGGAACTATATTTATTTAATTGTAATTATAATTCTAATTCAAGTTGAGCTATTTATAATACAACTATGAGTTAAATGAAAATTAAATATTAATATTGGACTTATATAGAAGTTAAAGTAATACTTTAAGAATTATATTGATATTAAAATCTAATCTAATGCTTTATGTTATTAACTAAGTCATTTATAATCTAAGATGATTTAAATTAATAACATGAAAAAATATTATAGTAAGAATTGATAAAATATTAATGTAGTTAATAGTTAATTATGAGGTAGTTTTTGAGTTGAATATTAAATTATTCAATAAATTATAGGAAATAATATCATTATAATATTGATTAATCATGAGGATTTAATATACATGAAGTATTTATTTACACCTATATCATAGGTATTCATGCATCTTTTTGAACATAAACTCTTAAGTCAAACTAAATGTAAGAATATGAATTTAATTTTTGTTGCGAAACTAAAATCGTATTATTATTTTGATTTCTTAGTATCTGAATTTGATCTATTTTCTTTTATGATATTTTGAAGTTTATGTAGTTGGCCAATTAGTATTGCACACTAGAGGCTATGGGATTATATTTTCTATGTGAAATGATATGACCATTTTTATGTCTCGATTAGTCTATGTATGGTTTGGAGTGTAAATGTGAGTAATCCTCCCTATTCCAATCATTATGTCTTTTAACTAAAGAAAGGTGGAAACCATTGTTTTGTTAAGTCTAATTTACTTTGTCACCTTACATTATCATTTATGTTGATGAGTGTTTTGGATGGTTATGTTGTGTTATGTTACTTTATGATTTATTATATGGTTATCTTTATGTATGATGTACTTTATGATGTAAATGGATGTTATTGATATTGGTTTAATGTTCTCGTGATTATGAGACTTTATGGATTTTTACTATGATTATGGGATATCCATTATGGGATGAATGATTCTTTGTGATGGACAATGAATCCTTGCGTGGATGTGATATTCTATCCTATGCTCCATTATTTTACTCTGGTGACTTTCATGACTATGGTTTATGAGAATGTTTTTGGTATTATTTGGATTATTTTGAATGGACCATTAAAGTAGGTTATCTAGGTGTATAGGGGGGAAGTGACTTGTAATGGGGGTTGGGGCCCTAAGTGGTTGCCAAGGCAACTCATTGTAAGTAACTTAATTATGTGATAACATTACACATTAAATGGGGGGTTTTCAAATAAATTAAAAAGATTTAAGCGTTTCTCACTCATGTCTTGAGCACTAGTATAGGCGAGGATGGGAGTGGGAGAAGATGCTTGATTGTGATCTTGCATAGTCAGTTTCCTTGTCTAAACAAAATGATTACTAATGCCACATAGAGTCACTAGGGGGTCGAGGTTCTAAGAGACCACTAGAGTAGCCTTAGAGTTGACTTATATGATGACACTTCCCCATATGTATCTTAGGTTTCCTATTTATATTTATATTTATGTTTTTATTTTAAGTTACTCATGGGATCTTCTTTTCGTATGAGCAGTACCATTTGTCGTAGAGAGATTTTAGGATCATTTCCTAGGATTTGTATTATTTATTGTGTGGTTTGATTAAATGTGTGTGGATCATACATTATCTCCCCTACATGGTGGGAGTGGGAGCTTGACTAGGTGACCACACGGTTGGGAGGTTGTGACTTCTTACCATTTAGGTCCCCCACAATTTGGTTGTAATGGATGTTCATTGATGTAGTTGTACCATTATCACTCTTATTCTTATGCTAGAGATTATATTCATTTAATGTATCTATATACCATATACCTCATAACCTGAGATCCTATGAGATGATGTATTGTTTATTGATGTACTTGTATTTATTATTACATACCCTATGACATGTGCAATGGATGTAGTTATTTGGATGTGCTTCATTTTATCAGTTGTACTTATGTATGTACTTATGAGATTATGTGCTATTCATTTATGATTATAGACATTGTATTTAAAATTAAACCTAATTAATTATACCTTCTTAAATGTGACTCAATGTGGAGGAACCCTTGAGAAATAGAAAACTATATTTGTAATTTCTTATGTGTACTTGATGTGTATGTGTATATTATTTCTTTATTGTTATCTTATGTTGTGTAATTTAAAAAAAAATGTAGTATAGTAAACATTATAACATAGTAGGTTAATTTCTCTTGGGTTCCTGAGTGTCACATTACATAATATGTTTCTCCTTTTAGTAATCTCATTTTTTTGTGGTCTCCTCAGTGCATATAACTATCTTTTAATACCATTCTCACCACAAAAGTTAGTGATTTTAATAGATATAAACTCACCACCTCTATCATACCTTAAATATTTCAAAGATTTGCCAGTTTCTTTCTTGACTCTAGCTTTATACCATTTGAACATTTAAAAACATGTGTTTTCACCTTTATGAACATAAAAATCATCATTCTAGAATAGTCATCAACAAACCATATGAAATATTTGTCACCATAGTAACTGTCAATACCAATTGGACCACATAGATCAATATGCACCAATTTTATGATATCATTTGAAGTGTGTGTTTTGCTTAAAAACTAGATTTTTTCATCTTACTGAGCTGACATCCTTTACACATAGCATTCTTTGGTTTTTGTAGATTTGGTAAGCCTCTTACTCTTTTCTTTCTATTGAACTCACCATGTTCTCAAAGTTTACACGACATAACATTTTATGTCATAACTATACATCCTCAATTTTATAAAATAAACATGTCTCAATAGTAGGGTCAAGATAAAATAAGTTACCACTTGTTTGTATTTTACTTCCAATCAGATTACCTTCATCATCAAAGATCTTTATTTTTCTATTTGAAATTCCAGCTTTTGACCTGAGTTATTTAACTGAGCAACACTCAAAAGATTATACTTTAGTCCTTGTACCTAGTAAATATCATCACATATGATCTTATCATTCAAAATTAATGATCCTTTACCTTTCACTAGGCATGGAACATCACTACCTAGCTTATTAGCTCCTCCATCATCAATTTCTTCAAATTTATCAAACTTACTTAGATCACTAGTCATGTGATGTGAGCATCCATTATCTGTAATCCATGAATAATTCTCGATAACACATGAAATAAGAATTGTTTCATTTTCTTACATTTCTCCATTAGGATATTCCTTGGTTTAAGCATATAACATCTCAACTACTTCCTTTTCTTCATCACTACAAGACTCAGTGTGTTCTTCCTCAAAAATGTAGCATAACTTCTTCCCTTTGTCTTTGTAGTACCTATTATTTCTTTACTTGGAAATCTTTCTTGTCATTTATGTCACTCTTACTTCTATTATGACATTTAGCAGCAAACTGACCAACCTCATTATATTTCAAACAAATCAAGGGCAGGTTACCTTTATATTTACCTTTTACTCTTGACAAACTTCTTGCAAGAAATGCTTCAAGTTCATCAATATCATCCTCAAATTCAAATTCACTTTCTTCCTTACTTTTCTTTTCTTTCTTGGAACTTCGAATGGTTAGTGAAATTTAAAAGTATTTCCAATTGTAACCATACTATTGTCATAATTGCTCAATTCAAAGGCATTCAACTAACCAACTAAAATTTCAAGTGTCAATACATTACCAAACATAGCTCTCACTTATTGAATTGCAAAAACTTTAATAACATAAAGAGGCAGAAGGATCCTAAGAACTTTACTTACAATTTCTGAGTCACCAATAACTCCTCTAGCAACTTTGATTGCACTCTCAACTTATTTAATTTGGTTTACATACTGAGCAACATTCTCACCTCCTTTCATTCTCATGCCATCATAATTTCCTCTAATACTTTCAACTTTAGCTCTCCTTACATTATCATTTCCTTCATCTACTAGTGTCAATTCATCCCACATTTGTTTGACAATAGTGTCATCCTTGATATCATCACAATTGGCATCACTGAGTGTAGAAGAAATCTCAATCATTAGGCTATTGTCATTTTTCTTCTCATTCATTTGCTTCATAGTTAGAGGACCAACAGGGGTAACATGTTCATATTCAAACTAATGTGTGACATTATCTCTAATTCCAAATAGATGCAATTTCATTCTATCTTTCCATGATGAAAAATTCTCTTTGTTTAGTCTTGGTACCTCTCTCTCTCTCTTATACATCTTGTGATCTTTAACTCAAGTTCCTTTAAACTTCTTCCTCCAAAAATTGTGCTCTAATACCAATTGTTAGACAACTGAGAGTGAGGGGGGGTGGGGGGGTGGGGGTGTGGGAGTGTGAATCAGCTATGTTCAGTTATCCTATAGTCCCTTCAAACAATTTTAGTACCAAAGAAACTTCACAAACATCATTGAAAATCACTCGATGTACACATTCAACTTATCGATTAACTCATTACATTACTTTACTACAAACTATTTAGTCACTATTTTGTAGTAACTAATTGGCATTAATAAAAATTAGTAGTTACCAACCATTAACTTGGTTATTAAAGAGTTGTAGTAAAGTGAAAATAACATGTAAATCAACTTACAACATAACAAAATTCACACAATTGACACTAGGATTTTTAACGTGGCAACCTTGTGAAGGGAAAAACCACATGGGACTAGTAACCCAATATTTTCACTCTTTTGAAGTGAGCTCGGCTAAGAGCCAACCTTGTTGCAGGTCACATGCACATTACTAATGTGGCCTTGTTAGAGGATTTTAACCAAAAGATCATCTAGACCTTATCACTCCTTGGTCTTGTCTAAAGAGTGACCTACTCTAAAGGACTTACAAACACTATTAATTGATGTTACCATATAGGAATCTCATAAACTTGTCAGGTCCACTTGGTCTATGATATTTTGTGCTCCAATGATTAGAATGTAACATTTTAAAACTGATATGTTTAGGTATGGCACTACCTTTTTTTTAGATCCCCTTTTTGCTCTCATGTCTTTTTGATCTCTTTCTCCATTCTCTTGACTGGACAATTCACTCCTTCAACTTTGCTTAGTTCACTTGGCTCAACTATATTCTTTCACCTTCAACAACTTCACACAATCACCACCTTTACAATCAAATTCAACTACCAACCTCATCAACAATATCAACAACCAAAAAATGCCTTGAACATCTCCTTCAATAGTCATCTATGTACTTCCCAATTTTTCCTTTTATTGTTGGTTAATCACAATTGTTGATCTCAAATTCAATGAATTTAGCCACATAGAAAATAGAACTTTGTGACCATTCTTATCCTTCTTCAATCTCCATCATTGGATCCTTATTGAATTTTCTCAGTCATTGATCTTGTAACAAACTTTGACTCATGCCCTAGATTATCTCAAATATTCTATTTTTTAAAATCAAAATTCAGCCTTAGATTCCATCTTTACTCTTTTTTTCTTTTAGTTGTTAGTCAGTGAACACAATATTTCACTCGGGTAATATAGTACATGGTCAATAATAATCTTCTCATTTACTTTTCCAACTGCATGGTGAATAGTGTAGTGACTTGGTGAATATTGTCTTCCTTCTTTAACCTTGTCACTCAGTTAAGATTGTGTAAATCAATACATTAAAATGTTACATGATTATAAAAAAATTAAACCAACATTACATTAACACTGTACAACTAATTCAATTACCTATTGAATACAATACTTATCAACTATGTCTTCAACATACTTTCTTCAAATCCTCTTCATCAATCAAATGATATGACACTCTACTAAATTAGCATAATTTCTAGCCAACTAAGACTTGACATAAATGAAAATATAATAATTGATATAACTCTTTTACATACATTCATATCATTACCAATTACATTATCAGTTGGGACTAACAAGAAACTTATAGGAAAATCTCAGGTGGATCTATATTAGGAAGTATTTTGAATGCACAAAGTAGAGCATAATGAATGAGAGAGGAAAATATTTTCAAAATCATGGGAATTCAAGAGGAAAATAAAAGGGAAAGAGGTCTTAATCCAAAGGACCAAGAGATTTCTCATACTATGGGAAGACAGGGCATGAGAAGAAAGATTGTTGGGTTTGAAAGAACAGTGAAGGAGACAAACAAGACATGAACAAGGAGGCAGTTGTGGTAAGTAATAAATTCAAAGAGGATGCTTTTCTTTTTTCCTTAGAAAATGTTGATGATTCATGGGTTTTAGATTAAGGGGCTTCATTTCATACTACTCCCCATAGAGGTTATTTTCTTGATTATGTCTAGGGGAATCTTTAGCTAGTTTATTTGAGAGATAATGAAGCCTGCCAGATTGTTTGGAAAGAGAAAAAAATAAGATTAAGTTGTAGAATGAGAATCATTGACTACTAGAAGAGGTAAGAGATGTTCCAAGACTAAGTAGGAATTTGATTTCACCAGGGCAACTAGGTGATGAAGGTTGCATAATTAATTTTAATGATAAAAAATGGAAGGTTTGAAAAGATTCCTTAGTAGTATAAGAAGGTATGAAAGTAGGAAAACTATATCTTTGTACATGTCATATTGTTCCTTCTACTTTAATTGTTTAAGAGAAAAATGAATGTTCAAGAATAGTTGTTGTAGTTGAGTAGGGAGAACAAATAGTTGATGTAGATTTTGAAATAACACCATGGAACAAGAGACTTAAGCACATGAGTGAGAAAAGTATAAAATTAATTCATTCAACGAAAGTTTTAATAGATCTAAAATGTGTCAATATGGATTTCTATGAAAGTTGTGTGCATGAAAAACAAAAGAAATTTAGTTTTGTGAAGAGTGGAAAGGAAAAGAAAAATGAGAAATTAGAGCTTGTGCATAAAGATGTATGGGGACTAGTGTTGTGATGTAGAGCCTAATCAGACTCAAAGGTTTATTTGGCACTATTTCCCCCTAGATTATTTCTATGGGGGTTTGGGGTATGGATCTAATACTCTAAAATTTTATGATGTGTTTGGTGTTATTTTGAGTGAGTAAACTCATAGGAAAATTCCAGGTGGATCTACATTAGGAAGTTCTTTGAATGCACAAAGAAAAGATAGAATGATTGAGAGAGGAATTAATTATGGAAATCATGAGAAATCAAGAAGAAAATCAAAGGGGAAGAGGTCTCAATCCATAGGACCAAGAGATTGCTGGTACTATGGGAAACTAGGGCATAAGAAGAAAGATTGTTGGACTCGAAAGAAAAATGAAGGAGATAAGCCAGAAGGGAACAAGGAGGAAAATATGGTAAGTAAAAAATCCAAAGAGGATGTGTTGCTTCTTTCTTTAGAAAGTGTTGGTGATTCTTGGGTTTTAGATTTTGGGGCTTCAATCCAAAGGACCAAGAGTCTTTGTATTCTATTTTATTAATATATGCTAGTGAACTTGAATGTTATGATGAAGCTGTATAGGTGGGTACAAAGATTCAATGGGAGTCTGAAATGAAAGAAGAAATGGACTCTTTGTTGAAAAATTATACATGAGACTTAAATGCAAGTTGCCTACAGGTAAATGAGCTTTACAAAATAAATTGGTTTACAGGTTGAAAGAAGAGGATGGAGTAAGAAAATATTTAAAGCCAGGTTAGTGGTAAAATGATTTGCATAGAAAAAGGGCATTGATTTTGATGAGATATTGTCTCCTATTGTTAAAATGACTTATATTTGTAATATTTTAAGTATTGTGGCTACTAAAAATTTGCATTTGGAGAAGCTTGATGTTAAAACAACTTTTTTTCATGGTCAATTGGATGAAGAGATATATATGGTACATCCACAGGGATTTGAGGTCAAAGTTAAGAAGAACTTAGTGTGCATATTGAATAAAAGTTTATATGGCTAGAAGCAAACACCTCAGCAATGATATCTTAAATTTGATAGTTTTATGAGTGAGCATGGTTATACTCAGTATCATTCTGATCATTTTGTTTATTTTAAGAGGTTAGATAATGACAAATATATTATTTTATGTTTATATGTTGATGATATGCTTGTAGTTGGGTCTAACATGGATCACATTTAGGAGTTACAAGAATAGTTAGCACATTCATTTTCTATGAAGGACTTGGGGGTAGTAAACCAAATCCTTTGTATTAAAATTTGTAGTGCTAGAAAGAAAAAAAATTATCATTATCTTAGGTTGATTATATTGAGAAGGTGTTGCAAAATTTATCTATGGAGAATGCTAAAGTTGTTAGCACACCTTTACCTGGTCATTTGAAATTGACTAAGGAGATTTGTCCAAAGTCACTAGAAGAGGAGGCTAAAATATCCAAGGTACCTTATGCTTTAGCTATAGGGAGCTTAATGTATGCCATGGTATGTATTAGGCCAGATGCTACACATGTAGTGAGAATTGTTAGAAGGTATATGAGTCATCTAGGGATTGAGTATTGGAAAACAATTAAATGGATTCTTAGATATTTGAGAGGAACATCCAATAAGTGTTTACATTCTATGGGCTCTACTACTAACTTACAAGGCTATGTTGACTTAGATTTGGTATGGGATATTGATACCATGTGGAGTACTACAAGTTATGTATTTACTATTGGTGGGACAATAGTGAGTTGGATTTCTCAGTTGCAAAAGGTTAATGTTTTATCCACTATAGAGGTAGAGTATGTTGCTTCTATAGAGATAACCATGGAGATGATATGGCATCAATTTTTCATGGAAGAATTAGGACACCCATAAAGGGATAATTATTTATTTACAGATACCTAGAGTCCCATTAATCTTGCCAAGAATTCTACTCTACATTCAAAGATAAAACACATATAGTTGTGGTACCATTTCATTCGATCAATTTTGAATGATGGATAGTTAAAGCTGGAGAAGGTACATACAGATGATAATCTATCAGATATGTTTACCAAGGAAGTAACAAGGGAGAAGTTGAACTCCTCTTCAGCTTTAGTTGGTCTTCTAGACTAAACAAAACAAAATAACAATAGAGTCTAGGATGGTTTGATATTCCAATGGGAGCTACAAGTTTAGCGGTGCTATGATCAACCTCCAAGTGGGAGGTTATTATTATGGAGTCTGATCAGTCTCCAAGTGGGAGATTATTGTAATCTGGAGCCTAACTAGAATTATATATTTATTTGTTATAGTTTTCCCCAGATTATTTCTACTAGGGTTTGGGGTTAGCATCTCCAAGACAGGGTCCTAGGGTAGCACTGCAAGTGTGCTCTCTATCGCAATATAGGGTGGGGTTGAGGGGCAACACCCTCAAAGCCAAAAATGATTGTACTATTGTAAAATACATCAACTGCTATTTTTCTATTGGATAACTTATTCTAATCCTAATTTTGTAAATTAAAAAAACTTTTATAAAATAGCTTAGGGTTGGGGATTTCATAATGCATGATGAGATTGTAGCTTCTTGCAACAGTATTGAGTTGTAAGGGATTACAAATTGTAATCATTAGATAATAATAATATTGGACTTATGTTTGGTGGATGTAGCCTAGGAATTGGGTGAACCACATTAAATCTTTATGTCTTGTGTTCTCTTCTATATGATTTATTATTTTCTGATATTGGTTATATTTGGATGTCATTGTTATTTCTATCTGTGGTTAATCCTAATAACCAGCTCAGGTATCTTGCCTTGGTGTCTCTCATTATTATGTTAAATTTATCCATGATACAACTAGAAAAGTATAGGTTTATTTCCTTAGACATAAATTTGATATACTTGTAACACTTAAGAAATGAAAAATCTTGGTTGAAAATGAGATTGGTAAAAGGATAAAATGTCTCAGATCTAATAACAATGGTGAGTACTGTTGCAGTGGATTTGAAGATTATTGTTCCACTAATAGTATTCATAGTATAACATCCTACTTGGGAACCCAAAATAAATCAACCTAATATGTTACAAAGTTTACCGAACCTTTTTTTAATTAATGTTTAAACAACATCAAAGTAACAATGTGGAAACAATATACACATACATAACATTTACAAAAATGCAATTACAATACAGATTTTATTTCTGAAGGGTTCCTTGACATTGAGTCATGTTTAAGAAGTTATATTAAATAGTTAAAGTCATAATTACATGTTCATGAAATAACAGATACATTATCTCATAAGAAAATGTATAAGTACAACTAATACAATAAAAATATATCCAATGAATAACATCCACTACACATGTCACAGGGTATGCAAGAATAGATATACGCACATAAAAATACAAGATACATGATAACACACATACATAAACTAAATAGAATTCTTTGAGATAAGAATGATGATGATAATGGTATCACTGTGTTGGTAAGAAAATTATTTCTTTTACTCAACTCTTTAAATACCCAATATTTATGAACAATGATTGATTACAATAGTTGGGAAACTGTAGCTGAATGACTAATTTCCCTCTAAATTTATAGGTACAAATCCCTTGAGTTTGTGATTTATAGTGAATTTGTTTGTTCCTAATTCTAAAATAGGGTTTGTTCTTGACCAGAGAACAGGAGAGAAAAACCAAGTTAGGCCTAAATAGGAACTAACTCAGGCTAGGATTTGGGTCTTTACACTAATCAAATTTTTGAACTCATACATCTTATGAACCCACAGAATTTGATGATGCAGTAAGGGCCCGTTTGGCTATGGGAATAGGAATAGCTATTATGGAATACATATTCTAGAATAGAAAATGGGGCTACGTATTCCTATTCTCTATTTGGTTCAGCCAATATTTGATGGGGAATTTGCAAACCCCAAAATTCATGTTTTCTAAAATTAATAAAAGTGGAATAGGAATACGTATTCCAATAAAACCTATTTGGGTGGAATTGAAAAACCTCATTTTTGGGCAAAAATTGGAATACATATTCCTATTTTACTTCGTATTCTAATTCTGATTTGGTGCATCCAAATGAAGAATTCAAAATTTTAAGAATTTACATACGCCTATTCCGCTTGTATTCTCGTTGCCAAATAGAGCCTAATGGATTCTATTTCTGGATTAGATACTTAACAAAAAGATTTCAACTCTAACATGCCAAGAAAAAAGTTTAAGAAATAATGCAGGAAAGAATCTCTTTTAGACTCTAATAATACTATCATTATCTTTGGTTTGTTGTATCAAACAGGGGAACCAAAATCTATTTTCTTATTAACTCAATTCAACTCAAAGAGATCTCTAAAACTATGATAAACAACAAAATAGTAAATAATTGATACAAAAAAATTTCAATTTGTCTCTGTAATATGAAGTATTTCATTGTTGATCTCAAATTGGTTTTGACAAGTGAGTGTCTATACACTTAAGTCATTTACTTAGTTCATTCCAAACAAGTAGTATATGCCAAGCACAACATGTATAAGATAGAGCATGCTGATTCTAGAGTGAGTGTCAAGTCACTCATGTGCCAAGTCACTCGAGTGCTGAGTAAACAGTGTATGCTGAGTGATAGAAGAGCTGAGTAAGCATTGCATACTAAGTCATATAGATGCTGAGTCACAGTATAGAAATTAGTATATGCTAAGTATCAGAGACTTCAGATGTTGTGTAACATAGTTTTATCATAGTTTTTTGCAATGGCACAAACTACTATGTAAACCATTCTTGAGCTGATTTACATATTGAATTATGATATTTTGATGGTAAGGATGAATCTTAAATTGGAATCCCTATGTATTACATGCATCTAATCAGGTAAAGAGAAGGTTTAAGCAGAAAAATGGATGAATCACAGCTATTGATTCATACCTAACCCTATGTCACCAAGGTCTTAGTAAGGAGGATAGACCCTAAACTTCATGTGCATGTGGAAGAAGCAAAGAGAGACGTTTGCATGCACAAATAGAGTATTCATGGTGGCTAAGCAATTGTAAAGTGAAATTGCATTATAGAATCAATTAAAGGAGAATAGAGGAAGGAAATAGTATACGGTAGAGAGACATCTAATAAAAAAGGATCAAGAATACATCAGTTTAGAGGTGATCTGTCATTAGGAAACAAAGTGCTAACCACAAAATCAATGCTGAGACATTTTAACAAGTAAATTAGTTAAATCTCTTAACAAAGTAGTCATAATAGGCTATATTGAAATCCTCTAATAAGGTGCTTACTTAATTGTGAGTTAAAGTCCTTTAACAAGGCACACTTCTAACAGGGTGTTGAAATCCTCTAATAGGGTAAGACCTAATAGTCTTTGTAATCCTTTAATAGGGAAGACCTTTAACAAGGTAGATCATGTTTCATGATCAAATATTGTAACCTTCATTGGATATACTTTATTACTATAGTAGTGAAGATATATGGGTGTCATTCCCACCCCAGTTTAACCTTTTCATTGGAGGGTTTCTGGGTAATCATATTTGGTGTCATATATGTGTGAATGTTTACTTGTTTACATGATTTAGATGTACATTCTTTACATGGTATTTCAGTTTACTTATTGAATGTATAAGATGAATGTGTGGTGAATATTTTATGAGTCAAAGCTTAAACTATTGATTTAACCCCCCACACACACCCCCCACCACCCCCCACCCCCCCCCAACAATTTACCTTTCCTATTTTAATTCCAACATTTCACACCAAAAAATAGTTGACCTTTCATTAATCTTTCAATTGGGTACATATAAGATTCAAAGATGATCGTTACAAAATGGAGTTAAACCAGTTCATCTCCTCAAAAAGGACAAATGGCAAGAAGCCAATTATTAGTTACAATTTTACATCAAAATACAAAAGGGCAGGAGAAAGATCACTTCACCTTCTTTCCCTTTTCCAACTTTTCCTTATAGGCCTTGGCAACAACGATGAATAGGATAAGCTCCTCGTATTTGTGAACATGAAAGTTGGTGTATCTTAAGAGCCACTTGGAGTGTTCTTTGGCCAAGTCTTTGATTGCACTCAATTGTTCTTACATTTCCTCCATCACCACATGTATACACTTGTTAAGCGATTGGAGATCTGACACTCTATTTTGATGATTAGTAGATTTCTTTGTTAGATTATCCAGGCAACTAGATCAATTCTTTTGTATAAGAGCAATTCCTACTACTCCTTTCCCTTGCCCACTTGTTTGGGAGTTAGTGTGTAGTCCTTTCAACAACTCATAATCCTTATCTTGTTCTTCCTTAACTTTGATCTCTGTCTTCTATAGTTTATCCTCTGATATAGAGATCATCTCAGCTTTGAATTGGAAGCTCTATTGCCATTCAAACAGAATCTTAGATTCTACTATTTCTTTGGTCTTCATTTGAATGACCATATGCAAGAGAGAGAGATACAATCTTCACTCTTTTCCAGTTCTATTGAAAGAGTAGCTTCATTGGATAAGATATTATCCTTTTTTGTTTCAAGCCTCAACACTGCATTACCAAGCTGATCTATGACTACAAATCCTTTAGACTTGAGTTTTTCACTCCACTCCTTACCAATTTGTCCAAAGTGTTTTTCTTCTTGCAGTTGGGAGATGATAGCCTAAATATTTATGGCTATAGGGTCATTGGTAGGTGGAACTCCTGAAATACTTGCTAATGGGGTAATCAGTTGTCTAATGAAGTAGTTAAGTTCATAAATTTCTACCTTCATCCTAACTTTGGCAAGTTTGAGGCCTTTAAGCTCTTCCTCTATCACTTCATTGGTTGATTTCCATAGACCCGCTTTGGTGTCATACCTAACTTTTCCAAGATTGAAAGACTGTAGTGTGAAGTCATCTATGGTTAGGTCTTCAATCCTACCTTCCTTGTTAGGCTTGGCTATCTCCATAGTTAGGTGTCTGGTGTCTAGGTCTTTTCGAGGATAGATAAAGTCTTTCGCTTCTTCACTTTTTTCAATGCTGACCTATAATAGATGGCTAGAGACAGAGTCTCTTTTGTTTGGAGCTCCCTCTTCTATCCTTTTCCTCTTTCTAGCTAAGGTATTCTTGAGCCATGACTCAGTGCCAATTACCTTAGATGTAATCCCTAGTGTATCCACGATGAAAATTTTACTCTTAACTAGAGTCAATACCTTTGAAGTTGAGGAGAAATGATTCTTTGGAGCTAGGGAAATGAGCTTTGGAGCTTTAGATGCCTTCTTTGCTTCAGATGTTTTCTTTTTTGCTTCATCTAACTCTTTAGATTCACTTTCACTACTCCTACAATCTCCAAGATCAACCACTTGTATTTGGAGGCTACTTGGTAGGATTAATGTGGCACTTATAGATGAGATTGGACTATTGTGAGGTGAGAGAGCTATCATGATTACACTATCCTTTAACTCTTCTACCTTCTTCTTCTAGGCATATATCTCTATCTTGATCACTGGCACTGAACCATCTTGGCAATTTTTATCAAGTGGGATGTTCTTGTTAGGAGGTTGATCACGTCCACCAACTAGTTGAGTAGGTCCTTGAGTGAGAGGTAGGATTGTTCCTAAAGCACCAATGTGAGAAGATGAATCTATTACTACCTTTGGGGAGGATTGGGTAGATGCACCTTTTCTCCTACTTCATCGTGTCGTGGTCCACTCGACCCACTTTTTGGTTCTCTTGTAGATTCTAGCCATCATTATGTCTAGATCTTCTCTAGAATCTTCAAAAGGTTCAACACTTATGGGTGTATTCCTTAACTTGGTTAAATAAGTATTTCTATACATATTGTAACCATCATCCTCAACTTATCCACATCTATGTTTACCTTATAAATCCTAACTTGATCAACTATCAATCTTGCAAAGGCTTGATCATGTCTTTCAAATTCATCTTTGCAATCAGTCCAATAATCTTCAATTATGGTGATATGCTTTATCACACTCCCAATTTGTAGAATATCTCTATCATACCCGTTGGGGTCAAACATAGGCCTCAACACCTTATACATATCTAGTTTTTAACTTTTATCAAAAACTTTAATCATATTCTTGGCATCTGAATGGGTGTCACAATTGAAAGCTCCAACCTTCATAGGGAATTCATATCCCTTCTTCTTTAGGCTTCCACTTAGGACATTCACCTACAAAGCTTGTCAGATAATCTCAATTAGCACTATCATATCACTCAAATACCTTGACAGCTTCAAGGGAAATCCATCAAAAGCTAAACGATGTAGATAAGAAAAGGATGAGAATTAAATGAAATAATAGCCAAATTGGTTGATGGTGGCCATGGATTTGAGGGAGAATCTCCTTTCTAGGCATCCTTGTAGTTCCTTGCAAATTCTCATAGTAAATGCATCATTCACCTTTACATAATCCACATAACCATTCTATAATTGGAGACATGGGTAAAACTCATAGGTCTTAACATCATTAGGAAAATTTTCTAATCTTGGAAGGTTAGGCCATAATTGCAAAGAAGCCAGTATGTAAATCAAGAATGAAGACATGTAGAATGAATTGTAAAATATGGCCACTTGGAGGGCATTGAATATAATCTCACTTACCTCTTACACCCAATCAATATAATGGGTGTTTGAGCATATAACTTGAACCAAAAAGAAGTGTTGCTCAACAAATTCAAGGCTTCTACTTCACCTTTCAATCTATGCAAAAGAACTAGAATATCAATTATCTCTGGTTTGAGATTGGTCCCGAATAAAGTTTTGGGGACTTTGCTCTTGTCACTTTGTGGCATCTAGAACCATGTTTGCATGATCTTGCTCCTCTAGATGATCTTATTCACTGAGAATTTTGAGATGACCCCACCAATAGTTAAGTTAGAGAACTCCTCTCACTTTGGCACATGAAGACAATTTACCACTGTCTTCCTATCAATTGAAATCAACATAGTGTCATCCAATAGAACTATTTGCTTGGTTTTTGGATTGTAATGATGAATACATTCATAAATGAGTTATGGGGCCTAGGTTGCAACTAGGAAACCAATGGCTTCAACTAAACCACATCCTCAAAGCTTCTTAGTGATATGATGAATTCATTCAGATTTTACCTTCCTTTGGTGTCATATCATAGAAATGGAGGGATGTGTTTGTGAAGTTCTAAAATTGAGACTTGATCCTAGTCAAACCATCAAAACCTATGAACTTGGTGACCATAGCTTATGAATGAGGTTTTGAATAAAAAAAGTGAATAAGACAACAAATACAATAGTCACTGTCTTTCAAAAAACTATGTGTATTGATAGAATGAGAAATCAAGGAAACAAGGTAACTCCTTCAACTACATGTGTATTTTTATATAAGGATTTTGATTCATCTGTTATACTTCATAATTCATGCCAAACGAGTGAAATTTAAGGAAATACTCATTAGAGAGTAAATGCAAAGGCTCAATGGACATTTAAAAGACTTTTCACTATTCCATTAAGCACAATGGTAACTTTTTGTAAACCCATTATTTACTTTTCTATTTTTCTTTAAGTTTCAGAAAGTTGTCGCTGGGGTACTCTGTTGGTAAGAATCCCCCAGGTGAGATTTTGACCTAATCTTCCTTCCACAATGGCTCAATTCATTCTAATATCATTTAGACATACTCTAAATCTAGTATGGGGACCAAATATACTTGTTGACTTGATTTTTCTTGTATAATCAGAAAATTGCCTACATGGGGTGGAAACCTGTTGAGGAGAAGGCAATTTCCATTTTTCTGCCAATGCTCCCTTATTGGTTAAATCTTTGAAAATTGTATTTATGGCTGTTAAGGATGTTTAGTTAAGGTGTATGGGTCTACTTGGGTGTCACTTAACATCTTGTTTTTCACTTTTATCTCTTCTGTAGAAAATCGTCTTCAAGGGTTGGAAACTTGTCGAGGAGAAGATAGTTTTACATTTTCCACCAAGGTTTAGTATTTGAGTGATAACAAATCCAAATCATGTTTAGGAGTCTTATCTTAGACTCAAACATCAATTTACTTAAAAAATGTACATTCTTTGAATCCTTTTAATCTAAACATGTCTCCAAGTAAGCCTTCACAAAAATTTTCCTTCATGGGCTGGAAACTTGTTGGGGAGAAGGCAATATGGGATTTTCTGCCAATGCTTATTTCATCAACCATTAATATGCCATAAATAAATAGTGAACATTCTTCATCTATAATGAGTGAAATTTGATCTCTATCAAATTAGATACTAACTTACCCGATAATTACAAGATAATAACAACCACCCGTTCGGCTATGGAGAAAGAGAAGGCATATTGGGAAAATATGATAGAGATCACCTAACCTTTAAGAATCTAGACCTAGACTCAAACATTTTGGGAAAGATATTGGCCTCATCTAGAACATAGAACTTAATTTTTCCAATAGAATAGAAAATAAAAGTGGGGCAAAAAACTACATCGATGAGCATCCAACATCTGTCAAATTGAGGGAGACCCAAATGGTAAGAAGTCACTACCTCTTGACCGCATGGTCACCTAGTCAGGATTCCACTCCCACCATGCAATGATGATAATGAATGATCTAAAAATGACTAATCAATCATAAAACAATCCTAGACAAGGAATTCTAATAGCCAAAACTACCTCAAAGGTAATAGAAACTACTCAAATAGAAGAGATAACCAAAATCAAGAAGAAACACATTCCACTACCAACACCACATACCAAGTCAACATACAAGTACCAAGTATAAATCAAGATAAAGTCAATGAAAGATATCCACCTTAAGTCAAAAGGCCACATGTCCAAGAATAATAATCAATAGATAACAACCATCATCAGTGAAAGTAAATCACCAACAATAAGTACACCACCAATAAATAGCTAACACTAATCAATAAAAGTCAAATGTCAACAATAAATGACATTCAATCAATGAGTAACAACTCACAATAAATAGACCATCAAAATTAATATCCAATAAGTACACCACTAGAGGAAAATATTAAAAAACCATGAAGGAGAGTTAGGCGACATACTAGGAAGTGTCATCACATGGTCAAACTACTTGAGTTACCATGGACTAGTGTCTCACTAGACCCCAAACTCTCAAGCATTGAGTTGCCCTAGACTGGTCACTCTAGACCCCAGACTCTCAATGTGAAACATGCAGAACTAGGATACCCTCTGATAAAGAAGAGGCAAACTAGTCATACCTCTCACTAGGTATCATCTCATTCCCATCCTTAGCCTATACAATCACTCAAGGCATGGGCGAGGCAAAATAGCTAACTTATCTTTTTAATATTTTCTAAATATTTTAAATGTTATGTTATCACTTATTACACAACTTACAATGAGTTACGTGGCAACCACTTTGAGCCCTGACCCCCATCGCAAGTCACTCCCATAAACATGCACCTAAACTACCTTCCCAAAACTCATAAATCATAATTTGTCCCATAAAACAAAATTAATATTGGTCAAATTCAGTTTCTTAATAGGCAACCCAAAAAAACATTGGTTCTCAAAACCCAAGTTCTCAATAAATTTTATCAAACTAAATCTCATGAAATAAATCTCAATTTCAATCATAAAATACATCATGAATTCTACTTAAATAATCATAACATAAATCTTCAAAAGGCCTCTGGTGCACACCCTAACTTGGCCAACTAAACAACCCACAAAGAAAATCATCACAAGACTATAAATAGAACAAATAGTTTTCAATCATAGGATTTAATTCAATCAACTTCTCTTGTTTAGTTTGAGCCATAAAGATGTGTTGAAAAATAAAGTAAGAATATACATGTTAATATAACTTATTGTACAAAATCACTACCTATATCTATGTTATATGTTGAACAGGATTCAACCATTATTATTAATGCATGTATTAAATGTCATGTATATAATTGGTCCATACAATATATATTGCACCAAGTATGGTCTCTTCTTGATTCGTTCTTTGAATGGTACATCATGCATACTTATAGAGAAGGCAATCTTTTAGCTGATTGTCTAGCTAATTTGGGTACTGATGGGGTTTATATTAACTCTTTACTTTCCCCACTTAACCTCCTTGATTTCCCCAACTTGGTTAATATTATGACAAAATAATATGTTTAGAATAATGTTGAGCCCTTCTCATATTTTATTTGATAGTAAATCACTACTTCTCTGTGATTTCACATGTTTTTACTTTTATGGATCTCACTTGTTCTTTTGAGATATTGTATGCAATTTAGGGTCTTGGATTGCACTTGCATTAGATGGCTTTCTAATATCATGGTCTCAATTGGAGTTTTGGATGTAGATCAATGATAGAAACTTTTATTACAGTTTTTGGCTTGGCTCTTGGTTTTGTCTCCGACACCAAATAATGAATAATATTCATATGCATTTTGGGATCTTTGTAATCACAATATTCTCAATCTGGGAATCACAAGGACAAGATTCATTAGTGTTTTTAGATACCCTCTCTTGATGTATTCCTTTTTCTTCTACATCCTTTTTGTATTAGACAATGACCAGAGTTTTTCTTTTCTAGTTCTTTTCTCCGAGAGCTATTTTTGAACCAATTATTATTAATATAAATATAATGTCTAGTCAAATAAATAAATAAATAAAACTTATTATGTTAATATACTTATTTAAATCAATAAATATTTAAATGCCAAATCTCTTTGCACATAAAATATCATGTAATATTATCACATGTTATTAATTTAAATAATCTTAAATCATAAATGATTTAATTAATAACATAAATGTATATTATTAGATTAAATATTAATATCAATTTCATTTAAAAATATTAATCTGACTTCTATTTAAGTCCAAGATAAATATTTACTTTTCCTTTAATTCATAATGCACGTAGAGATAACTCAAACTTGAAATTATAATTTTAATTAAGTTATCTACAATTTCTCTCATAATATTAAATATTCCTAACTAGATGATTATATGGTGAACTCCACCATATCTTCTCTTAAACTATAACTAAATCACAACTATATATTTATTAATTTGTAACTCTACTTGTATTAATAAATATATAACAAGTTATATCCCACTAAGAGTTGTAAAAGTAATTTTTATTAAAAACACACTTATAAGAAAATAAATAGTATTTGCTTATTTAATTTTCAAAATAAATAATATTTTTTTAATTTGATAATTTTGTTTAAAAATTTAAGAAATTAATATTTAATCATATTTTTTAATAATTAGATAATCTAAAAATTAAATTATATTTTATAAATAAGAAACATGCAATTAGTATTTTCGCATGTCTTTGATCTCTCAAATCATGCGTCCATAATATACTTAGTTTTCTATCTTTAGTATATATTTTTTCACATGCATGCATAATTTTAGTTACACCATGCTTTCCTCTCAATTAATCTTTTGATTTTCAAACAATTTTAAAGATTTTTCTACAAGTTTCCTTAAACAAGTTTTCTCGATCAATAAGTTTTCCTTTTCAAAATTTACAAGATAATTCTTTATCGAAAAACTAATACAATAAATTAATAAGCATTATGCAAGCACCCACGAAGACACAAAGTAGATAGATCTTTCAATAAAATTCTACAATGGGTTTTCAAACCCTACCTCAAAATCACAACTAAAATCTAAGATAGTCTGTGAATGCATGCAAATCCAAACCCTCTGAAACTTTCAACAATTCTTTTGCTCCAATTCTAAATTTTGCTCCCCAAAACCTGTGCATCCCTCAAATAAACTACCAATCCCCTAATAAAGAACCATAACCCTAACTAGGGTTTTGTTTTCTCTAATATCTCAAAAGTCACTAACTTTATTAAACATAATTACATTAATTATTTAATCCTTTCATGGACACTTAAAGAACCTTTTAATTAGAATATTCTTTTATTTTCTCTTTCTCCACTTTATTAATTAGTGCAAGTACTATTTAAAGTGTATTTTAATATTTAAATTAATAATATTAATTAAAGCTCATTATTAAATGCAACTCTAATTCAGTTTTTTAAAATTAAATAAGTATAATAAAACAATATCAAATCTTTAATATTTTAATATTTTAATTCTCTTTTTATCCAACTTCTTAAATTAGACTTTTAAATTAAATCTTTTAAGCAAAAGCACATATTTAATTCATTAAATATCATCATATTTTAATTTTTCTTTAACCAATTTTCCAAATTAAGTATTTTAAATTAAAGCACATATTTAATTAGTTTTCAATTAATTAAATATTCTCATATTTTATTATTTTCTTTTTAATCAAATAATATTTAATAATTCTTCTTATTATAAGATTAACTCAAGTATTATAATTAAATTATTTACCAAATAAATCACATAGTTAAATTCACATAAAAAGCAACATTACCAAAATTGATGAAAACTCAAAATTAAACAACACAAGCAAAGATAAACTCAAGGGTTTTAAAAGGGTGGAAAGTCATATACATGTCCTCTTTCTTAAGACAAGTAATTAGGTTATGGCTATGATTGGACCTGAACATTATCTCTCCATTTTTACCATTGAGTTATTGCGATAGGGCACACTCATCTTGACAATTCAAGGAAGTTGGTGCCTAGTTCTTGCAAATCTATATAAAATACAAACATATATATATATATATATATATATATATATATATATATATATATATATACACACACACACACACACACACACACAAAAAGAAAAAGAAAAGAAGAAGGTAGGAAGTGGTACATCATTTAGATCTCGGCTAGCAGCTAACTACGACTCCCCCCCTCAACCATAATAGGCATGCCAAACATAAATGTAAAACTCACACACACACACCATACACATGCAAGTATGTGGTAAGTATAATAGTAAATCTTAAATATAAATAACGTCATATTCTAACATGAACATCTCATCATCATGAGGACATAAGAAACATCTTTCTAAGACACACCATATAGCATCATCATAATTTTTTTTTATTAACTAACTAAGAGAAATTAAAGCATCATCACTACCAGTAGGAAATTGTTACAATCTAACATAATCAATTACTCAACATATCAAAGTATTGTATTTCAAATATCAAATAAAGGCTAACACATATGTAGAAGAGTCATATAGAGCTTGAACATATAAGTCTACAGTGATAGAAAAAGGAGGGGTATTACACATAGACAAAAACTTGTTTCAAAGATTTCATAAGAAAACAGATTGGTTGAACACATGAACAAGATAATAATGGAGCATGTGGTTTCATGTTGGCTTGCCCTTAAATATATTGGCAAAGACTATCAATATTGCTATATATTTGACTAATATAGGTGCCTCTATTATTTTGGGTTGTGGTGTTCCAAAGGAAGCATGAATTGGTAAGAAGGTGAGTTATTATTTTCTCAAAAACCTTTGGCTGTGAAGTATTTGCACATATAGGTAATGAAAAAAAGAACCAAGCTAGAAGTTAAGTCAAAGAAATGTGTATATATTGGATATAACATTGATGAATTTAGTTATAGGCATTGGAATTTTGAAAATCATAAAATTGTAAGAAGCAGGGATGACTTATTTAATGAGAGAGTGTTGTACAAAGATCTGTTGCAGTAGCATGAGAAGAAAGAAAATGATTATGTGGTGTTGCATGATACTCAAAAGGATGATGTTTCAACAATACCCCATGCTCACAACAACTACAACAACAAATAACACACACCTCAGTGTATGTTAGATGGTCAACAAGGATAAGTAGACCTCCAAAATGATTTTCTTCCTCTTTGTATTTCTATTTTATTAACAATTTCTAGTGAACTTGAATGTTATGACAAAGGCATGTAGGTAGATACAAAAATTTAGTGGGATTTTGTAATGACAGAAGAAATGGACTCTTTGCTAAAAAATTAGACCTAAGATTTATGTAGGTAAAATGGCTTTACAAAATAAATGGGTTTACAGGTTAAAAGAAGAGGATGGAGGTAAGAAAAGATTTAAAGATAGGTAAGTTGTAAAATGATTTGCATAGAAAAAAG
Organism: Cupressus sempervirens; assembly: GCA_028749045.1. Taxonomy (NCBI): domain Eukaryota; kingdom Viridiplantae; phylum Streptophyta; class Pinopsida; order Cupressales; family Cupressaceae; genus Cupressus; species Cupressus sempervirens. The sequence continues at coordinate 80,682,392 of CM053787.1, read as the reverse complement.
GTCATTGATTTTGATGAGATATGTTCTCCTATTGTTAAAATGATTTCTATTCTCATCATTTTAAGTATTGTGGCTACTGAAGATTTGCATTTGGAGTAGCTTGATGTTAAAAAAACTTTTCTTCATGGTTATTTGGATGAAGAAATACACACACACACACACACACACACACACACACACACACATGACACAACTACAAGGATTCAAGGTCAAGATAAGGAGATTTTAGTGTGTAGATTGAAGAAAGTTTTATATGGCTTAAAGAAAACACCTTGACAATGGTATCTTAAATTTGACAATTTTATGCATGAGCATGGATACACTTGGTCTCATTTAGACTATTATGTTTATTTTAAGAGGTTGGATGGTGAAAGCTACATTATTTATGTTTATATGTTGATGATATACTTGTAGCTAGGTATAACATGGATCACATTAAAAGGCTAAAAAAATAGTTAGCACATTTATTTGTTATAAAGGATTTGGGGGCAACAACACAAATCATTGGAATGAAAATTTGTAGAGATAGAAAAATTAGAAAATTGAATTTATCTCTGGTTGATTATATTGAGAAGGTGTTGTAACATCTAAATATAGAGAATGCCAAAATTGTCATCACACATTTTCCTAGTCATTTTAATTAACTAAGGAGATGTGTCCAAAAACATAAGAAGAGGAGGCTAAAATGTCCAAGGTACCTTATGCTTTAATTGTAGGAAGTTTAATGTATGCTATAGTTTTCACTAGGTCATATATTGTTGGAAATTTGGCTAAGGTAATCATTTGATGTTGTCATTTATGACAACATGATTTCAGTATGAACATAGTAGATTATGAAAATGAAGTTAGGGAAGTTATACTTAGGAAATTGTCTATGTGTCAGATAGTTACCCAATAGAGAAGGAACAATTTTGTTATGTATGGATGAAAGAGCAATATTTGGCATGTGTGTGGTTAAGGATAGGTAGTATATGGTGTCATGATGACATGGGTAAGTGCACATGACAATACGATGACAGTTATGATGAATTTACCATACATGTAATGTATAAGAAAGAACAAATCATGATAGAGAAGTGAGGATTACAAGTTAAAGAATTATTTTGTTAACAAAATAATTATTTAACTAATTAGGGATGACATACTAGATGTTAACCCTAAGTTAGCATGAATTAGTTTTGTATTTTTCCAAGTGTCTGAAAGCTTGAAGGTCAATTGGGAAAGTTTTTTATAATGTAATGGTATAAAGGAAATATTGTATTATGTAAAGTAAAATGCAAGTGATATATGATATGCAAAGTATTAGGTGAACTATATGATGTAAATTCTAATGTATGATCAGAGGTATGCAAAGAACAACGAAAGTAAGATCATATACTAAATATATCAATAGTAAGAGGTTTTGTATCTATCTTTTTTGTATAAAGGAACTATATTGTACAATTGCATGTTTGGGCAGTGGGCTCATCTTGCATACATATTGTAATTGTAATACCAACTCCTAACAGAGTTGTGACTTTTAATAGGGCCTAGCCCTCTAACAAGGACCAATACACTATATGTACTTAATAGACTCCTAATAGGGTCAACATCCTTAACTTGATACTTTTGTTTAGTGGATCATTTTGTGGGTACCATCCCAACCAGGGGTTTCCCCTAGCTAGGGTTTCCCTAGTTAACAAAATATGGTGTTATGAGTTCTATTTGTGTATGTTTATCATTATTGTTCAAAATTGTTAGTTTACTTTCATATGCATGTTATAAAGTAATTAATAATATTCAGTTATAGGGAAAAGTTTGTAGAATACTGATACACCCCCTTCTAGTATTACCTATTTCTAATAGATATTGCATAAGTAGTGGGATTTTTTAGTAGATATATGAGTCATCTTGGGATTGAGCATTAGAATGTAGTCAAATGGTTTCTCATATATCTGAAAGGAACATCCAACAAATAATTACATTTTGGGGGCTCTAGTATTGATTTACAAGGCTATGTTGACTCTGATTTGATAAGGGATCTAGATACTGAACACATTACTACAAGATATGTGTACACCATTGGCAAGAAAATAGTGAGTTGGATTTATTAGTTGTAAAAGGTGAATGCATTATCTACTATGGGGGCAGAGTATGTTTCTCCTACAGAGGCATCCAGGGAGATGATATGGATTTAGTTCTTTATGAAAGAATTGGGACACTGTCATGAGCCCAAATTTAAGAATAATAATATTATAATCCATTATAATAATGATATATTTGACAATATAAAACAATATATAAATGAGATCATAATCAAGCATTGGAATAAATATAGTCAACGAGAAACATTGACACAAGAAAGGAAAAGACTAAGTCCTTTGTAAGAGAAGGGAAAGAGTAACTAAGACACAACAATGATATCAATCTGCACGATAATCAGTTTGCCAATTATTCACAATAAGACACCTTTAATCGATGGATAAACTAATTGAAATTATAATAATACATTAAGCCAATAGTGATCATCAACTTTAAACTAATCAATATCTTCTAAAGAGGCGTGTTAGTCTCTAAACAATGATTACGTCGAATCAAGAAAAAAAACATTAATATGAAGACCATTAATATAATGATCTATTACCTCACCACAATAAAAATTAAGAAGACTAATAGATGGGATCATATATTACTTATGCAGGGGTTCAAAATTGTTATGGAATGATGTGATTAAGTATAAGGAAGAAGGGTCATTATAAAGAGACATGAATCATGTTATAACAACATGACTTATCATTCCAAAAAAAAAAAAGATATAAGAAGGTATTCACAATCATTGAAAACAACATCATTGAATGGGAAAGTGGAATCAATGTTCTGCAACGTTCTGTAGTCATAGATAGAATAGAATCTATGAGAGCCATCAACAGTTAAGTCTACTCTACAGATATCATACACACTAGGAATAATAAATATAGAACAAGGCATGGAAGGTAGAAGATATTGAAAGACACCAAACCTTTATAAGGGGAAAAACAAAATAGCAGAAAAGTAGATTAAGAAAAGACAATAGAATTGGTATTAAATATGTGGAGTAGAGGAAGTGTCGACATCAACATTGAAGATACAAAGGATGGCTTATACATTTGATCAGTGGTCAAATGGTGGACAAAGAAATACATATTCACAACATTACATCAAGTAAGATCTAAATCTTCCATCATAATCCATTAACCACCGAATCAAAAGAACATCTATTTGAGCAACTCATACTCTTGGTAGCCTGAGACTGAGATTAATGATTTCTCCTCCAAGGGTGGAAGGTTTAGTCAATTTTTGGTGGTCATGAATGGTCTATAACTTCACTCACATCATAACCAGGTTAAAGTTGAATCTCCTGCTACTCCAGATTTTTGGTGACCTGTATCAACATCCCCGATACCTGCGGTATGCTATGTAGTTAGACGGGCTTGTCAAACCCCTTAAACAATATCTGTAGAGCACCCCTAGCTTCTCTAACATGCCTATTGGCCTCTTCACTACCAGCTTCCTACAGTGATGATTTCCAAGTGTTGTTTCATCCCATGCCTATATATTTGTCTATAATCTTTAATACAAATGTGGAACAAGGTACAAAGGTCGTCAATAGGTTTTATGTGGATCACAACACATATGCTGAATTAGGTAGATGGTGATATGAATATTTAGGAAAGGTTCCACATCGACTTTAATAAAAGACATCAACATTTTCTTTGAGGGGATCAAACGAAGTATCAAATGTGTATATATTATAAAAAACTTGGAAATTCTTGGGAATAAATACTAGTTTGCAAGTGGAGAGAGACAAACTTAAAGATTTATAAGATCTTAAATTAGAAAACTAAGAGCAACTTGAAAGGGCAATAAAAAGAGAAATTACAAGATTAGATAAAAATATGAAAATTAGAGAAATTTTGTAAATGTTGTAAAAGGGGACATTACAGACAACCACAAAGTGGATTTTTTTTTAATAGATAGTCAAAATATCATTCATCTTGTGAAGAATTTTGTACTACATTCAAAGACAAATCACATACAATTGCAATACCATTTCATTCAGTCTATTTTGGATGATGGATAGTTAAAGCTAGAAAAGATCCATACAAATGATTATCCAACATATATGTTTGCAAAGGTAGTGACAAGGGAGAAGTTGGACTCCTCTTCAACCTTGGTTGATCTTCTTGACTGAACAAAATAAAAAGAATAACAAAATCCAAGGTGATTTTACATTCTAGTGGGAGGTATAGGTTTAGTATGTTGAAACTCTAATTGCAATAATTTTTATATTGTCATTAATGTCAAAACTTAATGGCAAGATATTGTCTAATAGTATAGAGTGCCATATTATTTTATTGATGAAGAAGATTTGAAAAAAGAAGAGAACAATATGAACTTGTAAAGTGGTTGAGTAAATAGGCATAAGTATGATGTAACTACAAAGGACACTTGATTAGTTGGTATTTGAAAAGATAATATTTTTTTTGATTATTGTATTAAGTGGAAAAGAAAGACAAGTTGAAGTATGGAAGATATGATTGATAGAATTCAAGAAGTTGAGTAAAACATGAGTTTAACCAAGTAACATGTTACTAGTCCAATGAAGAAGTTAAACATTATCAAATAAAAGATTAAGGAACTTAAGTATTAGTTAAGTAATGGTAATGATCAAGAAAGATGAAAGAAAATGGAAGCAATGATCGAGCACTGAGATGGCCAAGTAAGCCAGTGTTAGCTAAGCGAGACAGATCAATAGTGATCAAGCTACCAGTGATGATTGAGCTGAAGAACATAGTGATGATAGAGTGTTAGCAAAATAATAGTTTGTGAAAGAATCAAGATTTAAGGCCAACACAATTAAATTTATGAATTAGTCAAAGCATGTTAAAGATAAGGATTAATGATTTGGTGTATTTAATGCATGAATTGAGTTTTTCAAGTGATCTAAGGTGAAGATTCAATGAGAAGTTTCTAGAAGTTTTAAGAAAAGAAGTAGAAGGATACAACGATAAACATATTCAATGAAACTGATCAAATATTAAGATCTATGATTATGTTTAAGAGAAAAGAATATTAAACCTATCTATTTAAGGAGATATAAGAGATATATTACAATGTGAGTTGGCTAGAAAATCTGTGAAGAGAAAGTGAAGAATAGAGTTGCAGAGGAAAGTCATAAGTTGGTGAAAGAGAGATTGCTTGAAGTGTTTCCAAGAAGATCAGAGATGGAGAATGTGATGAAGACTAGTCAATGAGCCAGGAATGAGATGAATGAATATCTGAACATACAAAGTGAGTTGTAATTTATCAGCTCAACCTAGTTTTTACTTTCTAACCATTGTGGTAGTAAAATCCTTTAATTAAGGTTGAACTAATAGTTATATTGTAAATCCTTTAATATAGGTGAAATTTTGATGGGCTATTTTAAAGACCTCTAACAAAGTCACTCCTAATAGGGCGATTAATTTCTTTAATAGGGTCACACATAATAGTGTGTTATACAACCTTTAACAATGATGGCTCTTAACCTAGCTAACTTTAGAAGAGTGAAAAAGTGGTAGCATATTACTTGGTTGTTTTTTCCAAATTGGGTTTCCATGTTAAATCATGGTGTCAAACTTGTGTGAATGTTATTTTCATGTTTCATGCTATTTACTTTTATATATTTTTGTAATTTGGCTAAAAATAAACCAAGACCTAAGTGTTGATATGGATAAGGTGTATAACTAATGATTTTATTTATGGATTGAGTGGATTTAAGAGTTTGATTAAGTTGTTTGAAGTTGTTAAAAGTTGAATTGGTACATTTGCAATTGAGGATAAACTGATTCACCCCCTCTCTCAGTTATTCTAACCTTTATAAGAATTTGTATCAAAGCTTTAGTGCTTGTAAGGAAAATTTTAAGGGACTTAAGATAAATATCAAGATGTATAAGAGAGAGGTACCCAAGTTAAACAAAGATAAATTCCTTGCATGGCAACGTCTGATGAGATTGCATCTATCAAGAGTTGGAGATTCTGCACTATACTACTTGGACAATGATACATAGAATCACCTAGACCCATGACAATTAAGAAAAGAAAAGAAAAGCATGATCATAACCAAATGATGGTAGATTTGGCATCTACTCTAAGTTATGCTAAGTTTGATGATGTGAAGGATTGCGCTACTACAAATAAAATATGGGATAAGTTGGCACAAATTCATGGAGGAGACAAAAATATTTTAAGGGCTAAATCTAAATGTTTAATAGGCATGTTTGTTGACATGAGAATGAAAGGAGAAACTTTTATCCAACATTGTGGTTGAATCAAATAAGTGGTGAATGCAATTAGAGGTGTTGGATTAGAAATTAGCCAAATCAAAGAAGTGGTAATGCAATTAGAAGTGTTGGAGCAAAAATACATGACAAGAAGATGAAAGTTTAATAGGCATGTTTGAGGACATGAGAATGAAAGAACGAGAAATTGTTGCCCAGTATTGTGGCCAAATCAAAGAAGCGGTGAATGCAATTAGAAGTATTGGAGCACAAATACCTAAAGAGACTATGATCAACAAGGTACTAAAAACTTCACTTTCCATTTATGCCATTAGAGTATCCACAATATAACAATTGAGTGGTAGTGATCTAACCCTAGATAGTGTAATTGGTAGACTCACTGCATTTGAATTGTAAAATTTTGACAATTACACACATTATAGTGTTGAATGTGATTTCAAGTCTTAACTAGTCCTTGATGGATATAAAAGAAATAAAAGTTCAAAAATTAAGCCTATGGACAATGACAATGAATCAGATGATGACCTTGAGGATATTGAAGAATTATTGACAAGAAGGCTACCAATAAGAAAAGATAAATACAAAGGGAAACTTCCTATAATCTATTTTACATGCAATAAATTTGGTCATATTACTACAAGGTGTCTTGATAGAGATGAAAGGGAGGAAAGGAAAGACAATAGATATTGAGGAAGGAGAAAGGATAAAGAGAACTAAGGTAACAAAGAATACAAGGGAAAAGTTAAGAAATCTTACTACATTGTTGAAGAAGATGGTTCTAAAAGTGGATCTTATGAACATGATGAAGTTGTGTATGTTGCAATGAAAGATGAATTTGGTGAAGATGAAAAGATTGAGGAAATTGCTCTTATTTCACATATTAGTAAGAATGATAAATGGGTAATTGATAGTGGTTTCTCACATCATATGAATGATGATACAAGTAAGTTTTAATAGATAGAACACTATAATGGAAGTTGTGTTAATTTTAAAAATGATGCACCATGTTATGTGAAAGGTAGAGAATATATTATATTGAATGAAAAGATCAGTTGTGACAACACTTATTGGGTTGATGGATATAATTATAATTTATTGAGCATGAAACAACTAAATAGTTTAGGCTACCAAGTTGAATTTCAAAACAATAAGGCAAAGATCTATGATGCTACTGGTGAGTTCATTGGAAGTGGAGAGAAAATAAGAGGCAATTTTTTCTATCTAGACTTGTCTAAAGATAAATATTTATTTGCACAATTTGAAGATCTTTGGTTATGACATAAGATGTTGTTTCATCTAAAATTTGATAATTTGGTAAACATTATTAAGATGGAAATAGTAAGATGATTACCAAGATTAAGAAAACCTGATAAAGTGATGTGCAAATAATGTCAAATGGGAAGAATGAAAAAGTCTACTTTCAAGAGCATGACATATTCTTCTGATGATATTTTGAAGTTTGTTCATACTGATTTATGTGGTTCTATTGGAATGCAAAGTTATTATGGTGAAAAGTATTTTATTCTATTTTGTTGATGATTTCTCTATAATGATGTCTGTGATGTTTTTCAAAGAAAAATATGATACTTTTTAGTAGTTTAAGTGGTATTTGGGTAAAGTTGAAAAAGAAATGGGTAAAAGGGTGGAATGCTTGAGATTAGATAGAGGATGTGAATACATGTCAAAGGAAATCAATATATTCTATAATGAAAAAGAATCAAAAGACAAATGTCTGCACGAAGGACTCCACCACAAAATTAGATAGCTGAAAGAAGAAATAGATCAATCATGGACTATGCATGAAAACTGATGATGGAAAATAATGTTTCACCAAAGTATTGGAGAGAAGCTATAAATACTACTATTTATACACTTTACTAATCTCATATTAAGAAAGGTACAAACCAAACCCCTTTTAAATTATGGTTTGGTTATGCACCTAATGTCAAATATTTCAAAGTATTTGGAAGAAAGTGTTATATATTGAAAGATTAAAGGAATGGAAAACTTGATGCAAAGAGTGATGAAGGCATATTCTTACAATATTCCACTAAAAGAAAGGCATACAAGTGTTTGAATACTAACACTAACAAAATTTTGAAAGTGAAAATGTTAGAGTTGATGAATTTGTAGAAAACAATGAAAAAGAATGCAAGAAGGAATTTGAAGATTACATAAACTTTGTTTACATATGTGAAGGAGAAAAAAGTACCATATGTAAAAAAGAGAAAGATGTTGTCAAGAATTACCAAATAGGTATTGTCGAGTTACAACAGAGAAGCTCTATTGAGCGAGTTGGCCCAAGATTTGCAATCAAATATTATACACCTTTCAAATAGATTCATAGGAATTAAAAATCCACCTCTAGCATGCACTAGTGACCACCTATGCAAAAACCAACTCTAGAATCAAAAAGTCTATCTTCTGCTGATTCCAATGATATATTGGAGTCTATATTTTGGGCAAAAAATGCCCCCCTGATAGCCGTTCAATGTTTCAGGCTCCAACTTCAATTTTACACATTAAAATGCAAAATACTAAAAATAATAATTTAAAAATGCTATAGTATAAAATATAGGTTTTAAACTTATATTCTTGATTTTTTCCATGAACACTCATTTCATACAATTGAATAGAATATTAAAACAAATAATATTTTATTAAACTTCTATTCTTCTCCTAAGTCCACCTGGGTGCCAGATGTGTGCCACATGGCACCATACTATTGGTCTGAGTTTGACACCTCATTGTCATGTGTCCTTGCTTGATTCACCCATGCCACCACATCACTATGCGACCTTAGCTATTTGCTATGTCACATGGTTAACATTTGAGCATCTTTATTTTAGTGACTTAGCGACCATCATTTTATCAACCACATGTTGCCATCCTATTGTGATTTGATTTAGCCATTCGATGCCACATGTCATTCTCTAGTTTGTCCACAGATTCCACATTATTGGATGACATCATCTCTTTGGCATGCATGTCAGTCCAAAATTTATTCATCCTTCAACTAGCCATGGGCCCCACCAAGCACTAGTTTTGCCTTCAAAAGGCACTTGCCCTGAAGACAACTTCATCTTTTGTAAAGTTGTATTTAAACACTTGAAAAAGAAACATCATAATGCATGTGGGACAATGTGCTTATATTGTTTAATCTTTGACTACAAATTTGAATTGGATGTGGAGCACGAAATACCACTTTCTTTATGCTTGAGAACTCTCAAATTGTTGCTACCTTTCCACAGTGTCTACTGGTGTCTTCATGGGTCATCCAAGCTCCCAAACTACCTCTAACTCACTCCATCTTCCTATGCATTTATGCTCTACATCTGCTAGTGTGTGATGTTTCATTGGTGCAAGGGGAACAAAAGAGACATGAACACTCTTGACTATGTTATTCAAACCTCAGTGTTAAGCCTAGCAAGTGAACCAATGAAATACAAGTGTAAGTTTGCAAAAAACATAAATATGCTAAGTTGGCATCTTTCTCAACCATTCTGGCTAGCTTTATGTCAATTTTGTCTTTGACCTGTGGCTGCTCACTTTCAACAAAACTTGAAAATTAAAACTACAATGATCAAAGCCATATATGATCCCTCCCAATAGATAAAGAACTAGTGCCAAAATCCCAAATAGTTGTGGGAATCAGTTATGCATTGACAGACCTTCTCTCATGTCTCCTCCAAATTGGGAAGTGAAATTTTAGAAACATGTAAATGCTGAAAAGCTTGCCCTTCCTTATAAATGTAGATAGGTGCTAAAATAGGACACTATATCCTTTTAGACTTCTCACTACAAGCAAGGAAGTAGCCCATTTGGAGAAGTAAAAACCTCATATTAGGTGTAACATATGCTTGCTGAACCACCATAATGGTTATTTTGAAGGTCAACCAACTTAAAAGTTTGATTTGAGACATCTTGTTGTATTCCCAACATTGTCAAAAGGCCATGTGAGCTGATCAGCTTACCAATGAGCCCTTTTGGTAGTCAAGGGGTGATCTCAAAGTATCTTTGATTAATGTTCTAGTTTAGCTAATTTAAAACTTATGTTACCTTATGGATGTAGCCTTAGTTCATACTGTCTCTCAAAAGGAAGTGCAATGTTCATCCCTCTTTGGTGGATGTACACAAAACTAGAGGCTCCAATTATTCCTTTGGGAAATCAAGATTTTGGAATAAAGTCAACATGCCTATTCAATCTTAGATAGAATTATGTGACACTTTAAGTAATTATAATGATTAAAAGAAACCATTATAATACTTCATCAAAATTTCAAGCTTCCATGCCTAGTCAATCTATAAAAAATAGTCTGGTCCCAAGTGGGTTTGACTAAAAAAATTCATTTTCAAGTGATTGACATTTCAAACTGGCCTATTGAACATCTAGTGCTGATGAAGATCAAAATTGATAATTGAAACATCATTTACAACTCATTTCACATCTCCTCTACAACTTATCAATTTCTTGCCAAGGGGTCCTTTGACTAGCTTCAAAAACTGACAAAAACACCTGATCGAGATCTAAAATTAGATAGACTGATCCTTTGTTCTGCATTCACTTACCCTATAGAATCTCACCTCATGAAAAATTCTTAGTCAAAAGATATTGACTATCGAATTTGCCCTCTCAAAATTGCTTGCAAGAAAATGTGTTAGAAAACCATAGAACACATTCAAATTTGGCTTTGAAAATAGGTCAAATTCACACTTGGGGGCACATAAACTGGAGAATTGATTCATCATCATGAGAAAAATATAAATCTGAAATTAGGGCTCATGACGAATAATAGGGTGAATTTGGTGAGCGGTCAAAGTGGGATACTCAGATTTGCAGAGCTAGGAATAATGGTAGAAAAGTGGTTTTTGCAAATAGAATGGACCTAGGAAAGTGTGCAGACGGATTTGCCAAGATTTGAAAACTAGTACACTTAAAGAATTTTCAAATGAGAACACAATGGTACAATCTATTTTATCTCAGCTATCATAGATTTTTAGTTATGACATCTTGAACAGGGGTATTGACCAATCTGCACTTTACGACACTAGTAAAACTTCACAAATTGCATTTGGAATCACGTTTGAAAAATGATCAAATAGATTTATCATAAGCTCAAAATTGAAACATAGTAAGTCTCTAACCTCTAGAATTTAGTCCAAAAGGAAATTCCTCATTTTGATCAGTTGGGAAAAGTTGTAATTGGCCAAAAAGGGCCTCGTAGAATTTTGAACAATTTGCATTAGCATGACAATACTAAACAACTAGCTTTGAGGGATTAAAAACCTAGTCAAAAAATATCAAAACAACTCAAAATATGAAACATAGGTTCCTTGATATGGATACTAAATACTCCCAAAGCAACAAGTCATGAAACATTACTGGGTGTGAGATATTTGAATTCAAACAAGGCCTCTTGTTGCTGTTTGACATTTAGGCAAAAATGTAGATTTGGACATTGCTCCAAAAAAAACTTCAAAAAATGACTCAGAAGGGAAATTTATCTTCATGGGATGAGTGGATATACTAAATGCAAGTTTTTAGAAACATTAAACACCTTTAGGCCTCAAATAGACAGTTGGGTACACATGCATCAAAAAGTGCTTATAGGGCTTGACTTTTTGGATGGTAGTCAAAGTTAGGGCTTCAATTTTGAGTTCTAACAGTGGCTGTATCTAGGGATGCATGTCCCTTGTAGGCATGACAAGGATTCAGATCTCTAGAAGAAGTAGACCACACATTTGACAACAAAAACTTCTCTCGAACAACTTTATTGAAAACAAAAACAACTACTCTTAAACTGTACAAACATTGGCCTTGGGCCATTGAAACTTATCAAAACTTCTTACCTCTGTCATATAGCTGATTTTCATCTGCAATTTTATGAGGTAAGCTGAAAACACCACTTCTATCAATTTCACCAATCAAATTAGCATCTTGAATTAAATCTCTTGGAAAAATGAAAAAACTTCCTTCATTCTCATAGTGCATCTATACATTAGCATTAACTTCTACATCACACTCACTATGAGAAAAAAATTTAGCATGCTTATATCAATCTAAAAACCAGCATGAACAAATGATAGATGCATGCTATCAATAAAAAACATGAAGGATTCATTTTCTACCTTGTTTAAAAAGTTGTGTGTGTCAAAATTTTGCAACTCACCTTGTGTAACTAGATGTGAAGAGTATATGAAATCTAATTGCTACCTACTTGCAATCATGTTACCCATGAAATCAGATTTATCTTTCACTAAAACCTCTTCACATTCAAACAACTGATTAGTCACCAAGTATGAGAACTCATCCTGAAAGTGTTGATCTAAACTATGCTGATCACAATCATTTTCTTCATCTAACAAAATGTCAGAATGAACCTTGAACTTATCTTTATAAGATTTATTAGCACATAAAGAAAATCCATATTCTGATTGACAACATTCACTATTTTGCTCTTCATCACATGAAACATCAAAATATATTGTAGCAAAACCAAAATGAGAAGAATCTAAAACAACATCAAACTTCCCTTCCCTAACTTCACTAACAATAGATGCTGATCATGTTGAGGTGCCGAGCAAGATAGAATTTCAATAAGTGTCGAGCATTTGTAATCAACAAGTGCCAAGTAACACATAATTTCTCTAGTTGTTTGTAATGGCACAAACAACTATGTAGACTATTTTAAAGTTGACATATAGACAAATCTCGAAGCTTTGAAGATAAGATCGAATTTATTTGGATTCCCTATGTGATCAACATGAAATCAATGAGAAAAATGGAGGGAATTGAGGGGGAAAGTTGGATGAATCTCAATGATAGATTCATACCTAACCCTAAGCCACCAAAGTCTTTGTAAAGAGAGACAAAGCCCCATAATTTATAGTGTGTGAAAAAGAATGCATGCGAGGAGATGATGCTAGCAAATATTTGAAGGAAGTGAAAGGGGTGAATTGATCAAGTTGAAGGTGATTTAGAAGAAGGAAAAAATTGTAGGATTAGTTAGAACAAAGGATCAAGGTTACATCAATTTCATACCAGATCAAAGAGGATCGAGATGAACTGAATAAGGATTTGAAATCAGCAATGTCAGATTGTAAATGTATTAGATCAAACATTCTATTGTAATTTTTAACAACTGTATCAGCAAGATGAAATCCTTGTATCAAGGTTGATTTAATAGTCATAGAGAAATCCTTTAACAAGGTGACATTCCTAGTGAGTGTTCTAAAGTCCTTTACCCAGGCACATTTGTGAGAAGGTGTTAAAATCCTTTAACAGGATAGGATCTAACAATCATTTGTAAGCCTTTAACAAGGTAGGCCTTTCACAGGGTAGATCATGAGAGTGGTCAAAACATGTAACCTTAACAGGTGAACTTTATTGCTGCAGTAGTGAAGAATTGTGGGTGTCATCCCCACCCCAATTTTACCTTGTCATTGGAGGGTTTTTGGGCAATCATATCTAGTATCAAGTGTTTATGTGGATGCATTTTCTTTACATGTTATTTCTATATATTTATGCATGCAATATTTTAAAGTTGAATGTTTTATTGGTTAGAGTTTAGTACTTCTGATTCACCCCCTCCCTCTCAGAAGTATACTTCCCACTTGTAAATTCCAACAATTGGTATCAGAGCTTAGTTCTCATCAGGAGAAGCCTTACAACTTAGAGAAAAGATCTTAAGATGGAAGTCTACAAGTTGGGAAAGACCATTGAGAATTAAGAGATTGATACACATCTATTATTGCAACAACTGAATGAAGCCAAAGATGCCTTGAGGAGTTCACTAAAGAGAAGGAAAGGGATTTCCATAGCTGAGAATGACACCCAATACAAAGAGATTGACACCTCAGAGTTATTTGTAGATGGAAACTCTTATAAATTTGATGTAGCAATTACAAATCTCATGGACAAGAATAGAGCACAAGCTGAAGAGATTAAAAATCTCAAATTGGAGCAAGAATCACAAACAATACTGCTATATGAGGTGACTGAGAAAAAGAAGAAAGATGTAGAAGACAAGGCCATGATTGAAGAAGAAAAAAGAATCTTGTCAAATAGATTGGAAGAAAAATTAGTAGATTTATCCAAAATCTCAAATATGCAATTGGACACCCTAAGCCAAATGATGAATGCCCATCATGAGTTGAATGTCAAGGACATTGAGATAAGTACATTGAAGTTATAGAATGAGCAATTGCAGAATGACCTAAAAAAAGAGAAAGAGTTTGCTGAAAGTTTCAACAATCCAAATGAAGCCATCACATACTTTGATCAACTACTAAAATCCCCTATATCTAGTAAAGACACATTAGGATTGGTCTATACCAGCACTGAAGAAGGAGAGTCATCCAAGACTGCTGAACAAAGGAATGACAAAGGTAAGAATTCCAAACCCACTTGTCATTTTTGTGGTAAGAAAGGAGATATTGCTAACATGTGTAGGAGCAAGACTACAAATCAACATGACAAACCTAAAAAACATGGGTCACTATCATAAGTGCAATAAGCAAGGTCATCAGGCACATGACTATAGGACTAGAACCATCAGAACACCAAGATTTGAAGGATGTTGTTACAATTGTCAAAAGTTTGGACACATAACCTTTGAGTGCAGATCCAAGTCCACATGGTCACCAAACAAGGGAAGAAATCATGAAAATTCCTACAATTGGGACTACAATACAAGACATAGTTGTCACTACTGTCAAGAGTATGGACATATCCCTAAGAACTGCATAAGAACACATTTCAATGGAAGCTACAATAGATGGTTGAGTCAAACCACACACTTTAGTTATTTGAAGACTAGTCATATCAGCAAGTATTGCCCAACAAGGTCAAAAGCACCCAACTTTGAGTTCAACAAGGGAAAAGGAAAAGTAGATGTTGAACACATCAGATGAGAGATGAATAAGACATGGAAGAAGAAAGATGCAGGCAACTCATCTAATAGAGGGATCACTTCACTTGAAAGGTCAAGTGGTCATACTTCATCCAACTAAGTAAGAGAAGGTATTTGGGACTGATATTCAAAAGCTTTATCATACATTAGTTCCAAAAAAAATTTATGGGAACTCAACCCAAGCACAAAATGGACACAACAGGAAAGGGAAAATTTTATTAACTATGAAAATATGCTAGTACACTTAGTGTAGAGAAATAGACTCCAAAACATGCCCTATGAGCTTACAATAGCATAAATTTGGAGATAAATTCTTCTCCCAATACCTTCTCTCAAACTCCACTCCGAACTGCCTTTTACAATGCCAGAAATGTCCTTAAATAGACCCCAAAGGGTTAAAGATTAGGAATACATTCTAGAAAGTGCTAGTTGGCATCCACCAACCAAATAGAAGGCTCCAGGAATCACATTAGAAGTCGGCACAAAATTAGAAGAATCTAGAAATGGTAACCGAACTTTCGAAAGGCATAACTTTTGAACCATAGCTCTGATTGACGAACCGTTTACATTTTCAAAAATCTCTCGAAGCACTCTATAGCGTTATGGATGAGCTACAATTGTCCCCCATTTTTTGGCCCTATTTGAGGTTATTTAATGCCCCTAATCTGACTTTGAAGCATTCTTAGGAGGTCTCCAGAAACTGAAAAACTGCAATAACTTTCAAACCGTGGGGCCTTTTGACCTAATTCTATTTTTGGAATGCTCTAAATTAAAATTACATTCATCTGACCAATTTACACCTTCTAGTTGACCAAAATGATGGCTCAATTATATACTCCTATTTTTTTTGGCATTTACACATATCCCAAGGTGTTCAAATAATCTAACCTAGAATACTGATAGTGGAACTGTGAGAGTTGGAACCTTTATTTGACCCAAATGGGTATCCAAAAGTGAAAACACATGAAAAAGAAACTAAGTCTAAGCACATTTTTTTGGGTGACACAAGATTGCCCTTATACCTCTAGATGCTCCTGCATTAGACACCCAAGGTAGATTGAAAAGTGACCCTGTCACTTTATAGATGGTAGAGGAAATCCCAAATGGGAAACCTCAGCTGCTGATATCCAAGTTGAGTCCTCTATCGACCGTCGTTTCCACTTGACCAGATACTCTTCATACTGCCTATTTCTGGTACTCCTACCCACACGACTATCTAGAATCTCCTCTATCTCCTCCTTCTTAGAAGTAAGAATTGGACATGGCTCTAACATCAGCTCCTCATCTGCACCATCATCATGATACTCTGTTAAGTCTACAATGTTAAAAATAGGAGAAATGTGAATTCCATCTAGAAACTCTACTTCATATGCATTTCCTGATTCATGTTTCTTCAAAATTTTGTAGGGGCCAAATTTCTTCATCTTCAGCTTGTTGTAAGTACCGGCTGGAAATATTTCTTTTCTCAAGTGTACCATGACTAGATCCCCTACTTGGAACTCCTTATGTCTTCTCCTTTGATCAGCCCTAGCTTTATACTGTTGGTTCATCTTGGTAATGTGTGCCTGGACCTCCTCATGTAGACACTTGATATGTTCAACAAATTCTTTAGCTTTAGCACTTGTCCTCTCCCCTTGCTCTATCTTCCTCAATTTTGGTACAGTCCTTGTGCTACTTCCATATAAAATTTGGAATGGTTATCTACCAATACTCCTATTTATAGAGTTATTGTAAGCAAAATCTGCTTGTGGTAGAATCAAATCCCACCCCTCGGGCTTATCTCCAACTAAACATCTCAACAAATTTCCCAAACTTCTGTTTACCACTTCTGTTGGCCGTCAGTCTATGGGTGATGTGTGGAACTGAATTTCAAGTCTGTTCTCAACTTCTTCCATAATGTTCCCCATAAATACCCCATAAATTTAGTGTCTCTATCAGAAACTATACTCCTTGGGAGGCCATGTAGTCTTACCACCTCTCTGAAAAACAAGTCTGCAATATGGACAACATCATGAGTTTTGTGGCATGGAATGAAATGTGCCATTTTGGAGAACCTATCAACCACCACAAATACTGAGTCATTACCCCTTTGTATCCTCAGCAATCCAAGAACAAAATCCATACTTATGTCCTCCCATGGCTTTGATGGAACAGGCAATGGCTGATATAGCCCAGTATTGTGACTAAATCCCTTAGCAACTTGACAAATTTGACAACTCTGTACAAACTTCTTCACATCCTATGAAATTTGAGGCCAAAAATAATGTTCTCTAAGAATGGCAATGGTCTTATCTCGACCAAAATGTCCTGCCATCCCTCCACTATGTTTCTCCTTAATCAGATTTTCCCTCATGGAACTCCTTGGAATGCATAATTGACTGCCCTTGAATAACATACCATCCTGAATCAGATAGTCTAACCAGTTAGTTCTGTCTATAGCAATAGGCTCTTTACAAGCTTTCCACACTTTAGCAAAATCAAGATCCTCACAGTACAGATTCTTGAGTTTAGCAAACCCAACTACTTCAACCTACATTACTGTAAGCAACAACTGTCTCCTACTTAGTGCATCTGCAACCCTATTAGATTTTCCACTTCTACGCTTCAACACAAATGTATAGCTCTGCAAGAACTCTACCCACTTCATATGCCTCTGATTCAATTTACCTTGGCTATTTAGGTACTGTAATGCCTGGTGATCAGTATATAAAAAAAATTCCTTTGGCAATAAATAATGCCTCCATTTCTTTAAGGCCTGAAGTATTGCATAGAACTCTTGATCATAAACATAATACTTCTTTTTCACATCATTCAATTTTTCACTAAAATATGCAATAGGCTTACCTTCTTGGCTTAATACAGCCCCAATAGCACTGCCACTAGCATCACAATCCACCTGGAACACCTTTCTAAAATCTGGAAGTGCCAACATAAGTTGTTATGTTACCTTCTTCTTCATCATTTCAAAACTTCTCGTAGCTGTTGTAGTCCATTTGAACTCCTTTCTATCCCCTCTTATTGTGTCAGTCAAGGGTGCACATATACCACTGAAATACTTAATGAAATTCTTGTAAAAACTAACCAAACCATGAAATGATCTTACCTTAGTAGCAGACCTTGGAGTAGGCCATTCCAAGATGGCTTTTACCTTCTTTGGGTCCATTTTGAGACCTTTAGGTGATATAACAAACCTCAAGTAGACTAATTCCCTTTTTGCAAAGATACACTTCTTCAGATTAATTAACAGTTTCTCTTCCCTTAATCTTTCAAGGACACTATGAATATGCAATAAATGTTCTTCCAAAGTCTTGCTGAAAATTAAAATATCATCCAAATAGACAATAACAAATTTTCCCAAGAACTTCTTAAGTACCTCATTCATAAGCCGCATGAAGGTGTTTGGGGCGTTTGTTAATCCAAAGGGCATGACTAACCACTCATAAAGACCCTCCTTGGTCTTGAAGGAAATTTTCCACTCATCTCCTTCTCGTATCCGTATCTGATGATGGCCACTCTTGAGATCTATCTTTGTGAAGTATTGAGCTCCACTCAAACAGTCCATAAGATCATCCATTCTTGGCAAAGGAAATCGATACTTGATCATTATCCTATTTATAGCTCAAGAGTCTGTACACATCCTCCACTCTCCATCCTTCTTTGGTGCCATTACTGTAGGTACTGCACATGGACTTAGGCTCTCCCGAATCAAGCCTTTCCTCAATAACTCTCGAACCTATCTATTTAGCTCCTAAGTTTTAGTAGGAGTCATCATGTGAGCAGCCTTGTTAGGAAAACTAGCTCCTGGGATTAAATCTATCTGATGACTGATTTGCCTTACCAGTGGCAATCCTTCTGGAACATTTCCAAAGATGATATCTTCAAACTCACCTAGTAAATTTGAAACTTCAAGTGGTATTTAATTACTACCTTCTTTATCTTTCCTAGGAATCAAAGCATAGCACATACGCTGATGTTTCATGCCATCTAAAAACTTCCTTGCATCAACAAGACAAATCCTAGCACTGCTACATACCTTTTCACCTTCCTTTTTCATGGGCTTTAGTTTGTGGCAAACTCCATCCTTTGTTAGAGAGTATATGTTTGCATGACCATCATGTACTACATGCCTATCAAACTGCCACGGTCTACCCAACAATAGATGGCAAACATCCATTAGAATAACATCACAGAGAACTTCATCATGGTAACTCCCAATTTTGAACTTCACTAAACATTGTTAACTTACCAGCACCTTATGATCATCTTTCACCCAAGCAATCCAATAGGGCTGGGGGTGTTTCTCCCTCTTGAGCTTCAGCTTAGAGACCATCCTCTCTGATACCAAGTTATCAGTGTTACCACCATCAATGATTACGTCACAATATTTATCCTCACACTTGCACCTGGTACAGAATAAACTCCTCCTTTGTCCTAGTTCAATCTCACCACTTAGTAGGACCCTTTTATTTACTAAAGTCTCTCCTCTTTTTGCATCCTCTAAATGTGATGATTGTGCATCCTCATCCACATGAGCAACCCTAGCTTGACCCTTAGCTCTCCTATCTGTCCTTCCTTGTCATTGAGGGCATTCAAAGGCATGATGACCTTCTTCATTGCAATGGAAATAGGTACCACAGAAGCCTCCTCTTCCTTGTCCACGTCCTCTACCTCTTTCTCTCTAATTTTCAAAATCTTGATCATGGGAGCGGTTGAAACCCTCATTCATCTGGTTCCTGCTAGTACCCACATCTTAATTTTTCTTTTGGGTTTCATTTTGGCCTCCAGATGACCTACCACTACCCCTTCCTCCTTGAATGCACCCTCTTTGTCTCCCTTCAAACCTCTTATTTAGCTTCTCTTCAACTCGTAGGGAAAACTGGTATGCCTCTTCAACGCTGGTCATTCTTACCAGACTTAATTCCTCTTGGATGCTAGGTCGCAACCCACTGATATAACGAGCAACCTTCTCTTTATTTTATTTTGCATGCCCCACTCTAGTCAAAAGTCAATAAAACTCCTCTGTATATTCTTGGACTGATTTTCCTGCTTGCTTTAACCCATGCATCTTCTTAAACAAATCAAGCTCGTAGTCAACAGGAATGAACCGCTTCTTCAATTTGTCCACCATATGATCCCACCTTGTGATCTTCTCCTTTCCTCTTCTATTTCTTTCCAATTGAACCTCTTGCCACCAGATTTTGGCATGTCCTTTCAATTTGGCTTTTGCAAACTTAACCCTATCTGGGTCCCTAATATCCTCATACTCAAAGTACTCTTCTAGTTCATTAGTCCAGTCGATCAACTCATCTGGCTTCAAATTTATTGAAAATACACCCACATCAATTGTAGGTCTTTTCCCAAACTTAGTAATGGCCCTAAAAAGCCTTTCCTCTACTTGATTCAGAACTTCCCCATCAAATTCTCCTTCTAGACCAATTTCTTCTTCTTCATTATCATCCTCACTTTTGTTTCCTGCTGCAACATTTGTTCCTCTACGAAGCTCCTCTTGCAATGCTTGTACCTACCTTTGGAGGGCTCTAACCTCCTCAAGATTAATAGCTCCAGCCCTTCCACCATGATCTCTTTGTGGATGCATCTTCTTAATTCAAACCCATAACTACACAGTCCTGGTGCAAACTGCCTCACAGTCGGCGCTCTGTCTACATACTTAGGAAAACCAGCTCTGATACCACTTGATGGGAACTCAACCCAAGCACTGAATTGACACAACAGAAAAGAAATTTTTTTATTAACTGTGAAAATATGCTAGTGCACTTAGTATAGAGAAACAGACTCCAAAACATGCCCTATGGGCTTACAATAGCATAAATCTAGAGATAAATTCTTCTCCCAGTACCTTCTCTCAAACTCCACTCCAAACTGCCTTTTACAATGCTAGAAATGTCCTTAAATAGACTCAAAGGGTTAAGGATTAGGAATACATTCTAAAAAGTGCTAGTTGGCATCCAGTGACCAAATAGAAGGCTCCAGAAGTTGCATTAGAATTCGACACAAAATTAGAAGAATCCAGAAATGGTAACCAAACTTCTGGGAGGCATAACTTTTGAACCATAGCTCCGATTGACAAACTGTTTACATTTTTGAAAAGCTCTCAAAGTGCTCTATAGCCTGATGGATGAGCTTTTCTCATCCCCCATTTTTTGGCTCTATTTGAGGTCATTTAATGTCCCTAACTTGACTTTGAAGCATTCTTAAGAGGTCTCCAGAAACTGAAGAATTGCGATAACTTTCAAACCATGGGGCATTTTGACCTAATTCTTTTTCTGGAATGCTCTAAATTATAATTACATTCATTTGGCCAATTTACAACTTCTAGTTCACCAAAATGATGGCTCAGTTACATACTCCTATTTTTTTGGCATTTACACGTATCCCAAGGTGTTCAAATACTCTAACCTAGAACACTAATAGTGGAACTGTGAGAGTTGGAACCTTTATTTGACCCAAATGGGTATCCAAAAATGAAAACACATGAAAAAAAAACTAAGTCTAAGTACTTTTTTTGGGTGACACAAGATTGCCCTTATATCTTTGGATTCTCATGAATCACAAATTAGTACTAAAAAGAATAAATTAGCATGAATAAAGATGCAAGATTGAATCTTCATGTTTTCATCCTATTGCTACATGTGAAACATTTTCTTCTGAAGTGAAGTAAAATCCTAGTATGTGTTGAGTCATCAGCCAAGACTAGTTGGAGTCAAGTGAATAGTTGCTGTCAAACAAAATTAATGATAGTTGTTGCTGGGTAAAGAGAATTTTCTATTGAAGCTGAGTAAGGGTAATTCCTATAGCCGTTGAGTGAAGCAGGAATAGTATAAGGAACCAACTGTACAACTGTATATGCACTATGCATTGAAGGGTATAAGGTCAAGTTTTTTGATCATTTTTTGTCATTCAAACATAGAGCAAAGATTGAGTAGAGCAAAAAAGTGATTTCCAAGCAAAGACAAAGTATTTGTGAAGATTCTAGCAAAGATTTAGCATCACCTCATCAATCTAAGGTATTTTTCAAGTGCCGAGCTATGCTGTTTCAAAGTTTGTTTGAAACCCTAGATTGTAAAATGAGTTTTAGCTCCAAAAACCCTAAGAAAAAGGAAGATTCTGAGGTTTAGTTAGTTAGCAATGAGGTTAAGCAACTAGATTTTAGGGAAATTCCAGAAGTTGCATATAAGAGTGACCGTGCTGGCACTTCATTTTTTTCCCATCAAAAGTAGTAATGGTTCAAGATGTTAGGAAATTCTATAATTGCAAGGTTGGAGGGATTTGTGACATGGAGATTTTCCAAGCCTACGAAAAACTATGCGAGAATGGGGTATTGAAAGAAGAATTCAACATTGTTGAGAGTAAGGGACTAATGTGTGCCCTAGATTTCCCCATGGTCTTTAAAATGGAATGGATCAGAATAGTTTTGAGTAGAATCCATGATGAATGCCTATGGTTGGAAGGTGGTCCTATCAAGTTATCAAAGAGAATCATACATAGGGTTACAGGATATCCAACCCTAGAACGGCCAAAGAAGCTGAGGAGTGACTTAAAAGAAGCCATTCAGAAGAACATAGGGGAAAGTGGAATAAAAGAGGCATGACTATTGACACCATTAAAGATACACTTCTAGAATTTGCAATGAGGGTCATATCACACAAATTCTACTAGTCAAGCCAACTGAATAGTGTGCCATGCATTGTAGTGGATGTAGGCTACACAATTGTTAAGAAAGACCATACATATGATCTAGCAGAACTGCAACTACAACAAATTATGGAAAATTTGGGAGCAATAAGAAGATCCAAAAGTGCTCAGTGTAAGTTTGGCTCAATTTTGGTACGTATCTTTTTCTATGTTTAGAATGAATTTCCCTCTTTTGGTAAGATAGGATGGAAAACCAATAGGTCTATAGCTGTACAAATAAATGAGTACATAGAGTAGATGGGAGCCAACTTTGAAACCATCATGACAAGCTATTTTGAGGACTTTATGTCCATGAAGCAAAGACTAAGAATTTTAGTCTCCCTAGTAGAGTAGCACATCAATGATATATGTTTCTTAGTTGATATTGATTATACTTATATCCAAGCAATAGTACCAAGAGTTAGATGGCTAAGGCCATTACGATATGAGATAAACATTGATAAGGCATCAATAACAATCACAACATTGCTTGCCGAGGAAATTGATATAAGTGCAAAACCTTTTGGCACTTATGATGTTGTTAGATCAAAAGTTGACATGGATCTAAAGACAACATCTATATTAAAAAAGAAGGACAAGTTAGTCAAGAAACTGAAGGTCAAATTTGGAGAAGGAACTATAGAAGAAGAAGAGGAAAATGATGAAGATGAAGAAGAAGAAGAACAGGGCCAAGAACCACTTGCCTTGACGCAAGGCATGGGTGAAGATGAAGAGGAAGAAGGTGTCAAGGAGGAACAAGCTGAGGAAGCACCAAACAAGCCAGAACCCAAGAAGAGGAAATCAAGCACACAACTTGCAACACAGACAATGAGAAAGAAGGCTACTCAGCCAAGCCCTACAAGGCCTAATACAAGAGAAAGCACAAGAGTCACAAATCAACAGGCTAAGGAGAAAGAAAAGAAGAAGGCAACAAAACAACAAGGACCATCAAAGAAGAAATTAAGAAGAAAATATGTTGCTCAACCTAACTCTGATGAAGAAAGGACCGAGTCAGAAGGCACAAGCCAATTCAAAGTGGTAAGTCATACCACCAAGTCTGATTTAGAAAATATTTGTGATAATGTAGACTTAATTGGCTTGAAGAACATTGATTTCAGTAAGTTAAGTAGGGAAGAAAAAAACATGGTTAAGGAATCAGTCTATACCATGATGACTAAGTTCAAGAACACCCCACTTGAATTTGATAATTCAATGCCTAAAGATTTATATTCTATTGTTGAAAATAAATGGTATTATTTCCTTAACATGGAGGAGGAAATAAGAGAGTTTATATTGGCTTGAGTAATGCTAGAGCTCTCAAAAGGACAAATAACTAAGGCTAACAAGAAGCATGGGAGAAAATTTGCATCCAAATATAGAGCCTTTAGCATTCTCCAAAACAACATTGAAGATGTTCTCAAGAAGTCCACTCAAATGTGGAAGTTGATTTATGGGCTAACCATTGTTAAGGAAGGAGAGGAAGATACCTTTGAGGGAAGGAACAATGAGGAAGAGGAAGAGAATGACAAAGAAGGAGAAGCAGAGAAAGAAAAGGAAGGCAACATAGTGGAGGAGGAAACATAAAAGGGAGATGAAATGGCAATTATTGAGGAGCAGCAAATAGATCAGAATGTATCAGACACACAACTGCCACGTTTGAGCCCTCCACATGACACCTTTACACCTACAGACATAATAATAGTAGAGGATGTTCCTAAAAACTCTAGCAAAAACATCAATCCATTAACCGCAAAGGATCTTAAGAAGATCCTTGACCAATCAACTTTACAAGCAAAGTTGTGTGACAACCTAGTATTGGTCAGTGTAGATGAGTTGCAGAAAGCTGTAGCTAGCCTAACTAGGGACAAGGTGGCCAAACAAGAAACATCCCCTACCATACCTACAACTACAAGAGGACAACCTCAAGAGAAACCATCAAAAGATTCATTAGCAAAGGTTGAATCCATAGTCAAAGTAATGATGATTGAGCATAAGACTCAGACTATAGAGGAGAAAGAGCTTACAAAGGAACAAACATGATAGATGGATACTTCTGTTCCTACTAAACAAGTACAAGGTGCACCACCACAAATAATTGTTATTGATAAAGACAAGTCAAAGGAGGAGAAGGATATTCCAAAGGAAAAAGAGCAAGAAGCAATTCAAACTTTGGTAAATCTACCAACTACTAGGACTCCTACAAGAATGCCTAAGAAGATAAGCACTGATGTTATACCACTCCAAATCTTAGCATCAGGCCTGAGCTCCACAAAATTTGCAAGGGTACTTCACTATGGAGACCCTACATTAGATGAAGAGATAGTCATTCCAAAATATGACTATTACACTATTACACTTGATCAGATAAATCTAATGTAGGAGACATTAGAAAGGAAGAAGAAGCAAGAGATACTAAAAAATGAGTATAAACAAAAGCAAGCATTACATGAGGTTATGGACATCTTCTTAGATGCCTTCAGCTTGCAGCCACCTGATGAAGCAAAGAACATATTAGAACAATTGTTAGATATTATTGAGTAGGTGACAAATGAGGACCAAGATGCTAATGTTATGGAATGGTCAGAAAAGAAATTCCAAGAAAAGGTCAATGAAAATATATCTAGTGAAATAGCACTATCATAGGTAGAGTTGGCAAAGAAAATTGAGAAGGTGAAGACAGTACTTGAGAATATATTCTCACTGTACACAAAATTGTGTGATCCTTCAATCTTTACACAAGAAACTAGCCAAAGAATAATGAGCTTGAAAAGAAATATGAAAGTATTAGGCATGCAATTGTCAAAAGATCTAGCTCAATCAAAGTGAGAAGACTTTCATACAATGCTTCACACACAAAAGGAACTAGCTATATTGACAACAAAAGAGGCTAATACTAGAGCCAAATTAGTTAAAATACAAGCTGCCCTAACCCCTCGCATGGAGATTCTACAAAAGGAACTAGCCTATGCAAAAAATGTATTAAAGAAAGATCCTAATCTTTCAACATTAGATGGCTTAGTTCACCTTGTAGCAGAGACAAAAATACAAATCAAATCCTTAGAAATTGTAATACAAAACTAGGATGCTGCTCTGAGAATTGTGATGGAAGTAAACAAGACCTTCTTGGGAAAATACTCAGTCAGCGTATAGAACCTTTGACATAAGTGTCAAAAAGGGGGAGATAAATCAAAAGGCCAGAAGGAGACTTAATTTTTAGGGGGAGACATGTGAAAGGGGGAGTCAAAATGAAAGGGGGAGCCAAAACAAATAGAGCAGAGAAAATAAAGGGGAACTACAAAGCAGAAAAGCCAAAATAGGGTATATCAAACCTTATCAGACAAAGAGTATAAGCATAAGGCAAGTCCAATCAAAGGATTAAAAGGAGTAAAATTTTGGTTATAGAAAAGGGCACATCAACATGGGGGGACACAAAATTTTGAGGTATATAGTCCTTCACAAATTTTTTGAACAGTTTTGAAGTTTTGTATATATGCCAAACTGTAATTGTATTATACTTAAGGGAGATAGACTCATCATGCATAGTTAAGTGTTTTTGAAACTCATGTCAAAGGGGTAGATTGTTAATCTTAGAATGGTTTTGATAATTGAGTGTCAACACACTTAAGCTTTTTGCTAAGTTCATGCTAAGCTAGCAACATATGCCGAGTATAATATATACAAGTGTTGAGCCAGAAATTCAATAAGTGCCAAGTCACTCAGGTGCCAATAAAATAGACAGTGTTGAGCAAGTATATGTGTTGAGTGAACAATAGATGCTGAGCATGTTCAGGTGCCAAGCAAGATAAAATTTTAGTAAGTACCAAGCATCAGTAATCATGAAGTGCTAAGTAACACGTAATTGATCTAGTTGTTTGTGATGGCATAAACAACTATGCAGACTATTTTTAAGCTGACATATAGATAGATCTTGAAGCTTTGAAGATAAGATTGAATCTATTTGGATTCCTTATGTGATCAACATGCAACCAATGAGAAAAATGGAGGGAATTGAGTAGGAAAGTTGGATGAATCTCAATCATAGATTCATACCTAACCCTAAGCCACCAAAGTCTTTTTAAAGAGAGATGAAGCCCCATAATTTACAGTGTGTGAAAAAGAATGCATGTGAGGAGATGATGCTAGCAAATATTTGAAGGAAGTGAAAGGGGTGAATTGATCAAGTTTACGGTGATTTAGAAGAAGGACATAATTGTAGGATTAGTTAGAACAAAGGATCAAGGTTATAGAAATTTCATACTAGATCATAGAGGATTGAGATAAACTAAATAAGTTTCTAAAATCAGCAATATTAGATTGTAAGTGTATTAGATCAAACATTCTACTATACCTTTTAACAACTGTATTAGTAGGATGAAATCCTTGTATTAGGGTTGATTTAATAGTCATAGAGAAATCCTTTAATAGGGTGACATTCCTAGCGAGTGTTCTAAAATCCTTTAGCCAAACACACTTTTGATAGGGTGCTAAATCCTTTAATAGGGTAGGATCTAACAATCCTTTGTAAGCCTTTAACAGGGTAGGCCTTTCATAGGGTAGATCATGAGAATGGTCAAAAAATGTAACCTTAATAGGAAAACTTTATTGCTGCAGTAGTGAAGAATTCTGGGTGTTATCCCCACCCCAGTTTTACCTTCTCATTGGAGGGTTTCTAGGTAATCATATTTGGTGTCAAGTGTTTATGTAGACACATTTGCTTTACATGTTATTTCTATATGTTTATGCATGCAATGTTTTAAAGTTGAAAGTTTTATTGGTTAGAGTTTAGTACTTCTGATTCACGCCCCCCCCTTTCAGAATTATACTTCCCACTTATAAATTCCAACATCCCCTGCATCCAAAAAATCATCATGTGCAAAGATATTTGAAGTACTATCATAGACACCTCCAAAATCTAATAAAGATTATTCAGATTTATATCTCTTTCCACGTCAAACTTTGGGGAAGTGACTTGATTGAATGAAAAAAATGTTATGAGGGAAAATACGAGCATCCTTAGAAACACTTACATGCTTTTCAAAATCACAAGCCAACAAGGCTGAAATTTCATCAGGGCTCAAGAAGACTACCTCACAAATCTTCTCCTAGCTATGATTATCATCTGGATGACATGAAGAACTTATAAAAGCAAAATCATTAGTATAACAATATGGAATATTAAAAATATTACAACATTCATTTTTATTGTGGCAAGAACTACCTCCACTATTGTTATATAATTCCTCAACTTCATATTCACTATAGCAAAGTTTATTTTCACTTTCATATCCATCTTCCTCATGCTGATTGCAATTATCTAATTCATTTGCATTTGAATCTACCTCTTCACATTCAAAAGACAAATCATCTTTATATATAGATTCATTACATTCATTACTACCTTAACTTTTGACACACTCATTATTATCATTAGAATATATATCTTGAACTCTATAATTATCACTTTCCATCTCCTCAATGAGTCTTTCAGCTTGCAAATTTTTTTGTAATCTTATAGGTGCTGGCCGATTAATTAATTTAGGCACTAGAATATCAAGGAAAAATTTAGGCAGGGAAGATTCCTCAGGTCTAGAAGGAAGAGGCATCTTACTGATTACTAATTTAAGCCTTAGATAACATTGTTTGGCATTTGGACCTTGAGTACTTCCTACTTCAATTCTTATAGCACTAATATTCTTATTGTAAATTCGTCTATTCAACATAGCAATGTTGTTAACTATAGTCTCCAAACTTTCAGAACTTGGAAAACTAATCTCAGATCTTAGATCTGACTCCATCATAGAATAAAATTTCTACCTCTTTCTTCTAGTGTTGAAAATCATTGACTAGAGGCAACCATTTTTACACTTGATTTCAATGAAAGAGAAACATGAAAATAAAAAATACCTCAAGTGTTGATGCAAGACTTTGATATGCTCATTTGACATAGGTGTATACTAAAAATCCTTTACACCATTGATAAAACCTTGTAGAGCCACCACCTCCTTGAAAGAGGATAAAGAAATCACCACTGTGATTTACTTTTTAACATTTCACTCTCTTATAATAGTAGATTACAAACAACACTTTAAAACTTATCAAGAACTTAAACTTCCTTTTCAAGAAACTATCAAAAGCTTTAGATCTTCCCATATAACCAAAAAATCCTTCAAATTATTACAATGAAATCAACTAGGAAACAACTAGTGCAGAGATTTAGAGTCGCCACTCACACTTGTGAGAAATAAAACATAATTTGTCACTTGAAAAATCTAAACTAGACCTTCAGATGTAGGAGAAATGCAAACCCTCAAACCACTCTTGTAGATTTTCAACCTTGTAAAGAGAAAAAAAAGCTTTTGTTCATTCTTGACTCTAATTTTACAACACTTTAAAAAAAAAATCCGACTAAATTGATTGAAGATGAACACTCTTAACAGTATAATTTACATTCAACCTCAAAGTTACTACTACATATGGATAAAAATTTAATGGGAGACATGAATATCTAGCAAAGAGATGGGAAACATTTCATGACCTTGCTTCTATAGAAAAATTTACACATGCCTTTCTTTCAATTGTATTGAATCTTTCTTTTAGATTCAATACTTCCCCAACAGAGTTTCCATTTTGTTGGACCCTAATTTAATAGATTTAAAAATAATCAAGAAACTAGACCAATGCATCTAAGGCTAGAAAATTTCTACGATGGATGCATTTGACTGCAAATCTTGGGCCAACTATAAGACACAACTCCTTCTTCACTTCAAGCTCTGCAACACCTAGGCGGGTTAACCTTGAGGTTCTTATATTTGGTACTGGTGCAAATAAACATAAAATCTCAACCAATTAATAATAGATGAAACCTTTATATCTTATGATACTTATGCAATAACATAGGAATGAAATAGCTACAAATCATAACCTATGAACACATAAGCTAAGTGGGGTTAATTCCTTTCAACCCACTACAAAACATGAAAAACTAAACTGATTTGATTAAAATGATTTGTGCAAATGACTTTCATCTTAGCTTGCATCTGATTTAGTGATCAGTGCCTTATCCATTGCAACATAGAGTCACTACTAGCAGGATGACTTAACTTTATTGCCTTATAATTAAGTTTATTAACTGAAATCCCCAAACTCCATTCTTACTAGCATCCCCTCCATACACCCAAAAACCTTATTGAATCATTGAAGCATTTACTTAACTCAAATAAAAAGAAACAACATATTTGACACACAACTCATCTGAGCTGTCTTAAATTAAATGAACCTTTTTCATTCATTCACAAAGTTAATAGCATATGGAGAATTAGGAGACAAAATAAGAGAACATGGATAATTCATTGTAAATCCACTTTTGCATTTATCCTTGGAAAGAATGAATACATTCACTGGTAATAATAAATGAAACTTAGGATATACCACATGATCTATAATCAATTTTCATTATCTCAGAGAAACAATACATGAAATGAACTCATAAACCTGCACAAGAGTGGATGTGTGGCCTTCACTGCTAGAGCTCTGCTCAATATACATGGATTCAAAACCTATTCAAAATATATTGAAACAACTCAAAATCTAAAATATAGGTTCTCTGATATAGATACTAAACACTCCCAAAGTGGTGAGTCATGAAACATTACTGGGTGTGAGATGTTTGAATGCAAACAAGGCCTCCTGTCACTATTTGACATTTAGGCAAAAATGTAGATTTGGACATTACTCAAAATGGAACTTCACAGAATGACTCAGAATAGAAATTTATCTTCATGAGACAAGTGGATATACTAAATGCAAGGTGTTAGAAACATTAAACACCTTTAAGCCTCAAATAGACAGCTAGGTACACATGCATCAAAAAGCACTTATAGGGCTTCACTTTTTGGATGGTACTCAAAATAAAGGCTTCAATTTTGAGTCCCAATAGAGCATCAGCAAGCTATCGACCATTAGAATAAAAGAGTCAAGTCACAAAGAGAGGAGACTGAATGCCAAATAGAGGAAGTTGTGTTACAATAGGTGATACCTAGGGAAGATGAGAAAGCTAGACCAAGTGAACAAAAATAAGGAGAAAGAAGATCTTAGCCTATTTTAGAAAAATATGTGAGAAGACATCACACACTTGATAAAATCATTGGAGACAAATATTTAGGAGTCATGATAAGAAACAAGTTGAACAATGATACATGTTTACTATGTGAGTTTGAGCCAAGAACAATTAATGATGCATTGGAGAATGAATATTGGATTAGAGAAATGAATGAGGAAATTGACCATATAGAGAAGAACACAACATAGACATTGGTACCAAGACCAAAGGATAAGAATGTGATTGGAACCTAGTGAGTATTCATAAACAAGTTGAATGAGAAAGGTGAAGTCACAATGAACAAATCAAGATTGTTTTGCAAGGGATATGCACAAGAGGAAGGAATTGACAATGTAGAGACATTTTCATAGTAAGGAGTAAGAACATTACTTTCATATGCTACTTACAAAGAACTCAAGGTATTCTAAATGGATGTCAAATCTACATTTTTGAATGGAATCTTGGAAGAAGAAGTCTACATTGAACAACTTGAAGGATTTGTCAAACTTTAAAGAAGAGCATGGTATGTAATTTGCACAAAGCATTGTATGGTTTGAAATAATCTCATAGGGAATGTTATAAAAGGTTACATACATATTTGGTGAGAATTGATTTTGCAAGAAATAATGATAATAACGATTTGTATTTGAAAAGTGAGTCTAATGATAAGATATTATTAGCTGAAATATTTGTTGATTATATCATAGTTTGTGGACATGAATTATTGTGAAAATCATTTTCTAATGAGATGAATAAAGAATTTGAGATGTCAATGTTTGGAGAGATAAAATTTATTGTTGGTTTGTAAGTATATAAAATGAAATGAGGCATATACATTGCACAATCAAAGTATATCAAGGAGATACTAAAAACCTTTGGAATGGAATATTTGAGACCAATTTGAACACATATGGATACTAGACATAAAATTTCAAAAAATGATGATTCCAATGAAGTAAATCAGACATTGTATAAGTCAATGATTGGAAAATTACAATATGTTATTCATAGAAGACCTGATACTACATTAGTTGTTGGTATTGTTGCATGATTTTCTGCTAATCCTAAGGAGAACAACCTAGTGGCTGTGAAAATGATATTGAGATATCTAAAAGGAACAAAAGACTATTGTTTATGGTATAAGAAGAATGACAAGTTTTATGATGAAAGTTTACATAGATGTTGATTGGGATAGAAACATTTTTTTATATAAATAGTAAAAGTGGAGGAGCTTGCTTCCTAGGCAATAAATTTATTTCATGGACAAGTAAGAAGATTATTGAACCTATGGTGATATATTGTGACAAAATAACTGCTATAAGCATATCTAGGAATCTTGTTATGAACACAAAGACCAAGTACATTTCAATTAAGTATCATTACTTAAGGGAATTAGTTCAAGACAAAAAAGTAAGACAAGAATATGTGAACACAAAGGAACATATAGTTGATATATTCACCAAGGAATTACCCAAGGATTCAGTTGTGTATATAAGAGGCATGTTAGGGATCATTCCCATATCTAAATAAAACTAAGAAGGGATGCACCATTTCGGCAATTATTATGATTAGAATTTCTTATAGATTGATTCAGAAGGTCACACTTTAGAAGCTTCTTAAAGCTATGAAAAGATGGACAAAAATATGAGTTTACAAAGCTACAAGTAGGTACATGGTGTTATAGTTAGTACAGAAGATAAAGAGGGAGATGTGTACATGATGGCTTTGGCATTGTTGTCAAAGAGGTAGATGAATGTCAAGTTACCATCCAATATCTAAAGAAGATGAGAGATATGTCAACGGGGAGCCAATACAATTGGTATTATAATGAAGAATCACAATTTGTATCATATCATAGAGGGAGAAGTGTAGAGAAGTAAAGAGGGATCATATTAGAAAATTCATGGATGAGAATCAGAATGAAACTAAGGATATTAATGAAGATCTGATACTAAACACAGAGGGAGATGATAGTGAAAATTAAGAGAATGTATTTTCCATTGCATTGTAACTAAAGGTGTTGCAATCAATGCCAAAGAGGGAGATTTTTGGAACTATAATTGGAACAATTGTTATGTTGTTATTGATGTCAATCCTTACTTTACAGACATTTTTTAATAGTCTAGAGTTCCATATTATTTGATTGATGAAGAGGATTTGAAAAGGAAAGATAATAAGATGAACTAGTAAAGTGGTTGAGTAAAGAGAAGTAAGTATGATGAAACTACAAAGGGCACTATATCAGTTGATATTTGATAAGATAATATGTTGTTTGATCATTGTACTAAGTAAAAAAGAAAGATGAGTTGAATTATGGAAGAGATGACTGATAGAAGTCAAGAAGTTGAGTAAAACATGAGTTTGACTGAGTGATAGGTTACTAGATCAATGAAGAAGTTAAGCATTATCGAGAAGAAGATTAATGAAGTTAAGTATTAGCTAAGTAATGGTAATGATTGAGTAAGATAAAAGAAAATTTAAGTAATGACCAAGCACTAAGATGGATAAGCAAGCTAGTGTAAACCAAGAAATATAGATTAGTAGTGACCAATCTACCTAGTGATGACCAAACTAAAGAACATAGTGATGAATGAGTGTCAACAAATAATAGTTTGTGAAAGAATCAAGATTTGAGGCTAATATAATTAAATTTATGGACCAGTCAAAGCTTGTTAAATATAAGGATTGATGAGCTGGCATATTTAGTGCATGAATTTATTTTATTAAGAAATCTAAGGTGAGGATTCTATTTAAGGAGGCATAGGAGACATTTTACAATGTGAGTTGGCTAGAAAATTTGTGAAGAGATAGTGAAGATCAGATTTGTAGAGGAAAGCGAGAAGTTGGTAAAAGAGAGAATATTTAAAGTGTTGCTAAGAAGATCAAAGATGGAGAATGTGATGAAGACTAGTTGATGAACCAAGAATGAGCTGAATGGAGATCTAAACATGTAAAGTGAGTTGTAATTTATCAAATTAATCTAGATGTTACTTTCTAACCATTATGATAGTAAAATCCTTCAATCAAGGTTGACCTAATAGTCATATTGTAAATATTTAATCAAGGATGAGATGTTTTAAAGACCTCTAAAAAAGTTGCTCCTAATAGGGTGATTAAATCCTTTAACAGGGTCACACCTAATAGTGTATTTTGTAACCTTTAATATTGATGGTTCTTAACCAAGCTCACTTTATAAGAGTGAAAAAGTGGTATCATGTTACTTGGTGTTTTTTCCCAAATTGGGTTTCCACATTAAATCCTAGTGTTATACTTGTGTGAATGTTGTTTTCATGTTTCATGTTATTTACTATTATATGATTTTGCAATTTGGCTAATACTAAATAGAGAGCTAAGTGTTGATATGAATAAGTTGGATTACTAATGATTTACTATATGGACCAAGTGGATTTATGAGTTTGATTAAGTTGTTTAAAATTGTTTAAAGTTGAATTGGTACATCTAAGCCTGAGGATAAATGATTGACCCCACCTCTCCCCTCAGTTAATCTAATCATTCTAACATAATAGTGCTATGCTTAGTCTAAAACTTGAAGATTAATTTTTCCCACTTTATTTGGTGTGACTTCATCCCAATTTATTTCTATGTGAGTTTGTGGGAAACATCCCCAAGAGGGGGTCAAGGGGCAATGCCCCTTGCAAGGTCTTGGGGTAGAGCCCTAGGCATCTTCCTTATTGCAATATAGGGTGGGATTGAGAAGCAACACTCTTCTAGGGGTTTTTGGGGCTAGCACCCTTGAAGTCTCAACTAACTTTACTTTTGTAAAAGATGTTGGCTGCTATTTTTCTATTCAAGAACTTATTCTAGCCCTAATCTTGCAAGTGACACAAAGTTTGTGTTGGTTTAAATAGGTATTTACTATTTACACTTTACTTAAGTTTACTTAGGTTAGTGCATTATTTTATCATTTATTTTGTTAGGAGTTTGCGTACCTTTATGAGTTGTCATGTTGGCAACATAGAAGTACACAACTCTAATCTAGCACATGGTGTCTACAACACTGGAGTTTGCATCATTCACTAAGTTGTCATGTAGACAACACAATTATTCACACTCCTAATTTAGCACATGGTGTCTACAACATAAATTTTCATTTTACACCATTGTAGGCTTATCCTCTCATCATCACACTTCTATGCTTAATGGAGGATAACCCATATTTGGTGGACATGTGCCTAGTTGTATGAATTATCATGATGTTGATTCCTAGGCATTCTAGATGCATCTCAGATGCTTTTATATACAAACACTCCTAGTGTACTTGGACATTGAATTGAATACTATACAATTATTCTAATCATACTCTAGTCTATTTTGTACTTTTGTTTGAGTTCCTTGGTCTTGGGTGAATTTTTTCCTAAGGAAAATTCTTATATGTTATCAGAGCTGAGGGAGATACTCATTACATAGACATTGGAGACCTCGTTGCTTCATCTCTCAAAGGGACCCGATTCAGATCCAAAGCATCTATAGAAATTGGGAGCATCTAGAGTCGAAGTAGACCTTGCCATTGTGTTCAGAGCAAAAATTTGATGGAGATCGACTATAAATTTTCCTACCCTAGGCTAAAGTTGATTGTGAGGCAAAATCTTTTTGCAAATCAGAACCTGAAGGCCCAATTTACAAGCCAGGTATGGTCATCTTTTAGATTTGATTTTAATTTCTCTGTCACAATATTTTGCTATTTTTAGATTATTTTTGAATTGCATTTTTTGGCCTAGTTGGCTTAGCTATTTTTGGATTATTTTTGAATTGCATTTTTTGGTCTAGTTGGCCCAACCGAGAAATTTTTTTTGGTATAAGCATCGGGCAGTCACATCTCGGCCTTGCACCTATGTGGAATATTCTACAGGGAATATTCTACATTTAGCAGTTTACATTCAGGTGGGCTGTACCATAATTTTGGCTTCAACAAATCTAGATTTCCTCTACATAATCTGGCAGTTCCACACATTTCTCGGTGAGTACAACCTCCAACCAGTGGCAAGATACATCCACTGGTGGCCCCACCCTTTTTTATTCCCAATCCCAAGGCCTTTTTTATTTGAATTACCAATGGTCTCCTTTTTAAATAGCTATGCAACTCAAGTTCCCACTGATGTGGGATTTTTAAAACAAAATCGGCCACCAAAAAACTATATTCGACAACTACATTATCACCACCACCAGCCTTCAATTCCCTCTGGTGTTCATCCACTCTATAGATAAAGGACATGCAGCGTGACACCTTTCCATGCAGTAGTCAAGCTACCCTTCATGTGGCACAACAACTCACAAGGACCCCTCCAAATCGGACCTCTGACTTGGTGCTAGTTAGTACTTTGCAGACTCCTTCATGACTGCCATGTCAGTGACACATGCCACCTTTGATAGTCCAGCAT
This sequence comes from Cupressus sempervirens, assembly GCA_028749045.1. Classification (NCBI taxonomy): domain Eukaryota; kingdom Viridiplantae; phylum Streptophyta; class Pinopsida; order Cupressales; family Cupressaceae; genus Cupressus; species Cupressus sempervirens. The sequence goes on along the minus strand of CM053787.1, from coordinate 80,645,992 downwards.
TTTACATGGACCCTACCATGTAGACTTGTGAATCTTCTGCCATGTGGCACCCGTAAGACTTATTGTCCGCACACACAGTGCCACATTAGATCCAATTAGTGGAGCCGTATTGACAAGTAAGCAAGCCACATCAAACTTTCCATACACATTTTGTATCGGGCTATACAATACCATACATGTTGATGTCATTAGTTGTACTAGTGATGTCATTGCCACATTAGCAAGGGCCTACATTTTTGCTAATGTTAGGAAACTATTGTCCTAAATTTGATGGTCATTTGATCATCATTTAGAGGCAATTTTGAACTACTACAATGGCCATTTGACTATCAAATTTAACATCGTGTTTTCCTCTCCAAACCCCTCTTGAGATGCAATTTTGATTTGGTAGCCTGACTTTGAGAGGCCATAACTTAGTCATCCGAACTCAAAATTAGGTGTGATTTTTTCTAATTTTGGGTAAAATTTCCTAAAATTTTTAGTGGTGAGCTTTTTTCTGGTTTTGGTGCATGGATTTGTTAGAATAATTATTTTTTGGCAACTATACCTGTCCAATCCTGCATTTTGCAACTTCAAACACATTGTACGGGCTCATCTGGACTCCTTTTCAGGTTCTATTTTTTTTGAAACCTCATATTTTTCATTCACTTTTTAGATCTGTAGTTAGATTGTAGGCTTGTGTGAACAAAATGATACTTTCAGAAATAGGTCCTATTTTTGCATTGTATTGCTTCACAATTGTTGTATTTTTGAGCTACATTGTAAAACCCCAAATTTGTACTCTAAATAGAGGTTGTAAATAGAAAAATTAGAAGCCCACTTTTTCCATTTTGACAAGTGGCCTATTGTAAACACACTATTTATAAAATGCCAGAATCATTCATTCAGGGGGGTATTTTTTGATTGAGTGAAAATGGGTGTGTGTACTATGTATTGTATCTCCTTGATCTTGTGCTCTTGCAAAATAGGTTCTTTTTCAAAGTTAACTCCACATAATTATGCTACTTCAAAAGAAAAGATTAAGGAACCATTGGTAGAAAAGGTTTACTTCGTTATGTAACTGGTGCAACAAAGAAACCTCTTGTTGATGCTGATGAAGCTTGGAAAAAAGACTGGGAATCCAAACAAGAGATGTCCCTAGGAACCTTGTTGAAAAATATCTCTGATCCTATCAAATTTCACATTAGGAAGCTTACCAATCCAATAGAGGTTTGGGCTAAACTTGAAGCATTGTATGGGATAGTAGATGAAGACATGGCTTATACCATAGAGGACAAACTTCTCAAGTTGGATCCTAGGAATTTTGACACCATCAAAGACTATCTTACCCAAGTAGACATGTATAGGGCACAACTTAAGGATAATGGTGAACCCATCAAGGATGGAAAGATGATCAAACACATCATGACTCATCTTTCACTTGAATATGCTCTTTTTGTTTCTAGTTATGATACTCATAAATTAACAATGGGTAGTGCCTATATTAAGCCTTCATTCAAGAAATTTTCAAAAATGTTGATCTTAGAACATGACAATCTAGTGGGTATGGGAATTCTCAAGTCTTCCAAGATGAAAGCCTTGGTAGCTAATCAAGGTAATAAACTCCAACAAGAAGCAGAAGTAGTGGAAGGCTAAGCCACAAGATGACACACAACAATCCTCTTCAAAATAGCAATCTTCCTCACATCAATCTTCTTCCACTCAACAATCTTCTTCACAACAAGGAAAGTATTCTTCAAAAATAACAAAAAGGGGAACAATTCCAACAAAAAGGAGAAGAAAACTTGTTCCTATTGTAATGATGAACATGAGTGCAAGGATAAACAGATTGATGAATTGGTAGACATAATGAGGAAACAAAAAATTGATGTACCAAATACCTATA